>JAWMRA010000078.1:133056785-133072955 GCA_035584735.1 Pseudotriccus pelzelni | reverse complement strand
GTTGTTTAGTTTTTATTTTTGCTAGTAATAAATCCTAATATTATTTTCTCCCCAATCAGATCTCTTTGTCTGCATAAGCTTCTCTCACCTTAAAATAATTTGTGGGGGGTGTGGTAAAAATTGTCCCTTAAGCAAACCACGACAACTGGCTTACTAGTAAATAATTGAAAGTGTTGTTCTCTTTCTCGTGTTTGCGAAACAGCAGATGAATTTTTGTTTTACCATCACTTCTCAGGGCACAGGACTTTTGCTTGACAAAAATAATGCAAATGCAAAATACTCTGGAAATTGTGCAGCCTAAATTGCTGCTGCACTCTTTCAGGGGCAATACAGGGTCACGTTCAGAAGAGTCAGTATGATCTTCAGACATTTTAGGAAAAGTACTGTCAAGAGGACTCATAAAAAGGGTAAGAAAAGTCTGAAGTGATTCTGTCAATATATGCCTAAGCTGTTTTATGCTACTGAATAAAAACAAATACTTACTCTTTTACAGACTAAGGGAACTGGGGTTGGAAAAGTCACTAGATTTACCCCAGATTTTACTAATAGTAGTAATTAGTATAATTATTATATAATTCACTGCATCTGTTCAACTCAGACTTTAGCTAGATCTCTGTGAATAAATATCATGTTTGGGGACAATTCTGAGAAACACTATCCCATAAGTTGATATTGAAGTTTAAATCCAAGAATTGGTCAGTATTCTGGTGAAAAAAATCATGGGGATTTTCAACAGTTAAAGCCATTTTAAATTGTCGAAAGGACCCCAGAACAACAAAGCATTTAGTAAAAAAATTAGCAATAGATGACTTTTTTTAAAAGCACTTTCCCTTTATTTCCTGTATGAGACAAATGATTTTTCTTGTTGGCATCAGGAAGTCTACACTGCTAAACACTTGTCTAGTTCTAATGGCTAATGGCTATTTCATATTAGTGTTCACCAACAGGGGAAATGACCCAGAGAAATTCATTTGTTTCAGGAGTTGTAACCATGTCTAGTGCATCAAGATATCTTTTGATGTTTCAAAAAACTTGTCCCGCTGTTTCTGGACTCAGAGGTGCCAGGAGGAAAGGCTCCCAAAACTTCATAAACTAAAACTTCATGAAAAGTTAGGTTAATTGCCCAGGAAGTACCCCTGGCCAACAGAGAACTAGCTGATGATTTTGAGGGCATTTCACTGTATATTGTAGATGTATGATGTTCAGTTCAACATGTCCAGGATAGCCACATTGCAATGTTTAATGTAAGTTTTGTGTAAACTAAGCGTAAGATTCTTACTTCCACTGAAGTGATAAAATTCCAGGCTTTGCAACAGAAAACAAGTGTGAAATTGCCTACAGTTTTTTCTGACATGTGTAATGTCAATGTATTTTTTGTGAATTACAAGTCCAAAGAGAGCTTCCTTTATTTATGGTTTTTTTTCAGTTTGTTCTGACATACAAGAGGAGTTAAGCTGTCACATTATAAGAACAGAAAAAAGCCCCACATGATTTACAAAACAATCCAAATAAAACAGTATGCCTATAAATCACAGCTCTTAAAAATTGTTATTCTATACTTCAAAGACTGTTGAAAAACCAAATGAACTTTGTAAAATATTTTAAGTTTTTATGACAAATTGTTGGGGAACATCTGTTGTAACATCTTCTAATAATAATACTTTGCATTTTTTCCAGTAGTTCCTCCTAAGATTTAAATGCATTTTGCAAATAGCTGCTTAAGTAGTTAATCCTTATGAGTAATCAGTGTATATTGCTGATGATTATATCACTGTACTGAAGCAATTTATTCATGTTACTTTACTATCTGGACAGAATATTTTTAGGAGTGTGGTTTGTATGGTTCCAGAATTGGAACAGAGGTAAGAAATCAATTAAAGAAGCACAAAGTATAAAAATGTGAGAGAGAATACTTTATTATAACAATAACTATTGCTGTAGTATCTGAGGACCATCCTGTCATTAAATTCAATGTTAGCTTTGTTTCTTTTTTCTTTTTCTTTTTTTTTAAATATTTATCCCTCTAGCTTTAATTTTTTAATTTTTTTTCTCAGTTTTTTGATTCTTTAAAAAAACCTCTTTCTACTGGTTTTATAGCTTCCTGATTTCCATTGTTTCAAGGAGTATGCATATAAAGTAGTTTGAGAAGAGGTGGCACATCCAAGATCTAGCATGAAGTTCAAAAGAATGAAAAAAACCACTCACAAGGTGGGGAACAGCATTGGGCATCGGATTTTGCTATCAGTAGTTGACATTTGTTTCTGGTTCCATTTCACATGAACAAATAATGACTGGAAACCTGGTTGTGAGGCATACTAGTGAAGCTTCACAGTAACTGTTCTTCCAAAATGTTTATTCTATTAAGTGTTTGCTTTTACAAACAAAAAAGTTAATGCTGTAATTTGTTGGTTTATTCCTGAATAAGAATAAATAATGCATGTCTGTGTCTCCTATGATTTCATTAAAGGCCTAGATTTTGTTTCTCTCTTGGTAATTTTAAAAAAATTCCATGATATTTTAAAAATTTTACCTTCGCTTTGCTCAGCATAGAATGGTTTCAGAGCTCCAGCTTTGATCTGTAAAAGAAAAAAGAGAAGGGTTGGAGTTTTGGTTCTTAAGGTAGTAGAGCACATGAGATTTAAGACTATAAATTTTACTGATTTCATTATTTTTGTCTCAATAACTATGTACTTACTGAATACTTTTGAGATGGCATTTTTCTAGTTAAATTTAACATGTATGTTCTTCTCTTAGTCTCAAAACTTGTTCCTGTTAAGGAAGTAAAAAATATCTGATGATTGTTTTCCCTGTATTTATTAACACACTAAAATTCCAAAATAACTTCACTGTCTCTCAAGAGAAAGTGCAATTCTGTTCAGCTAATGGCAAAGAAAGACAGATTCCCTTCACCTGAATTTCCTTATCTTACCAATTACCCTTAAGTACCAGATTTTTCTTGATACTAATTACAGGAGTACAGTTCCATGAAGTGAGATGCTGTTATGGCTCTTTTAGATAAACAGGCTTTGTTTTGTTGTGAAGGGGAAAAAAAACATAACATCATAAATCATAAAAAAGAAATCTGACCTTAGGCTGGGATTTACATCTTATCTACAAAACACCTTTGATGTATGTGCTTCGATGTACAGTATTCAACATATGTTGAGTTTGTGACAGTCCCTCTCTGTGTTTCAGTTTAGTGGTTAGAGATGTAATCGAGACAAGTTCTCAGATGGTTGGTAAGATGGGTAAATAGACCAACTACATTAGGATGACTAGCTCTGCAATATTGCCTTTTTTTCTATGTATATATATGAAGTTTTTCTTATATTCCTCCATAGTAGGCAAATGAGATGAAAAATGCAAAATAAAAATTAGCATTACAGATCTGATAAGATTTCACAGACTTGGTGAGCACAATACTGCAAATCTTTTGTCTTTGATCCATCCACATTCTGATTAGTGAAGGACTAGAATATTCTTCAAGCTGGCAAGATGCATATTCTTTTTTGTAGTTCAATACTGAGATATGCCAAAAGAAAGACACTGGTTGAATATTTCTTCTTGGACTGCCTTTTTACCCTGTATTCTGTAATTTTAATCACTTTCTGGAAGATGCTTAAGTCCTTTGGTGTTTGGGTTTGGCTTTTTGTTTTTTCTATATCTGGAAATTTCTTAGGAGTATGTAGCATGAAAGCCCACCTCCATGAGAAATTAGTTTAGCTTAGAGTTTAAGAATGATCTGAACCTAAAGTAATAGAAATTATTCTTACAATAACAATGACAGTGCTAAAGTTGCCTTTTAAGATCCCATTTCAATAAACCAGTGCAATTTGCCTGTAAGAACTCTAGGTTCATTAAGTCAGATTACTCCCTGGTAGTTCTGGTTTAGAGTGTTCTTTAATAATTATAATTCCCTATTACTTCTTAAGTATGTTTAAATCCTAAGAACATTTCCAAATACAGTCACATTTTTATCTGCAAAATGAAAGCCAAAGGTCTTGTTGACAAGTAGAACTCTTTCCTATTCCCTTCAAAACATCAGTATTTCAAATCTCTGTGTCCAAATGTCCCATATCAGGCCCTGGTTTGAAGGGCCAGATGGAATACTGAGGCCATCCAGCAGTTTATAAACGAACATTTAGTGTATAATACGCTTACTTTTATCTTGAATTTCTGGAATTTCCTATGCCTCCAATTGGAAACACTTCAGTCCCATAGTGAATTAATACAGTTTGTAAATACAGAAAGATTGTCACCATCTCTATATACAGTGAAGGAGACAATGTGGAGTGTTAAGTCATGTTGAACATAAACTTGCACAATGGGAACTTCTTGTATCTATTTGTAGCATTCCACTCTTTCACAGTAAAGGAACTGATAAAATCCATGGCAATTCTGTGCTTCAGGATTGTTCAGCTATTTCTCAAGATAGACAATTTTGTTATCAGCCCTAAAATAGAAAAAGCCTTTAATTTTGCCCCTGCAAGAAACAGCTTTTGTACGCCTCTGACCTGTTGTACATCATCTCATTAGAGCATTCATGGTTCTGTCTGTAATAACTTTGTGCTCTGAATGATTCTATCCTCCTGTAAGAACAGTATCTGCACTCCTCAGATGAAGTGCACAGCCTGTGTCAGTTCATCTTTCAGCACTCATCTTATTCTTGTATAGATGCCTTGAACTTGTCATCATTAGTGAAATAAATCCACATTCTTTGGCTCTTAACTAAAGTTTTGTGGAGGAATTTCTACTCCTATGCCTTTGAAAAACTTCCTAGCTAGCTGCACGGTTTTGGAATTATCCAGGTTTTTTGTATGCCTGAATTCCAATTCTTGACTTCCAGTTATATATTTGGTTAGTTTGTACCTTCCATCTTTTTTTTTTTTTAAATTAATTCAGTGTCTGGCAATGTCAGGATGAATTTTTTCTACTGTCTTCATTAGGTGTTGCACTGGGATCTTTCTAACATTCACATGGTGTAAGTTAGTCTGCCATGGCATTTTGTGTTCATGTAGTACTCTCAGAGTATTTGACTATTTTCTTCTAAGTCCTCCAGATAAAAGGAGAAGCATGGATAAAGCATGGGTACAGTTGAAAAGGCATTCAATTATGTTTTCCTCCTTTTAGTATGGGTAAGTAGTTTGTATGATTACAAAATATATCCATGAAAGAAACTAAGTGTCTAAGGCTTAGAATTCCTGTTTGCATCTGTGTATGCAGTTCAAAAGGGAGGGAAAGTGTCAAGTTAGGGAATGGGTCATGGAACAATTTATATATATATATATATATATAATATATATATTTGTGTATATATATGTATAAAATATATATATGTTCTATCCATACACCTAATTGTTCTTTTTCCTATACCCTATGCTATACCCAAACCGTTCTCAGGTGTTGTCTGAGAGAGTGTTCTTTGACATGAAAAAAGTTGCCAGGAGACTTTTCTGGTAAATAAACAATGTAAAGAGTTGTATGTTCTGTCCATATTACCAGCTTTTAGGCAAAGAAGGTAAATTCATTAAATCATGGAATATCCTGAATTGGAAGGGACACACAAGGTTTATTAAGTCCAAATCCAGTCCCAGCGCAGGACAGCCCCAAGAATCTCACCATGTGCTTTGTGGTAAATGACATCCAGAACCAACATGTATCCTCATGCAAAGCACTGGAGAATTCAGAAGTTCTAAAGGATGGTCCAGGAATCTTGAGTTTTAAGGAACCACTGATTCATAGAACTTTCACAGATTTTTATAAGGACGTGTATTTTGCCCATTTGGGAACCAGAAAGTGAAGTTATATCCTGAGATTATACATTTGTTCTCTGACAGAGCAAACTAGTCCTTTATTGTAATACAGACAGTAAAGGTTTGTTTCCTGGCTTATGCGTAATAGTAAAGCAGTTAGAGCTGGAACGTGGGAGTCTTACAGTCAATACACTTTTGCAGCCTGCTAGGATTGAAGTGCACAGGAATATGCCCAGGTTCTCAGACAATGACAACATGAGTGGGTGAATAACATCACCCACTGAATCACAGAATCATAGAACAATTTATGCCGTTAGGGACACCAGAGGTCATCCAGTTGAACTCCTCTCTCAGAGCAGTTCTACTTAGACCAGGTTGCTCTGGGCTGTATTCAGAACATCTCTGAGGATGGAGATAACCTCTCTGAGTGATCTTTTCCTATATTTAACAGAAAACCAAGTTTTCTAATATCTAATCAGGATTTTCTATGTTCCTAACTTGTTCTTGACTCTCTTTCTGTGACCGTGCATTTGGAAGAGTCTGTCTCTGCCTTCTTCGTAGTTTTCATTCTCTACTTGTGCAGCTGAAGAAAGCAGTAAGGTCTTCCTGTAACTTTCTTTTCTGGAAGCTGAACAGGCTGAGTCTTCTCAGCCTCTCCTCCTCAGTTATGGTCAGCCTGTTGGCTGTCTTAGTGCCCTCTCTGGGTTGGCTCCTGTGTCAGTGTCCTTCTTGTACTGAGGAGCCTCACACCAGACACAGTATTCCAGATATGTTCACACAACTATTCGGCAGTTGACAAAGACACGAACTTTAGGTGTGAAGGTTCCATTTCTGAAGTCCCAGTATTTAGAAACTTCACAAATCAGTGGGATTTTCTCTCCTATGAAGAATGAATTTCTACAGACTTACATCTGAGAGTTGCCATTACCAGACCTGTTTTTTTTTTCCTTAGAATCAGAAGAGTAACATTGTTAGATGGCTTTAATCTGTTTTTTAGCATCTGTGAGGCACATTTAGAAGCTGTTTGCCTCTGTCCTAATCTTGGAAGATGGAGATGTGGCTGCCTTCTCATTTGTAAAATTATTGAAAATATAGAACATCAGCTGGGATAATGATTCTAACATGTAAGGATTCTGATGTATCAGAAATAGATGCATTTTTAAGTATTCTTGAAATAATCTCTGAACTGCCTTACATGATAAAAACATGACCTAATCCACTTTGAATTTTTATAAAGACATACATAGAGTCGTTGTGAAGGGTTTGGCCCTGTATCATACTTCAGTCATGCTACTGACTTCAACTCTGTCAGTTTGGGGTAAATTATCTAAAGTAATTGTTTTTTTATCCATTTGATAGACTTCAATAATATTTACTGCATTGTTTGAGAGGCCAGAATCAGTCAGTCTAGAAATAATATTAAAGACATCACTTATTTACACTTTTTCCTTCTAAATAAAAACTGCAGATATTGTCACTCCTAATGAACAATAACTTCTCTATATTCTAAGACCTGTCTGTATTTCATCTTTTTGTAAGTGACAGGGACAATTCAGACAGGATTTAACCATGTTGGAATTTTAGTGTCTTAGACTACTACTGTGTAAATGAAAAAAATGTTCACCTTTGTATTGTGACTCAAACAATCTGTCTGTAGCTACTTAATCCTCTGAGGTTGCCATGATACAGAACTGAACTGTGTGTTGATGAGTCCTGGATCCTGGTGTCACATATGTCAGACCTTTTACATTTGCTTTTTAAATAAATCAAACAATAAAATACAAAAAGCTTCCACGTGCCCTTCCGGTTCAGTCTGTCAGCAAATAAAGATGGGTGAACTTCTCATTTCAGAAAGGCAGCCTTTTGAAGATGTTTAAAAAAGAAATGGGGAGGCTAGGATCAAAGGACCCCAGAACCTGTTCTGTGTAGTCAATGAGTATTGTTCTTGCACATCTGGGTCAGTTCAGAGTGTTTTTTCAGAGGCAGAAAATCTTCTCCCTAAAGGCAATGAAAGCTCTCTGCATACTACATTCTCTTGAATTTATGAGGTGAGTTCAATGTTATATCGAAGTTAATCGGTAGTGACCTTAAACATACACAATCTTAGACAAAAACTATGCTAAACTAAGTTAGGTCACAAGATGTAGCTATAATTTGGAGTAATAAAGATATCCAAAGGGCATGCAGAACAAATACAAGAAAAAGGGCTGTGTAAGAAACCTAAATGAGTCTGATTAAGACAATGCACAAGAGAGACATTCAAGCCTCCTCCTGCCCTCATGCTATAATCTTTAGTGATGCCATGTGGCAATAATTTAATTTCTTTCATAGCAGCCCAAATATAATTAAACTCTTTTAAGGAAACATGTTTCCTTTAGTGGTTCCATCCAGCAGACCTGAATCACCCAAAATCACCCAAAGTTTTTTCCCAGCAGTGCTTCATAGCCAATGAACACTAAATCTTCTCATTACCTTCTTGCTAAATTACAAAAATAACCTTTGACAGTTTTATATTTTCATGATGGAAACAATCTAATCAGCAAATCAGCATGCTCATATAGAGCACATGAAACAAACAGCATTGCATTTTCCTGTGGCCATTGCTGAATACAAAACCTCCATCATTTGGGACCTTCTTCACCTGACCAGAAGAGAGACACTCTAGCATGTTCTGAAGGTTCCCAGTCACTGTGTTTGGCCAGCAAATGGGTCTCTCCCACATTTGACAGCCACTGCCAAACAATGGACCTACCTACCTTTCTGCTGCAGTTAAACCAAGCACATCCAGACTCTCTCCTTCATTTTGGACAAAATAAATTTTGATTTGCCCTTGCTCGCAATGTTAAATATCAGCTGATTCTTTCGGCAAGCAGAAAATCTCTCTGAATAAATCACTGAATTTTGCTGAGTCTCAAGAAGCACCTGGATTCACTTTGGTTCAATTATTGAGGTATCAGAGCCCATTGACTTTCCAAATTGATATATTATACCAAATTATAGTACATCTATAAAGTAGATGTAAAAGAAGTCAGTGTTTCTTGCCACATTCCCAGGTCAAGTACTTCAAGCCAAGAATTCCAGCTGAGTGTTCAAACTTCTAAGAATGAGATTTGTGCCATTGACTTTGATGGGTAATTGTGTTACAACTGAAGGATTTTTTTCCCTGTAGCTGATAGTTCTCCAGAAAAAGTAAAAGTTTTGTAATCATATGGAAATCAAGTTACGTTTCTTACCTTTCTACATTTTCTCCTTCATGAACTCTTCAGAGGATATCTATTTCTCTGGCATTACTTTTTAAAACTATAAAAATACAAATCTTCTGTGCAAGACTATTATTTTACTATTCTAGTCCCAGATCTACCTCCTTCCCCCAAACTCTGCTTTTTACAGCTCTGTAAAACATGCCTTGTCTTTTTTAACCTTTAACAGCAGAGGGCAACCTGAGAATGACTATTCCTACATCTTGAGCTGCTGGAAATCCAGCAGTTTAAAGGTTGTTACCAACTACTGGGACATTAAATACATGTCAAATAATTACAGTATTCAATATTGACTGTGAATTTGCCAAACTTGTTATATATCTCAAGGCAAACTGAAATTTCAGTCAACTGACTATGTGGTCTCAATAATAGAGCTACATTATGCTCAGTATTAGTCTGCCATTTGCAGAATAAAGGTGGAAAAACTGTGTAAAAGGAATGGGGAAATGGCACCATGGACAGAACAAAACCTTACTCAAATATCCTAAAATAAAAAAGGATACACCAGTATAATTAATAAAACTGTTATAGATTTTTATAGACATTTACTGACCGTGGCTTATAATTCTCTATTTACCTCTACAGACTTGAGTAAAAATCATGTATTTCTTTCTATTGCAAATTTCTTGAAATAACATACTCAGCTTAGGGGAATTGCAGAACCTTTGTCTAAACTTACTGGAAAATATTACTACACTATGGTAAATTTAGTGGAAGAGGTAAGAACATAATTTAGAGACAGTGAAACACCAGAAGACATGAAACAAGAGCCCAAGAGAAAAGAACCTATATGATATTAAATATCATGAGTGTTTGACAGCAGTGATTGCCTTGTTGCTCGTAGCCCAGTGCAAATAGTGGAGCAAATTTATTTAAGAGCCATCCTTTAGATCTTGGAAATCATCTTCCTGTTTCTATATAATATCTTATTTATATTCAGCTGTATTTCATGGCACTTCTTTAAACAAAAGTTTGACTTTTCAAGCATATTACAGCACTATGTGCAAAGAACATTGGCTACTCTTTTTTCCCTGGGGGCCCTTCATGCCTTCCTCTCAAGCTTCTCTGAGGTTTCACAGGACTCATCCCTTAATCCTACTTCTATTTTCCCCTTCTGTGGATCCTTGCAAACACAACTCCAGCTGTCAGATGATGCCAATGACTCACAATTCTGTTCCAACATTCTCAATGCCACCCAATACCAGGGCAAGGTCAGAATGCCTGGAACAATTCTTAATCATTCCCCTTCAGTTTTCTTTGTTATATTCGCACGATATCATTGCTGTCCTTCCTGATGCCTGTACAATGGGGATTGTATGAACCTCGTCCTTCTTTCTAGAGCTTCAGGTCGCATATCTGGGAAGAACCTTTCCTTTTCACCTAGTTGGAAACGAATCTTAAGTTTTAACTCTCACGGCTTTGGGACATTCAATTTACATCAATTGAAGATGGTGGTGTTATGCAGAACTTGGTCCCTAATACATTTCATACCTTCACATTGTGGAGCTTCCTCCTTCTTGGGGCAACAAAAGACAGACTGCCTGTCTTCTATTGCAGGAAACTTTCTTGAAACCCTTACTATCTCTTCAGTCATGCTGAGCTTGTGAATGCATCTATTTTCTGCCAGTGTCTCCCCTCATCAAGTCATTGTTACTTTTTTTTCAACCAAGGATTTTTATGCCGTTTGCTCTAAATATTAGAAGGTAATAAAAATCTTGGAGGAAGTATTAAACCTTAAACTTCACATTGTAACCCTGTTTTTTCCCATTTTTTTCCAAAGCATGAGCTTTGATCAAACAAAATTAATTTTGATCAGAACTGGCTTCATAAAAATCAAAGCACTGTGCCCAGGTAATCTGTTCTGAGTGAGGAGCTGGTAGAACATGGTCAAGAGTTGGATGAAGCCCTTCCATTTCTTTGCCTTGCTTCAGAAGCTGAGCATTTACAGTTTTAAGGGATTTGTATCCCCCAAGCATTGCCATTCAACTTGGCTGGCAAACCAAGCCCCATATTATTCCATGGAGAAACTGAAATTCTGGGTTTCGCTCTGCATCAGGATTGTCCCACATTTTGGTTCTTTGCTGAGTTGCATTTCCTCTCTCTGCATATTTCTGAAAACATTATAACTGTTTATGTGTAACTGTCTCTGTTTCTCTGGGAATACATTTAAGAACATACTAACTTTCAACCACTTCTAAATTATTACATGGTCATGCAACAAACAAGACAGTAAAGGCAAGGAAAAAGCAATGAACTCACTAGATATGCTTACTGACCTGGCTAGTCTCATTGAACTCAGTTTCATTACCCTTTTTTTTTCATCCTTTGCTTCTCCTTTTCTGTATGTTCCTGTTTCTTTGTTGTTGTCTTGCAGACTGCTAAGGTTTTATGATAAGGATAGTGTGAGATTATGGGAGCACATTTTAGTGACTGAAAGCAAATAATGATTATTTATATTCATTTTTTCATAGAACAAAAAGAGAGTCTCTAACATATGAAATCTGAATGTATTTTAGAAGTCTAATTCTTGGTTTGTTTTCTTTTTTTATCCAATGGTATGAGATACTGGACAGACATCACTTTTCATAAAAGTCTACTAAATGTTTGCATTTCTTAGATGTCCCTCTTAATATAATATTGGCAATTTTTATGAAAATATTGGCAAGACTTCCACTGGCACAAATGTTAAAACAATATTACTAAGATAGAAAGCAAAACTTAGTGAGGGATTAACATGAGAGATTAAAATAACTTTTTGCTTTCATTTGTTGAAGGTGCAGTCATTATGACCACCAAGAATTTTTCCACTCACTTTAAAACTGTGTTTAAAATGAGCTCTTCCAGAGCTTTTTGGCATAGAACTGCAAAGAATCATGGATTTTGAATTGCTGTAAACCAGCAACGCTGATCTGACCACAGTTCTAATCTGTTGCTTTGCCACTATGTTTATTCTTGCAGTGGCTCTGGCACTCTTGTCTATATTGTGTACTAATGTCACCAGTTTTCTGATGGGAAATTATTAGCTGGTGTGTTCAGTTGACTCGTCTAACTTCAGCTTGCCATGCCTGCTCTCAGATGCAGATGCAGGTCTTGTTTCTACACATATAAACCCTTTTTGTGCTCAATTTCTGAGCTGCATGTCTTAGTGGTGACTGCCTTGAACTGCCATCCACTGCTGTGTGTGGAAGCACCACTCTGTGTACTAACTGCAAAATCAGTTTCTGCTCCTTACTCCTAACCCGAAATCCAGTGTCAACAAGGATCTGACAGACTGTCCTTTCCCCCAGAAAACACAGTTGCTCCATCTGTCTTGCCTTGAATATCCACGAGGGCTGCACCAGTTGTAGCCCTGAGAACCATGACAGACTGTGACAGTGCCTAGCTAGTCTGTGACTGAGCTAGAACCTAGGGCTTCTCAAACTTCACATTTCTGCTTGAGCTGAAGTTATGTCCTTTCCTTCTAAAACTCCTTCAGGTTTAGTATATGTAACCCTGCAGTTATTAAGCAGCTGTTTTGAAATTAAGTCTCATTATTCTGTAAGATGTGTTTTGAAAGAAATGGTCAAAGTATTTTCAGTACATGTTCTTTGTTTTACAGGCATTTGAAAGTGGAAATTTTCAAAAAGCAGTGACTGTAGCCTCATGTCAGAGAGACAAAGGCCATTGTTAAAGAGAGACTTGGATGGATGATGAATTGTACCCTTATTAAGAATGACCATATTTTGGCCAGTTGAAGAAAAGTTTATTATTTTTATAGGACAGGAAAAACACAAAGATTTTTAATGAAAATCTGTGGGGAGTCTTAATTCATTGGCACCTTCTTATAAATATTTAGTTTTCTAAGAATATTACAATATAAAAATTTAATAAAATACAATAATAGAAACAGACTAATGCCAAAACTGGAGTTGAATAACTTCTTTCTGAAATTCTAGTAGTTTAGAATATATTAAAGATACTGTTTCCTTCTATATTTATACGTTCATATAGTAAAATGCTCAAATAGTTTTTTCTTAGTATATACATATATATAAATATGTTCAGGGCCCAGAAACAAAGTGGGTGGGCATAATGTCTCATTGCCTGATACATGAAAATGTGCCTTGCTTGCAGCTTGGGAGGCTAGACTCCTATGGACCCAAAGGACAATTTGGTTTTTATGCTTATTTAGTCCGATGTCTTTTATTACCTAGCACTGTTTACCACAGTTTATTGTGCATCCGCTTGTTCAGCAGAAGCTGAGCTAAGAGCACTGATTTATGGTGTTGGGTCAAACCTGGCTGCAGAGAGAGGGGCGAGTGGCCAGTGTAGAGCAATCAATACCAACCAGCCAGATGAACACAAGGCAATAAGAGTGGAAGTGAACCATAAAGTAACCCTTTGTACCATCAGCTTGCAATGACAGAAGTTGGCATGTTGTAGCACACATTGATGGTGATGAAAAGAAAGTTTGTAAGTCCATTTGTTTGTGCTTACTATGCCTTCTGTTTTGTAGCTTTTCCAGAGTTAAAGGGTTCGGTTAAAGGGAATATGGGTTGATAAAGTGCTACAGATACACAAGTTTTATTTTTCCTGATGTTTCCTAACACTTTCTTGTATAGCTAACAAAAGAAAAGCTCTTGCATATGGGTAAGGCAATCATATTTCACTAGATCTAAGCCTCAGGCTCTTGAAACACTTTCACATACCACTCTTCTGTTGGACCCAGGTGTGTGCTGTACATCTTGTCTGCCCCATACCCCCTTGTTTCTGCAGCAGAAAACTCAGGTGGCCCATTGGAAAGAAGATGCAATTTGCTCTGACCGGATCCTTTGTACAGATGTTTAAGAATCCACACCCCTGTGTGACTGTTTTCTAGTCTAGCCGTACTTTTCATAACTTTAACTAGTCACAATCTACATACAGGCAACAGCTTACCTTTACTAACTACTGGTGGATCAGTAGTACTCACCTCACCACAGTATTCACAAAAAGTTTCAGACAGTCCTTCACCAAGAACTCATATTCGTGGTATAGAAGTCTGTCAACAGAAAATAGTCCAATGCAGCATATATATTCTGCACGCATGAATGACTATTTATGATATCCACTACCCAACCTGGGATCTTTGATTAGATTTCTTGGGATGTGTTTGGAACTGAAAAATTTATTAGATTGCTTAACCCTGCTTTTTTTCCAGGTCCTTGGAGTTCTACAGGCTTCATTACTTCTGAAAGGTTTGCTGTGAACAAATCAACAGTAGGATGATTCTCTAGTTAAAGTCTACACATCTCCACTGAAAATTTTTCACGTGGTGTGCCAAATAAAAAAATAATAAAATAGGTTAAATGCCACTGGACTAGATAAGAATGTATGCTCTGCACTCTTCTCTTACTGCCACATCATCCATCATGCCACATAGCAGGGTAACATCAAGACATTGCTGTGTTTTGTCAAAATTATGTACAAAGTTGGGCAAGTGCCTGACTTGGGCATATGCATCAGCTGGCTCCATGCATGTTAAAAACACTCCTCCAGCTTAAGAAACTGTATAAATGGCCTCTTCTCTGGAGAACAAAACACTGCAGATCTTACTTGCCTAATTTAGTGGCACTGGTGAAGTCTTTACATTGGCATCAATGCATTCACTTGCAGGAAAAGAGGGATGTTGAACAAGACAAAACTTTAATGTCAATGGAACCATTTCCCACTTCCCCACTTGCCTGAAACAGTGGGGAGTCTTTCTGATGATTTCAGTGTATGGAAACAGAACTGCAGTGGCTTATAATCTTTCATTTAGTAAAATAAGCATAAATAGAAGCCAGATCTGAGACCTCTGTATATGAAGCACAGTAAAACCATGAGACACTTAAGTCAGAGTGTGATCAAATTCTATTAGAAAGAAAATTATATTGATTTCATTGTCTCTGGATAAAGTCTTTCTACCCAATCATTTTCATAGCCTATGTAATGTGAAATCTTGGAAGAATAGAAGCAATTCTTTTAATTAGCAGTGTTCTTACTAATCAACTCCAGATGATGGTGATGATGATGATCATTATTATTTTTACAATATTTTTAAATTTTATTTTAGCTAGCTAGATTTCTTGCATTGCACTTTGAGATAAAAGCTGTAAATGTACCACTGTACATAATAAGGACATAATTTCAGGTTGAAGTGGCACAGTGCGCTCTGCGCTGGTCTTTGATGTTTGGAGAGTTGAACTCACATTCTGCCTTTGATCTCAAGTGAAAATAAGTTTGGTGAGTCTCGTTTTAGCCTCTTCGCCACAGTGTAAGTGCTCCCACAGTTCAGTACAATTGGCATTCTCTGTGTAAGAGAGGCCCTAGGCACGGGGTGTTGTGGGGTCAGTGCAGACATTTGCTGGCAAAGCTGAATGGGGGTGCTTGCATAACAGCTTGTGTGATGCCTGGTTTATATTTAGTGCTGCAGTACAAAATGCATCTACACATTGTTAATACAAAATAATACAGTTCCAAAGCAGCTTGCAGATAGACATCTTAGTTAATCTATATAAAATATTTTATTATCTTATTTAAAAGATTTCTTTCTCTTCGCTTGACATGCAGATTTTTAAATGCACACTTGAAACCTCCCCATCATAACCCTCTGATAAACCCCTCAAAGCCTGCCAAGACCACACACACTCTGTAGTTCTACCTAAAAACAAATGAAGTGAATCATGATTAATTCTGAATATTCAGTAATTTTTTAAGCTTTGCTTTTACTTCATTTTTTTCCCCCAATAAATTCTTCACAAGTCCTGCTCTGTCACAGTCTAGTTTCCAAAACTAGGTATTCTTCAGCTGGTCACTGAAGGTGGGGTACATATCCAAGCAGTATCTCTCCAGATTTAGGAATGGAGAATCTTGTTTTATTGTGCATCTGTAGAACAGCACCCAGTATAATTTGACCTCTTTTTAGGAGCTATTGTGGCACATAATACAAATATAAATATTTTAAAATTTGATATATAAGTGCAATACAGCACAGTTTCACTCTTGAGAAGAAGAGACAGCGCAGAAAGAATCGCGTCTTGTCGGTATCACCTGGGGAGTCTTTCTGCTGTGTCTTTTGCTACCGGACTTGTCTGTCTCGCATTGGCCTTTTTAGCCATCAGCGCGCTTGTAGCAAGCGTGGGTAGAGCCCTTCCCAA
>JAWMRA010000078.1:133014253-133056685 GCA_035584735.1 Pseudotriccus pelzelni | reverse complement strand
GTCTGTCTCACATTGGCCTTTTTAGCCATCAGCACGCTTGTAGCAAGCGTGGGTAGAGCCCTTCCCAAATCTTCGTTTGCGATGCCTAGCCACGACAGCACAGTTAAAAAGCAGCAATACCTTGAGACTCTCACTGTAGAGCTTACTTGGCAATGCAGAAACAAATACAGGGAGGAGTTTTGTGTGTGCATATTTCACAGTTCATTTTGCTATTGACTGTGATCCAAAAGTATTTGTGAAAATGAAAGTAAAGAAACAATAATGAAGACCTGTACCCCTTCATCTATTGCTTAACAGGCCAAAATTGACCTTGACTCCAAATTGTGGTTGTGTATATGACTTCTCTCTCATAAAAGAAAGTCTGTGTGTCACTGTTACCTTTGTAATCACTTTTATTGCTCAAAACAATGTGGAATGTGGAATACTTCATCATGTGATATGAAATGAAGTCATTAACCACAACTGTGTCTCCTCCAAGGAACTGCTGAGATTCTTGTGATGCCATTTCCTCTTTATAAAAAAACCCCCACAACTGAGTAAGTAGATAAAAATGAGGAACTTCCAGAAAAAACCTGAAATTTATCTTTCCCAGTTTCCTTTTTTTAATACTTGCTTGGTAGTGCACGCTTATCCAGCTTAAGAAATGGGGGGTAAGGGACAGTATGAATATGTTCAGGCAACGAGCAGCTGGAGACTTCTTGAGCTAGAGATCACATGGGTCGTGTTGGTCATGTTGGTCACACTGGTGGGTACTTAAAGACCCTTCCTGAGCTCTGCCTGATCTCATGGCTCACAGCTTCCTGCTCTTGACTGAGCCACTTTGGAGGAGATAATACTTAATGCTTTTGTAACTTTGATGATGTTGTTTCTGCTACGGACACAGTAGGATTTCAAGAACAGGGAATTGGTGTTTTGCTAACCACACAAAGTCAGGAAGCAGCTCCCAGCTAGCTTTCTCAGGACCATGATACCAGAATATTGGTGTTTGATACCCTTTTCTCCCATTCTCACTGGGGACTTCCTACTTCTGTTGATACTTAGATATTCACTGAAGAACTTCCAATGATACTTCCAAACTCGCCCATCCCTTAGGTCTCTTGAGCTTTCCTGCTAGTGAAACCTAAGGTTTTCATCTCTTTAGTTCCAGGTGGCACCAAAGCTGCTCCTCTCAAGGACAGGTGAAATACAAATGAATATCAGCAATTTTATTCATAATATTCAATGAATGTTAACCCAAACATGTAGTATTGGGAACAGCCTGTTTATCACTTGTGGCTAAAAAATTATTTCTTTGCATGTAGTAAAGCAGTGACCTGGCAGAAAGCAGGAAAAGAAACAGCCATGCCTCATCCCTTCATCTTTAACACACAAGCAGCAGGTGAAACAAAGACAGAAATCTGAGAGATTAACTCTGTCAATAACAGTTTCTGTAAAACTCTTTCCAGTCAAGAAGTTTTCCATTCCTTGTAAACAGTGTTAAGGAAACCACACTCATTTCCTAAGGAAAAAGATGTGCAAACATTCACCTTTTACACTTCCTAACATATACATAACTTTCAACCAAAAGGCTATTTATATTCATAAAAGGTTTTTTTAAATTAATCATAAAACCAGGTATCATGCTAATTTTGTAACACATGATTAGAGCTATGTAAATGTTTTAATTAAATCTATTAAACCTTTCCACATCATGTAGCTACCTATTAGCAGTTAATTCTAAAACATTGCTTTTATAATGTCATTAAAATTAATTTCAATGAGTTATTCTTGTAGAACAGGGAAGACATCCTTCAAGGTTGAAAAGTTAATCAGATGTTTGGTGTATTTTATGACAGGATGGATAGTTTTTTCAGAAATACAAGCAGTCTCTTTCTCTGAATATCTAGGACAGGAAAAGTATCAAGAAACCAACACTTAGACTCCAAATAATTGCATATGCTTCAAATGAGTTCAAACTTTTATGATCTTTGCTGTGTATAAATGCCTGAAGTCTGTTCACATTGTGGTTGACATGGAGTTTCTGGATCTTGATATTTCTTTCTGAGCAACTAAAGCTTCACTTGTCCGCATAGAGAAGTGTGAGACAGTTTGATAGATCCTTTGACTCTCTCATGAGCTACTGGCTTTATGAATCCAAGGGTGAGCACCAGGAAGCATGGCTGAGCCTTCTCTTCCCCTCAGTGTTTGGGGAGTGCAACAGATCTGTCAGACCTGAACCCTCTGCAGAACACCAGGTGGCTGGACTATCATAAAGGGATGACTAGCCCAAGGAAAGATGTGAGGTGTTACTGGTGGGTATGGGTAAATGCAAGAAAGCTTTATACATCATGCCAAATCATACAGAAACCAGCTGTTCTGGCATATATGAAGCTGTGCTAGTGTCACACCACATTTTGGAGCTAAGAAGCTCCATTCAGAAGAGGGACATATTTTTTTGTGGCACTATCACCTCTATTCAGCTTCTAAACCAGAGCTGTGGCATTTGATGGACTGTTTTTATCAGTCTTGGAACACAAGGAGAGCTGAGAGCTATGGTTAGTTCTCAGTTCCCTGCTCATACCTCAGAGAAAATAACAGGTTGGTGATAGGATATGACTGTGACGTTTGGGAACAATAAATTTGTTTATCAGTTGCATCACTTTCAAAACTGGACAAGTTGTTTTTGCTTTCTTTTTAAAATAAATTTGTGAATTTGGCCCACTTTAAAATTTACCTGAATGCCTCCTATCTCAGGGTTTCTAGCTGTGGAGTTGACATCCCATCATGTTGATGAGTGTTGATACTTCTAGAGCGTCTGAATTTAGCAAGGATTATGGTGCCAGGGAAGAAAAGACTAGGAAACAAAGGAGAACCTGTCAGTCTGCTGGAAGGAGATTCTGCTAGTCCTCTTTGGGGATATTCATGCTACTTTTTAAATAACTTGTTTGCGGTAAGAGTGATTTTGTTAAAGATAATATATAAAACAATTTCTCATGAGCAGTGAGTCTAGTGAGACATGGAGACATGGGAACTAGCCAAATAAACATTAAGGAAGAAGCACTAGGTGGACAAAGCTGAGAGGCAGTGTAGGGGACAGACGACTCGGTAGCTTTAGTGCTGGTATAAACTAACAAAAGTCACTTCCATGCTCTGTCAAAAATTTCCTGTGTGACCACATGCAAGCTGTCGAAGCCAGGTATTACAAGGAGATTATGGTTTACAGCTTAACCTTAGGCAAACACAGTCTGTCTGCGAATTTCACAAGAAATTAGGTACCTAATTAGGAACAGTTGTCTAAATACCTTTGTGAACATTGCCTCCAGCATATTTGTGCTCTACTCCTGAATGCACTCTACTCTTCTCAGAGGTATTATAGGAATGAAGACTTTAAAGAGTAGGCTGATGGGGAAATGCGTTTTGGGCACATCTGTCTCAAGGGGAAATGATGTACTAGATGGGTTTATTTTTCTCTGTGGACTATAATGACAGAATGTAGATGTCGCTCTTCTATGTCTATAGAACACATGCTGATGTTAGGGCACATAAATCCTGTTTTACGTGGTTAAATAACTCCTAGAAGTTAGCATTATAATAATACTTTCTGAAAATAAGTAATGAATAAAATCTAGTGGCATATACCCACTGAAACAATCTCTGTGGAGTCCATAGATGTAGCTCATGAAAGTCACACAAAAGCTTGTAGAACACCATATTTTAGTAGGATTTCCTCCTCCCTTTTTGTTGCTTGAGCATTAACCTTGAGTGAATGCAATTATTTCAGGAGAATCCTACCTATCCTTTTCTCTTTTTTCAGTCGTTCTAAGTTGGATCCTTTCATTGGCTGCCCTTGCAAGCAGTGGGTGGCAAAATGGGTGGGCCACATGTCAATCCAAGTGATGATGGGACTGAGCTAGCTCTTTGGCCCATTCTTTTGTTGGCTTCTTGTGTGGAACTGGTCTTGTTTTCTATATGATGCACACTAACTTAAAATAAAATGCACACAGTTCACTTCATGGTGAGCCTGACAAGCCAAATGAAGATGGGAACATGTGGCCGTGCTAAGGCTGTTATTAGAACATTTGTGTTGCAAGAGTATAATCTTGTTCAAATTTAGTACGCAGCAGATCTATCTGTGACAGACTCATTTTTACCAGTGTTTTAGGTCGTTTTGTACAGTTGTCCTCATCATCAGGCTGGATCATAGTTCATTGAGACAAATAAACACAAAGTTTTCAGGAAAGAAACAGTCATTTTTTATGAAAGGGATGTGAAGAACCAGAGCAATGGAATAAACACTATTTAAAATAAAACAATATTTAAAAATATTTTTTGTGTGTACATATTTTTAAGTCACCTAATTACCTAGTTAAGTTACCTAGTTACCTAGTTACAGTTGTCCATTACTCATGGGTAATTGTGCTCTGACAGGCACATGTGTAGGTTGTGTGTGTTCATCTATATGAAAAATGGTAGATTTAATTTGCACACATCCTGTTCCTACTTCAAATGGCCACTTATAAATTTCTTAGAACAGTGAACTCCTAGCTAGCTGATTGCCAGGCTTGCAAATTTAGCCCATGCTTTGGTAATGAAAGTAAGCTCTGCCTTGTCCACATTCTCAGATTCTATATTTCAGATTGCCAATAATTCCTTGGAGTTGCGTCAAATACAGAAGATCTTCTAGAGGCTCTGACATTAGAATTACCTACACCTCCAGGGCTTATAGACTTATGGCTGCTAAAAATAAGCAGATGGAAAGGCCTAATTCAGAAAGGGAAAAGATTTGATAAAAAATTAGATGTTGATTACATCCAAATCATGACACTCCTAAATTACCAGTTTCTTTGGTAATTTGAGCACAAAATCCTGGAGCCTCAAGGTGTTTTGACTACCCCAAGAATGGTTTATCTTTCTGTATTCTATTCTGAACATTACAGTATAATAAATATTAAGATTTGGATACCAAAGCCATTGCTAAGGCATATTTGTGATAATGGTTGGAGTGTATCAAATTTGTCTCATTCATATAACTTAAATGTCATTTGGGACAATCGGTTGACCATTCTCTGCTGGTTCTAAGAAATGACCAGCTACAGCAACATATGGAACTTTTCACATACTTACATGTAAGACTGACCATGGAGTCAGTCAACTGCTAAAAGGTTTGGGGAGCAGTAAAACTGAAGATGAGAAAGGTAAAAAGGCAAGGACAAAAACTGAACTTGTTTAAGTAAAAGGTACAAAGAATTGCACATTAGAAAAGCAATGTAAACCCCAAAGTTATCATCCAGTTTTTCTACATTTTATAACCACAGTGCATCATAAATTTCAGATAAGCATTAATTAACATTAAGGTACTATACAAATTGACTTGGTCGCTTAGCATTATGGGGAAAAGTAAAATATCTTCATCATAATGATTCCTTCTTATTTTTAGCCATGCTTGTGTTTTCTTTTTATGAAGAAAGTCCTTCTGCTGCCACACAAAAAAAAAAAAAAAAAAAAAAAAAAAGAAGTGTACCTTATACTGGGAACCAGGACATATTGAAAAAAAAATTCAGGTCTAGGAGGCATAAGCACTTATGAGAGAATTCATTATACTTTTTTTCCCCTTGTAAACCTTCTTGTCCACAGAGGATCTTTGTAGGAACCAGAGGAATTTTACAAAAAACAGACACTTCTATTTCCTGGTGTCCCACACTTCAACATGCCAAGAGGTTTTAAAAACATGTTTATATCCTTTGCTTAAAACAACACTGTTTATTTCACCCTGACAAAAACGTGCCAACTGTTTTATCCTCTAAAAAGATTAGTGAAATCTGTAAGTTAGAATCAATAGAAAGATGTGCAGCAATTTGCTTAGATGAAATAGTGTGTAGTTTTCCTTTTATTTTCTTCTTCTCTCCCCACTTTCTCTCTCCTGCTACATCATACACACATGTATGCAAAATATACGTACATACATATATTCTCGTATATATGCACACTGAAATGAGGACCAGGGCTCATACATTCTATAAGGTCTTTCTACAGATCATAAATTAACTTATTATGAGACTTCCTCCTTCAATGGAGCCAAAAGATTTTTAATATAATATGATGTGACTTAAGCGAAACATGAAAAAGCATAAAAAGAATGTTCGGCTGGGAGAGAATTCATGAGGACCAAACAAGAAGTGCTTTCATAAATCTGCTCACATGTGTTAGGATGAAGGTAGCAAATTAAAGGTCTGTTGAAGTGTAAGAAAGCAATATTTTGCACATGTAAACATGGCATAACTTCATGGTTAAATTATGATATTAAGGGGAAGAAGTAAACAGTACAAAAAATAAACACATCCTGAAGATGATGAACGCTGTCACAGCAGGCTAGACCACAAATAGTGCATGTCTGTTGGCCTCTACCATGAAGTGAATGGTGCTTGTTTCAGTCAGCTGAAGGAAGCTGGAAAAGGAAGGGTTCATGAAGGCTCTGCAATAAACAGAGGGGGATGAAGAGCAGTATCAGTGAGGTGCCAAGTGTGAGCATAACAAGGCACCCTTTCCTGCAATACCAAAACCATTCACCTCAAAGAAGGGGTCATGATAGATTAGCACTTTAAACCTTCAATGAAAAAAAAAAAAAAAAGGTTTAAAGAACTGAAATGATTTCCTCAAGTCTGACAATAAATCATGTGGGAGAATCTGGAGCTCCTTACTACTAAACCTCCATTTATACTCCTCAAAAATAATACAGAAAACACCTGGAAACTTACATTTAAAGTGACTGTAAAACTCAGGTTATTCAATGTCAAATTACTTACATGTTATGTCTGAAGTTGGACATGTAAAAATAGCTCATAAAGTGATTAATTCTTTCCTTCTTTGCATTTATGCACCTTTAAGTACAGATAACATTTTCATCAACTTTCAGAGAAAAGTTCCTAATATGTAGAAAGCAGATTAAAATACATATTCAGTAAGAGCAGTAGATAGAAAATACTGTATTGTGAAATGTTGAAAATTTCTTGGCAAATAATCTGAACAGGGCAGAGGCAAATAGTTGTAGAACATTTTCCAGAAATGCTCTTTCATAGTGTGAAATACAAAAAGTTGCTGAAGTCTATTAATTTTACTGAAGAGTTTATGACTTGGAGGAAAATGAAAATAGTAATAAAAAATAAAAAGTCCGTTTAGAGACAACGAGTGGAAGATCATGGTATTTAAGGAGGAAAGACTGTCTTTAGATCAGTATCCTCTCTTGCCTTTTGAGTATCAACATCCACTTTGAAACTCTCCATAAGGTGCAGAAGAATCTTTTCGCATTTTTTTTGCCTTTGTTAAGTGCAGCCCTATTGTATCTGCTGTCACTGTGCAGACGGAGCAGGAAAAGTTGCAGGAGTGGGCTATATACCTGTGTAGTGAAATATGTTAGAGCCACCACTGCTTCAGGCCATCCTGGCTACCAGGCTGCTGTTTCAAGCCATAACGGAGAATTTTGGAAATGCTCACAGAGGAAGACATCTTATTGACAAAATAATAATAATGAAGAATAGTGATAATATGTGATAATAACGAAGTGATAGGACAAGGGACAATGACTTTACACAGAAAGGGAATAGATTTGGTTTGGATATTAGGAGAAATTGTTTGCTGTGAAGGAGGCGAGCCACAGGAACAGGTTGCCCAGAGAAGCTCTAGATGCCACATCCCTGGAAGTGTTCAAGGCCATGTTGGATGAAGCTTTGAGCAACCTGGTCTGATGGAAGACGTCACTGTCCATGGAAGGGGAGCTGGCACTAGATTTTTAGGATCCTTTCAAACCCAAACAATCCTATGATTCTGTGATAAGAATAGGAGCAGCAACTTACACGAAATCTTTTAACAGTACATTGAAAGGTTAGGTCCAAAAATGGGTTGTTATAACAACTAGAAGTTTGAGAATATTTGACTGACTTGAATTGTGTAGATTATATTTTGCCTATCAGATTTTTAATGTTACACAAGGCCAAAAAAAAGAGTTAAATAGATTATCATTGTTTAGTGATGGAGAGTCTACTGACTGCAATAAATTAAAACCACTGGGTTTAGGATAAATATACATACCATGCCTTATCTTTGGGTGAAAGACTACAACATTTTAAAATTACTTCACTCACGCTTAAAGAGTAGGTGCAGAATTATTTCTAAGCATCTGGTTTAAAAGGCAAATAGTGTCTTTTTATAAGTGTGCTTACGTTAAAGTTCTCTCAGCTTATTTTCTCAGTTCTCAAGGTAGATCTGTCTGCAGAGTAAATGAAAGGATGGTTCTGTAAAAAGACAAAAGAGCATTCATGAGTATTAATGTTTCAAAATAGTGTTTGTAATGGATGCTGACAGGTTTTTTTTTTGGCTGTTTGCAACAGGAACAGGATTCCTTTACAAAATAAAAAAACCTTGTGATGGATTTGGTCAACATTTCTTCAAGTCGTAGTCTTTCCTGTATTGTAAGTTTAGTTGTGGTAACATAGATTTTTAAAGAGTCATATTTACCACAGCAAAATGTAGGAGAGTACAAATAATCTATACTGTGTCCCTTCTGGCTCTAGAACAGAAGTTTCAGAAATGAGTAAAAATATACTCCCTGTCTCCTCTGCTTCCGTGTTCAACACTCCTATCTACATTCTCACACATGTTATCAATCACTCCACATCCATCTTAATAGAGTCAAACTTCACTCTCTTGCCTTTCAGCACCATGCATACTCTACATATTCCTGTAGGTCATCAACTTTCTTAACTATCTTGCAACTTAAACCTTCAGCTGAAATGCACTTAATTGAACAGTGGCCCTAACAACCAAAACCAGGCACAATCTGCAAATGTCTTTCTCTTTTTAGTAGAAAACAATAAATGATGTCAGGGTAGCACATATTTTTTGTAATGATCTGTGGATATGATGTCTTTCCAGGTACAGAGGAGCTTTTAACAGTAGTTTTCTTGTCCCCTTCTTCAATATGTCTGAACAGATTTCAATATAACATTGTGCCTGAAATATTTCAGAAACTTAAGGCCTCTTGTGTGTAAACTGCTCTTCCTTTCATTGTATTGTTCACATCATGCCTTTAAAAGCAACAGTGACAGATGCCATACTTGAAGGCAAACATTTTTAAAGAGAAATTAGAGAGAAAAAGAACCTGAAAATTTACTTTTTTTTTTGTTTGGTTGGTTTTTTTTGTTTTTAATTGTGAGTTACCATCTGAATAGCCCCATGATCCTCCAAAGTCCCTGCTGTTTCGGCTACTAGAGGAAATGCATCTTCTTGAGTGTCTTTTTTGGTATTATTCCTTGGATGAATTATTCCAGACAGACTTGGTTTTGGATGAGGGTATCCCCCTTTAAACAAATAGTATCAGATGTGCAACGTGCAGGCACCAGCTTGATCCCAAGATCTTACTTGCTGTAATCCCAAGATTCCACTTGTCTCAAAAATAAAACCTAAGATTCAGAACAACCTCTTTGCCTTATAAATGGAGCAGCTGTCTGTCACACCTTTCATAGGCTGTTTGGGCCACCCAGATGAAACAGTCACAAATCAAACTGGGACTCCCATCACAGTGTTAAACACTCCCCAAAGATAAGAGCAACAGGCCTGTAACATCGATTATCTCACCAGTAAGAGACAGCAACGGGGTTTCACAGTATCTTGTTCTTCTGACAGTTTGTGTTAAAATAAAGCAGATTACAGGACGAAGAAGTTCAAATGTTAAAGAACAGTCAAATGTATGTGGCTGTTGTTCATAAAACCAGAAGTGTATATGTGACCACAGAAAACTCAAACTGAACTGATTCTAAGACTGTTTAATGACATGGCAAATGCATTTAGCTTTGGTGATGGGCTTTTGCTTCAGTAGTAGGGAAAACCACTGAACCGTTTTGGGGGAGACTTGGGCTACACATGCATTTGTTTTGTGTTCCTAGGACTGTCTTTGGGAAAAAGAAAATACTCTTTTGCCTGAGTTAGAAGTACTTCTCCCAGCCCTTTCCTTTGGAATGTTGTAAGTTAAATCAATCAATTGAATTTACTTTAGAGCCAAGCAGAAATGTCAAGAAAAGAGCTTAAATGGGTGGGTGAGCTAGCACAAGTTGCTCATTGTTTCATTTATTTCAAGGATGGGATTCTTGAGTTTCTGATACACTTGGAAAATCTTTCCTGAGTCACCTCTGAAAAGATCCATTTAGCCTTTATCCCTGCCATCTACCTGCTTCTCTTGTTGTGCATCACACCCAGTGTTCTAGAACTCACTATGAGTCTCAGCTGGAGGTCTAAACTGCAGTCGTCTTAACTTGTGTTTCTCAGATCAGCAGACTGGACACAGGCAAAGGTTTCATAAGGCTGCTGTGAACAACATACACTATCCTTCAGCTTTATTTAAAAGCAGTTAATGGCAGAAAGTACACCAAAGTGAGGGAATATTCTACCCGTTTGCTTTTTGGGGTTTTTCTTCCATCATATATATTGCATACATTGACGTGTGCTGAGAACTGACATGTTCATTGTGCTGGTAGTAATAAACCACACTGTTGTTGTAGGACATGATGAGCAAATTTCAGATCATTTGGCAGCACTAAATAAGCTGCTTTGTGTATGCATTTGTACATGCAGTGATGTCAATCTTATTTTTTATTTCCTGTGAAAATCAGCCAATAAAACAGTGTGTTTTGCTACTTTTATACTATGTTTTATATCTTTATTTCACCACCAATATTGCTATCCAGTAGTAACACAAGTAACCAACAGTAACCAAGCTGTAGTGTACAGTAGGGCTAGTTAGAGCTAATACTTGGTATGAAAAAATTAATAAATTTACCAGTGTTGCAAGAAAAATAGGTAAGAGGCTAATAATTTCCTTTCTGCTTTTTCCAGAGGAGCATAAACTCATGATGAAGAAAGATTAAAAAATCAGTATTGCCTGTTTTATTTTAGTTTTTCTTTAACAAAAAACAGAGTGCAAACAACTGAAGCAGAAGAAATTTCTAGCTTTTTCACGAGTGTTTTCAATGTGTCTAGGGTTCAAAAAACAGAAAGCAAATAAAAGGAAGCCAGATATTTTCATTAGAGGAAGGATTCTTGACTTAGAATTTTTTGAATACTCGACATTGCTAGTGATTCTTCAAAATAATAATTGACACCAAAACACCCCTTTTAACTGCAATTTGAAGAATTTATTGTATGTGACCTCATGCCTAAATTGCAAGGTTCTGTGATACCTGGAATAGTTTTCTTCTTCTGTCTTCAGTTTAGCAGGGTAAAAGGTCCTTTGCATGATAATATCATAGAATGGATTAATCTATTAATAAAATAATAACAGTTATGCCAAACGGAATGTGACATTTCTTAGAAACACTGCTCATTTTTTGTGTTTTCTTCACTAACATCTGAAAGATTTTAATCTCAAATAATTATTTGTTGCCAGTTGCGACTGTGGCTTTAAGTGACAACTTTAGCTGATCCCTACCTTCATTTAGTGTTTTCTAACTGGTGTGCTTTCCCTTTCCACTCTTGTGTAGCACCAGTAACATTTCTTTTGAATGAAGACAACTTGACACTGCAGATCTGGTGAGAGGCCTGCTGCACAGCCTCTCTATGCATTTGTTCTCACTTGTCAGAATGATTTTTACCATCCACATTTAAAGTCTCTGCAATCTACACAGCCTCCCATGTCACAGGTTGGTGTTCCCAGGCATCATTACAAGAATCATACATAAAGAACAACCTTCCCTAGTTTTTATTAAATAGTATGATAGCAGCACAATCCTACTTCTTTTTTTTTTCCCTGGGGAGGATTTAATAAACTTCCTATCAGTGTTTCTAAGTCTGTATAACACTAGACAGCCGTGTGGCTCTCCACTTTCAATGTGATTTTGAAGGCAGGCTCTGGAAAGTTGATAACATGTTTCACGACCTTCGTGTCTGGAAGCAGTTTCACTTGATTGAAGTCATACAAGTTCAGCTAAGTTGGAGTGTGTTGTAAATATTTATCTGGCAGTCTGACATATAAAGTTGTTCTGAAATTACAAAGTACATTCCTGTCTTTCATGTATTATTGCCACTTTTTTCAATACACTTGTGAGTGATTTTATTTAGAGAACCTTCTATAAGTGACTTATCATTGCTTGTTAAGTTCTCACACTCTGTTGTACGTTCATTTTTTTAGGATGGTAGCTCTTGAGTTGTATTACTTCACTATCTTTTAAAACATAAATGTATGATTACTCCAGAAGTGCAACAAGAATTTATGCAATGAGGTAATCATGGTTGGCATATTTAATTTTAAAACCTCGGTTTGTAGCACTTATTTCCATGTAGGGATCCAGATGTTTTCTATCGCTGGCAAATGTATGGTGATGACAACTTTCTAATCATTAGGTCATTTGTGATTACCTATCAAATAATTATATATAAAGTAATGCTTCTGGGTAGAAATTCTTTCCCAGAATAAGAATTAATTCAAGTCCAACTTCTATATTTCCTTAGGTTTTTTCACTTATATTCTGAAACGTATTTTGTACTCTGCAAGGTAATGCATCTGAAATGTACATTTTCTTCTTACAGGGGTATAGGACGGATTCAATAATGTCAGGATGAATAGCGTTAGGATGGACAGTGCACTGCTGCTGAGCTCTTCTTTGGAGTCCTTTCAAGTCCAAACATAGTTTTGTTGCTAAGCATATTTTGCAAGGCTTATTAGTGGGCTTAAATGTGAGCTGTTTCTTTGAGTTTCTTAATAGCTTTCATGGGAAGGGGAAGGGAACTGGGGTGACAAATCAGCTATTTTCGGCAAACATTTTTAATTTGTACCTGTTTCAGTTGAAACAACCAGTGATAGACTGAAATAGCCCCAGAACAACTTCCCTAACACCTTGTTTTCCTAGGCCAGAAACCATTACAGTCCCTCAAACCCCTCATTGCAAAAGCCTTGTCACTGAGAACTGTTAGGATGCACTTACTGACTGTGACATGCAGTTCTCCTGAATGTTATAATGGGATAGTTTACCCTTTTATTAATTAATGTCAGAAGCAAACACTTGACTTACGTATATAGGAACAGTTTTGGCTTATAATACAGGGATAAGGTTTGTTGTAGTTTTAATGTTGTGGTTGTTTTTTGTATTGTTTTGTGTTTTTCATTGTTTAAAGTATTTAAATGACATAAAAGCCAGTAATTATTCTTAGAAGCCTGCCTTAGGATGAATTGAAAATATTGCTTCTTCTTCAGTCCTGACTGACAGCAAAATAAAAACTCTGGAAACATTAGGAGAGTACTAACATGAAATACCCCTCACTAACTTCAAAACATTAAATTTAGTCATTAAGGCAGATGCACACTCAAGGTGCACAAAGAAAAATGTTGTTACTCATTTGCAAAACAATCCCAAACAAACAATAATTCTGTGTAACTAGAGCATAAATTCTCACGCTACATGTTAAAATGTGGTTAAAATGTGGTCAAATATATCTGACAGTTTAAGACTTATGTTCCTGAAGAAAACATACCAGTAGTTGTGTGGTAACTCTGTGTGCAGAAAAATGACAACTTTGCTATGGTCCTTTGGTTTTTGGCTGAGAGAGAGCTGAATAGCTGCAGAAATAAACTGGTTTGTTAAAAATTATTCAGATCAACCAAAGAGAAGATTGCTTTCTCCAGCTCACGATAGTTGGTCAGACTGGTGACTGATCCCAAAACCTACAGAAACTATGAAAAAAATAGTAGAGGGAAAAAGAGTTGAATTCTTTCCCTGTTCTATTAAACAAACGCAAAATAGGCAGGGATAGTATAATGGTATTCAATATTCTAGACTGATGTGTAATAGTGCCATTTGATGTATCATATTCTGTACCACAGGCTTTGCATGGATTCATAGCGTGCAAAAAAACCCTTAAAGAAACCACCTGCTGATACATATGTAAATAGATAAGTTTTTACCATTTACAAGAGATTGCCTTTGAGAAAATAAAAGGTTCAATATAAAATGTGGTGCCTCCCTAGCTGACTACAGTCCTTGGAAATTTACAAGAAAATAATTTTGAATTTAAAAATACTTAATTCTAACTATTTCTGCATTTAATTTCCAAAATGAAAATTGCTGCTTTTCCAACATTTGCACAGTTTTTTTGAATTCTTTTTTTAAATTTTGGATTTGAGTTCAGTAAAGCATTTGAGTCTTTCTGAAAGCAGGTCTTCAGCAATATGACTGCTAAAAACCTTAAATTCTTAAACAGAGAACAATATGTGCAATTTTCTGCTGCTATGGTTTTATGAAAACTAGTGCACTGCTAGGCTGGTAACTCGCTGATGTCTGATTCTGCAAATGGAATTCCTACTGTGGCATGTTTCTTTATCCAGGGTTTCTTTTCTTCTGTGAGGCAAAGCATACTTAATAACTTATTTGCACTGGAAGAAACTCTGTGTGTGTGTGTGTGTAAGAGACTGCCATTTGATCCAAACCACCAGTATGACCCAGCTAAACGTGGTCTCATATGAGTAAGAGTTGAAAATTTATCCTCCAACGTATATCTTACAGGAATTCAACAAGGTATTGATTCAGCATGTTGTGGTAGTTTCACTTTCCATGAAGGTATCACTCAATGACCTGAATATAATCACATTAGCAAGACCACAAAATGCTTAAAGTGGAATAAATCATATTGACTTTATACCCAACAGAGATGAGATACAGTTAAAGGTATGTGTAAGGAAGACTTCTCAGAAAGTAGTTAGATGTTAAAAGTGAAAATTTAAAACTAGGAGCTTGGTGTTTTGTTATACAAATACATTGTCAGAGTATTTGTATATGGGGTTGTTTGGGTAGTTGCTAAACCTCCCTGTGCTTTTCGTGCATCTTTCATTACAAAGTTAGACTGAGGCTTTTTTTCTTACTGTGTTTATGAAGTATTTTGCAACTCTCAAGAGGGAAATTGAGCATTTCAAGTATAAATTTAAAAGGTTATTACTGTATTTATGTAATGATACCAATTTATTTCAACGAATGAAAAACTTTACAGGGTAGCAAAGTATTTTTTTTTTTAGCTGAGCCAGTAAATGCAGTATGAGAGACAGAGTATGCCTGTTACTGTGGTTCATATCTATTTCAATAAAAATATCTGATCCTGTTTTTTGTCAAACAATAATTATGGAAAACATAGAGACAGTTTAATCCAAATGGTTGATTTCTGTGTTCCAAGACCTAAGCTTTTCACACAGTGGTGGAGAAGACTAATGCAATAGATGGTTTTGTTGGTGGCTGTTTTGCAGTATTCGCACTATTCCAGTTTAATCCCTTTGAAGAAGTGTAACACAGAAGGTACATCCAATAAATATATACTTTGTTTGCACCAGGATGTATTGGCGCTACTATGAAATTATTTTATTTACTTCAAATAGTCATTGAAGTACAAATATTTTTCTAGGCAGAGTAAGATTTGTATGGTATTCTTTACATGATGTGATTCTTTTAACAGCAAAAATCTTTGTTTCAGTCACTTAGATCTGGTGTTTAGCATTTAGTACTTTGTCTGGTGCTCAGATTTCAAGACTTTCAGGATCCTCTTCAATGTAAGTGCAATCCTTCCTGAATTGAAACTCTCCTTCAAAAATTAGATAATTCACTGGTTTATACAGATATTTTACTGTTTAAAGCAAAATTTTATAACTCTTCCTCCTGCTAGTCTCATAGTTAAATAATTATACTGCTAAACCTGAGATTATGGAAACCATTTAAGCAAAAGCGTTGGGTTGAGTGCTCAAGAAAGAATCAAGTCAATGTTTTATCTACATTTCACACGTGAAAAATACTTGGATACCTATCTCTCTATTCCAAGCGAGTTTGAGTTCTTGTAAGACTACAGACATAGAGAAATACATGTGTGCTTCTCCTATTTTGCTGTTTTCTATTCCTGCTTTTACTCTTGTAGTTATTGCATTAGCATGCCATGGCTTAACACTCTTGTCACACATCAGTGATGGTGATGTACACCATTCCTGCAGCACCTTACATGCAGCAGAGAATTGCTTTATTCTTAAAGGGGAAAAGAAAGGAGAAAAGAAGGAAGAAACAAACTCAATAATTTATTAAGTTTAAGTGTAAAAACATCTTTACATTAGTTACAGGAGAGGTCAAAACTTACCTCAGAGATTGGGCCACTGTTTTTAAATATGTGATCTAGTGATTCCTTACAGCAGTAGTACTCTGTCAACTACAGGCTTCACTTGCCCAGTGCAAACTTCTTTTATCTTGCACAACAAATTCAGCCAGCGTTAAATACAGAAATATGTTTACATTGCTAAAATAAAAAACTTCCTGACATAAAATGGTCTCCACAAGGATTTAGTAAAATTAATTTTACACCTTTAGGATTTTATGTAAATGTAGTAATATTTTGTTCATGTCTCTGGTCCTCAGCACTAGAGGGTTAGGTACTAAATTAAGAGGGACTGTATGGTTCTCTTCAGTTCTTTTAACTCTTTCAAAACATATTCCACCTTAAAATCAAGTCTTGTTACAGTTTGAAAGGTCAGAGATCTGAGATTCGAAGCAATGTAGGTGTGGGACTTAATTCCAATAGAAGAAAACATAACGTGCCTCTGTACTTTCTGAGAACCAGTCCCTGCTGGATTTTGGCAGCACAAAAGATATCCATCACTACTAACTATGCTTGTCTAGGAGCAGCACACTGATCTGCCTATTTTAGAAGCCCTGATTTAGATATTTCCACTTCATCACCACACGTGAGTCTCCATACATGAAGTCACACGTACTCCCAGAGATGCACTTTGTAATCTCCTTAGTGCTGCGGGCTGACGGAGGCGGACACGGCTGTGTGCCTCTCTGTGAGCATCTCTGGGGGGCTGGCCTGAGCAGGTTTTGCCAGACACAAGGAATGTTGTTGGGAACTTCACAGTCATTACTCCAAGAAATTACAGACTCTGGCCGTCACCCAAAATACAGCAATTTACTTCTGATGACTAATGTTCTGGTAGCAAACTGCACATAATCTATTTTGATTTACTGTGGTAGTGGTATGCCTGCCTCCTCCAATGGCTTCTTCCTTGTTCTCAAGGAGCTTACAGGTATGCTTCTCCCTCAACCTCAGAGGTGCAGCTGTGAGCTGGAGAGACATGTGCATGTGATTAGTCAGTGAGTGATGAAAAATCAGTACCCTGCTTTCATTATTTTATGGTGATTAAAATTTCCTAGTTATTCATGCAAAGAATTGCTTTGAGGTGTGTAGAAAATTCAACATCTGGATAGCAACGGGGATAGCTGAGTGTGGATGAGGCTTTCTAGGGGAAATTTTTGCTTAAGTCTTCTTTGTACAGAAAATGAAAATTGGGGCTATCATTTACAACAATAGAGGGCTCTGGGATCAGATTTTGTTACAATGGTTGGTTCTATCAGTTCAGCCAAAAATAACTTTAAGGAGTAAAAGAATTAGAATGTTAACTTACCCAGAGAAAGAAAAATAATCTGCTGTTTCTACAAACAGCCTTCCACTGTCTCTCTGCAGTTGCCTCAGCAATACTCAATAGGATAAGAAATAGGTTTTAGTTTCTACTAAAGGCCAGATGAAAATATATGTAGAAGTAGCCTCTGAAATAGGAGGCTGACTGATTTTATTTTGCTTTACAAACAGAGATGAATTATGTGTTACTGCATAGCTTCTGAAGGATGTAATGAGGCTCCTTACAGATATTTAGAGCTATCTGACAAATACGAGATGCATAAAGAATTTTTTCTTTTGAATTATTTAAAGCTGGAGATGAAGATTTACGTGCTAAATGCTTCTTATCTATACGAATTATATCTGTGATGATCTGTAATGCGTTTTAGTGCTAGTGTGTTTGGGATATTTGAACAATGGGTTTCTTGGGTGAGAAACACGTTTTTTATTTTCAGCTCGTGTTTTTACATATACACTTAGAGGTATGAATGAATGGTACTTGGAGCCTGACATGAAGTGAGGAAGATATATAGCACAAGCTAAACCTGCAATTAGCAGTGTTTATTGTTTCTGTCTACTGCTTCTCTCCTGTAATAGAGATATGTAATGGTTGGGTGAAATGCATGGACATGCTTAACCTGTTTTCAGCTAGAGAGCAATAAGATTGCTGGAATTTAGCAAATGTTACTTCAAATGGTTGTTATGTTTTATTTCTTAAAGTTAACTGTCTTACGGAAATAAATATATGATACACTGTGACACTCCATCTGTGAATCTGTCTGCGTCTGGAGTCTTTCCCAGGACCTCCTTGAAAGAAGATTTTTTTTATGTCAAGGGATTCTTTCTCATTACATAGCTTTAAATATTGGAAATATATTCACCAAATGGCTATATGTCATGGTATCATATCGCTATTATCTAAGAGATGGTTTAGTGAAAATTTGGCTCATTTCTTTCCGTCAAATCAAGCTGTAAGCAACAGCTAATGAAAATTAAGTCTTGAGAGGTCTCAGGAGTGTATGATTTTCTAATCAGATCGATGTTTAGATAAATTTAATACTGAAGTGGCCAAGCATTTTTATGGGTATGAGGAAGATGGGAGGGGCTACATAACTGCTGCACCAAAGTTAAGCACTTACTTCTCTCCCTTGCTCTCTCACTGGAGCAGTGGAACCTCTTTAACCCACACTGGTAACAGAGCAATTTGTATGACCATATTTTTTGTTATTTAGAAAATATTGCAGACTAAAAACCTCCCAAGATTGCTGCATTACAGAAAGAGTGTTGAGTTGAAATGAAGGGCCGAGATCTGCAGAGCAGTAGGTGCAGGAAAGCAGGTGAACATTGATGCCTTTTGCCTAGTAAGAAAAATAAGATGCAGATATAAAAGAAGACATCGTACAAGATCATCTCCACGCAGTCTGGTTCTACCATGGCAGTGGACTCTGTGTTGCTGTAAATAATAACCTAGACCTGGCATGAGAAGCTTCTACAAATATATAAAAAGAAACAGCAAGGATATTTTAATAATTCTTCACTCCTTGATTTGTGAGCAAGGTTGCACTGATCTCTCTCCCTATGCATCAGGGTTTGTTGCAGTTTGATAGCTACAGTTTTACTGTCTTGTTCAAAGTATTACAGAATCTGCATTTTCTTCCCATGAAGATCTGAAATATCTATTCAATTGTTGCATGCACACAAATCACCAACGTATGGTATCTGTGTACACAGCTTCTATACCACGGGGAATCTGGAGACTGGAGGAGGCACAACAACATTTCTGCACTGCTGTTATGCACTATTTTTAGATATCTTTAGTGTTTTAAACTCTGCATTTAGACCCACATCATACTTGAGTTATTCCTGCTCTTTAAAAAAAAATCCTGTAGACTGGACAATCTTGGAAGGTTTTAACCTGTTACATGTGGCTGGTTTCCAGGAAATTATGGCAAGGCATGCTTTAGAGCATGAAAAATGTCTTCAGCGGTGGAAATAAATGCTTCAGGGGAAAAAGAGTGTCACTAGGCTGTAAAGGAGTCATCACTCTTTTTCAGACTTTCTAGGGGGCTCTGGAAAACAAGATATTGTTTCTAGACTGCTGCACTCAGAATCAGCACAATTTGCAGCAGTCTATGGCACCAGAGAGGCAAGGAGGGCTTTCTTCAAACCAGTTTTAAATGATTCTTCTCATGCCTTTGATGTAGTAAATAAATGCAAAAATGTACATCTTTATGAGCACAAGAAAGAAAAGATGAACTTAAAAGCACTCTGACTTTATTATCATAAAGGGCAAAAGAGGTGTGGGAGCCGGTGCAGCTCACCAGCCTTACCTTCAAAGTCATGATCGTTAGTGTAGTGACCACACACTTAGAACTAGTAGAGTTTGTTTCAGTGTTTCTGCTCCAGGTGAGCACGCAGTCATCTCTGAGAATATGTTTCCCAAAGATTGTCACACTCTGAGGCAATTTATGCATGCCAGCATTTCAGTTAGAATTAAAAAAATTATAGTAATAGAGCAGGCTACTTTAAGCCAGAATTATTTTGCAAGCTGTACTGCATTTGAACTTTAGCTCAAGGTCTGCAGGTGAAAAATATTTTCCCAAATGTGCGTAAAAATCAAAAATTGGTTAAGTGTTTCAAGTGAAAGACTTTTAATTTTCTAAAAAGGTCACTTTCATACTTATTTCCATTGAAGTTTTCTCACTATTATTACATATTTTATTAAAATATTGGAATAGTTATCTAAATGTTAACAAATCTCAAATTTCTATAAAAACAATTTCCCAATAATGCAAGGCTTTTCTTTTAAAAATATACAGTTTAAAATGAAATTTTTTTCTATTCTTAAAATAAACATAATACTAATTAGAACTTTTTCCCTATTTAATTTCTATTTTTTAACAAGGATATTGAGTAATCCAAGAAATCAGTCAGATCATAAAGTGATTGGACTGAAAATGCCATTATGTACTTCAAATCCATAACTACATTTCCAGCTATCTGGATTTTAAAGAAACATAATTAACTCTTCACATATGCTGAAAAATGGGATTTGTACTTTTCTGATCAGGGTAGGCAGGAAACATTTCTGAGGACAGATGGGATATCAGACCTTGGTAGTTTACATTTTACAGCTGCACCTGTACAGAAATTTCATGACAGATGCTTAATGCTCATATGCACAAAAAATCTTCACAATTAACTACATGAGAAGTTTTTAATTAACATGCACAATGTTCCCGTGAAGGCCTTCAGTTTATAAAACACTATTGTTAATTTAGAGGGTGTTCTCAATGATTCAGCTAATATATCCAGTGTTTCAGGGTTGGTTCATTTTACTCTTGTTCAATCTGCTTTTTATGTGCTTCTTTCTAAAGGTACTTTGCAAATATAACAATAAATCCCAAAGGAATGATATATATTGAACTGGCATCTTGGTAAGCAGACATATGTTTGAAATATACTGTAGACTGAAATAGACGGCATCTCAATTTATATCTACAAAGACTATCTCTCTGGTTATGAGACTGCCAGAGAAAATACATTCTCACAGTGTCAGAAATGCACAAAGGCAGGAAAATTCATTGCTAAGGGGTTTGACATTTGCTTCTATTTGAATTTGAAATGAAAACTAAATTACAAAGGTCTCTGTGGCAAAAATATTCTTTTATGAATTAAATTTCAGGATAACTACAATATTTAGATTAAGAAACTGTAAATTAAAATTGAAATTCCTGTAAGAAAGCAAATTTTTGAAATTTTGAAATATTTTATTTTAATATTTTGTGGTTTCATTTTTAAAATTATTATTATGTAGTCACATTGTGATTTTATATTAGCCTTTTTAAAAAATTTATTTTCTTAATTATGCCAGTTTTTCCAACATTTTTGAATCTCGTCGTAAGAACAATTACTTCTGACACAGAGCTTATGTTATTTTTCTCTTCACAGTGCCTTTTGTCTAGAATTTTCACAGAAGGCTCTAGAACTTTTAACTAGAAAATTATATGAGTCTTTATCACAGTTTAAAAAGACATCTGTTTTTAATATCTGGATTTCAGTTTGGTTGCATTTTGCTGCAGTAATAAAACAGCTGCTACTCTAACTTGTCTTGACTGAGAACCTTACTTTCTTGTTCCAAGTACTTTTCTTATTTGATGTTAAAATGAAGCAGTTTTACATGTCGATTCAAGGTGTCAAAATTTATTATAACAGACGAGATACTTCAAAGTAGAAATTAAAATGGAACATTTAGAATGTTGTTCAGAGCTTCTATTTAGACTTTTCAAGACACCTTTTAAAATGTAAAAAATTAAATGTACGGAGTCTGTGATTTAGAAACTGTTGAAACCCACAGGAACTCATTCCTGGATCAGTATGAAGTATATTAAGGGCTACGAACTGTGAAGGCCCAGCTGTGCTGAGGGGCTGGAATTTCTGTGGCACCCAGTTTCCCAAGGTGCTGGTTTATGACTCCACAACAGCCCAGCTGGTTCAGGAGCTGGAGCAAATGCAGGGAAGGCCCACAAGCTGTCACAAAACAGGGTTTCTCTTCTTCCAGTGGTCAGATAACGAAAGAGATGCATTCCTACAGCATATGTCATTCTTCCAAAAATTCAGGATTTTTTCATGGAAAGACGTTGCGTTCCCTAACCAGCTCTCCTAGGGAGGTTGCTGTCTAATCTCTCTGTAACACACAACAAACTTGTTTCTCTAATCACTGAAGCGTAAAAGTCACTTGTAACTTCTATGTGCTCATGCTATGATTTAATGTGCTTCTCTGTTTACAGCTCATTACTGTGGACCATAGCTAAGACTGAAGTTGGCTATCCCGCATCACAGCAAGAATGATTCTAAAAAAACTCCCACATTCTTGTTTAAACCAGGTTTCTAAATTACTTTCTCCGGAGTGAAGCTATACTGTCATTCCCTTGTAAAAAATTAGAATATTTGTTGTGTGGCATAGTCTAAGTTTTTGGCTTGCAGAAATCATAATAGCTCTGTGGTGGTCACCGAATAAAGATTTCTGATATGCAGTGAAAAATATCTACTTTTCAACTGAAATTTAATGACAAACTTCAACCCCTTGCTCTCAAACTCCAACGAGTTCAACTGTTTCCTTTAAGATGCAGATCAGTTACAGTTCTGACTTTCAGAGTTCAGTTCTTTAGGTCAGGAGTACATCATTATAAATCTGGAGATCACTTTGGGTTCTCAGTGTCAACTGACATTTCAATTGTCTCATAGATATTAACATGGACTTCAGTTTCAGTTTACTTAGTTTTAGGACTTAGCATTAACAATTCCTAAATATAGCTATTGTGTTTTCCACCTCTTAAAAAAATTGGTGTTATAACTTAATAGGTAGCCAAAAGGCTAGTCTTTGTAGGCAAAAGACACTGCTGGTTCTATCACTACATTTGCAAATAACAAACTACTGATTATCAGTGTGTCAACAAAAATAATAATTGAAAAAAACATTTCCAAAAGCCTCATATTGCTGATTTCTTGGTGCCCCGATTCTTCAAAGCAAGAAAGTTCTTTAAGGTGTGACTAGGATGACAGTCTCCCAAAACATGACCTTTTTAGGAGAAAATAAATGGTAGCCCCTAAAAATTTGGAGGAGGAAGATAGAATAACTTAATTGGCAAGAATGACTGCCTATAAAAGAAGTTTTACTCCTAAATTACCTTTAAAGAGAGGTTGAGAGAGCAATGAAACCATAAAAGAATATCTGCATTAAAATCTTCAATGTTGTGACACATCAGGGAAATGTACAACATACTTTCTTCCCAGCAGTCAGCCAGTTCTCCAAGGACTCATATATAATGCAACAGAACTCAGCTATGACAAGAGGAAAGTAATACAATTTCATTAAAAATTAGAGAATGAGCCCCATAAATAAAGATGCTCTTTAAAATGTCACATATATACATAAGAATAGAAAAAAATCACTGTATGTATTATTTATAATGTGTTACACTAGTACTGTGAAGCTGGCCTAAACTTGTCTGAGGACTACCTTGTACTGGACAGCAGGTCAAAATATTGTGACATCCTGTGACCTACCTAAATAATGTTTTAAACCTTCTATGTTTGAAGATCTACCCTTTTTCAGTTGGAGAGGTCTAGCAGGCACTGTTGGTTTGCTTCAGATGCAAAACATTGACAATTTTCATGACAATGTTGAACTACTACCCTATGCTGGTCTTGACCCAGTGTTCACTCCTGGGGTGCAATTACTCATGTAAACTAAACTTTGTGCTCCTGATCATCGTCTTCTGAGCACAGGCAGTTTTCAGCCCACCTCATTCTCTCCCCATCCTGTCCATTCTTCTCTATGAGCCTGTAGTTCCCTGGATCCTGCTTCTTCCCCTTTTTAATGATATAAGTAATACTTGTTTCCCTCCAATCCTCAGGCGCTTCCAGTCATGATTGAAGATTATTGAGAGTGGCCTTGAAATATGCCAGCTCCTTTATTACTTGTGAGTGTATCCCATCAGAATCCAATTTGCCTAAGTATTCCTTGTCCTGATCCTTTTCTACCATAGGTACATTTTCCTTGCTCCAGGCTTTCCCCAACATTTCTTGGACCTGGGATACCTAAAGAATGGTCTTACTAGTAAAGACTGAAGTGAAGAAAGCATTCAGTACCTCAGTGTTTTCTTTAGCAGCACCCACATTTTTCCTAGTCTGCCTTTTATCGCCTTCACACTTTTAGATGCCTTTTCAGCTGCCTTTGAAAATCCTTACCAGATTCAATTCCATTTGGGCTTTGGCTCTTCTCATTCCTACATGCTCAGACAGCATGTCTGCATTCCTCCCAAGCACTGTATTCCTCACAAAACCTGTATTTATGTTGCTAAATACATAACAGTGAGACAGACAAATGAACTGCCAGCTATCTGTCTTCTTGTCTTCCTTCTACATACTGTCTAGTCACTAATGGTGACTAATTTTCTCTGAGGCAAAGCCTAGGCATGGATAAAGCATGAGCCCAGGACCATCTCCAATAGGTAGCATGGTCAAGACTGCAGCAGATGTTGAATTTTACCTATATTTTCTTGTTTATTCTAACAGCTTCTTGATCTCAAATGCACTCATATACCTCCCCATCTTACCCCTTGGCATGTAAGATACACTTGCAATATCGTGCTATGAACCACAGCCCCTCTCCCCTGCTGTAGTGGGCTTCAACATTGCATTTTGAATGAAAAAAACAACATGTAAAACATAACATCATTTGCTATGCAGTAACAGCACAGGATTGAGAAGAAACATAGGGGCAAGTGCTAGGAGATGTGGATGTGGGAGGTCTTTGCTACTCGGCCTCAAACCTGAAAAAAAAAATCACAGACTGGAGATATTTAACTGTGTAAGTGTAGCCTAACAGATCTCAGGTCCCTTCATGACGTATTTTGGTCAGCAGACATGACTGAAAAGAAATTCCTTCTGTAACAAGACATAGATTGCCTGACAAGTCATTTTCCATTTGGTCTTCACACCTTCTTACCTCAAGGGTCTGTAAACCCCTCAGTTTTTCTACTGTCAGAACATTTTACAAGATCATGTCTTCTATTTAGTTGGTCCGAAAAACATTCTTGTTTATGTTGGGCAGTGTACAGTATTACTCTGATGAAGACCATATGGAAAGGTAGGTTATATTTCATTAAATTTATTCTGATGTAATCAGGAATTGTGGCAGATGTATTTGCCACTAATGTTGCATAAAAATATCTCTGTTCTGTTTTAACCAACCATTCAAAAGATGCCTAATGGCATTGAACTCTTCCAAAGACCAGATGGAATTATTTGATATATTTGGAGATATTTTGGCATATTTTCCCAATAAAAGAGTTATGTCAGGTAGAGATTTCATTTTTTATCATGAATACCTTCTTCGAAGGTTGGCAATGTAAAAATATTGTTGTGAATTTCTCCTTTTTTTTTTTTTTCTGCATGTCACATAAAAGATGTTTCTTCTTCCCTAAAGAAAAGCTCCCAGCCCTGAACACACAGCACTAGATCAGAGGGCAGGCCTGTTATACCCGTCTCATCTTCCTATTTCAACAGCTAGTAGGCTGAAATCCCCGTGTCCTCCATTTGCAACATCTAAGACATTGTTTCTGACAGTGGCATGTGTCAAAAGCTCCATAAAGACTGAGCACCAGTTGTCAGTTGAGCACCAATTATGTACATTAATGCACATAATTAAGAAGTACAGTATGACCGATATTGCTGACTGCATTAATCAATAGATGGAAGGAAATGATGAGGTTACATCAGCTGATGGACTCTGACTTCCCTGCTTTTGGACTGTCATGATGCCAAAAGTCATTTCCCACTGGTCAGGCTGAACCCAGTAAATAGTGAAATAATACTGACCAGAGAAGGGATATCCTTTGAATACCTGGGGAAAAAAACTGCTTCTGCCTTCTATTGAAGAAATACAGTTGTCATTCATAAAAATGGTGCAAAGCCTTAGAGCTCTGCTCTGACTCCTTGCTGACACTGGACGGGCAGGTAACATCAGTTCCCAGAAATGTCCTTTTTCTTCTCCAACTGGCTGGGAAAATTATTTCCTTCTCTCTGATGAGAATTTTACTGCAGTAGTCTACAGTTTTTCCTGACTCACTTAAGGATGAACTTCACGGTCACAAAATTTTCCAGAGGACACAAAATGTGGCTTTCTATCTTCTGTCTGGTTCTGGACACTGAACAAAAAAGAACTTAGTACAGATGTCCATCATGGTAAGTGAATTTGTCTTCGAGTTTAAAGTCTTCTTTCTGATCTTGAAGGCAATTACCAAACAAAACAGAATTTGGCTTGGCTAATTCTACAACCACCCAAAAAATATCAAGTTGAAGTGGAGGACAAGAGTTATTTACCAAACAAAACAATGTCAAAGTGAGGCTTTGAAGACCTGAAGAGGGTGTCAAGTCTGCCTGTTCTGGGTAACAATGTTCTTTTCCTAGCCGCCTTCTTCAGTATATGTAACATCAAAAAAAAATTTTTGTTTCCAGGCTTCTTACCATCACTTAATTTTTTTCCACTATTTCCCAAATCAAATCTTACTTGAAGAGACCTTTCCTTCCCAAAGGAGGAGGAGGTTTTAATTCTTTTAGAAGGTCACTAATTTCTGCATTACTGTCATTGGTTTTATGGTGAGGTGAACAAATGCTGAGATAAATGAAAGAAGAAAGTATTTGGTAGAAAGAAATACCAGTGTAGATGAGAGGGATTTTGGTAAGTCATGCAGAAGACTGTAAAAAATTTCAGAGATAGATAAAACAGTGAAATAAATGCAACTAGTGCTATTGCAGTTGGATTTCAGTGTTGATAAATATATAAAAATACTATAGGGAAAAACTGAAGTATTTTAGAAGAGTCTAAAATTAACAGCACCAGGAATGTTTAGAGAATCTGATGTCACTGCAGATATGTTAGTGAGGATAGTTAGATAGGAATCAGATGAAGGATAACCTAACTCACTAGGGTTTGCAAGAACTGGGAAATATTAAAAAAATATTATTACCATTACACAATTCGTTGATATGTTTGTTTGGGATACTTTATGTGAAATTGGCCAACCTATCTTTAAAGCAAAAATGGATGTTGCAGAACACAGAGTGGACCAGAACTGCATGATGAAATGATCAAACTTACGACTATAAAAAAACCTTTATATTAGAAGAATTTCAAAGGCTATTTTGCTTATCATAGAAGGCAGCCTGTCATAGCATTAGATAAAAGAATTTAAAGAATGAAACAGAATGAAATATTGTAACTTCTGTTCTCTTAGCATGAAACATGCAAAAAAACTAAAATGTAAAGAATCTAAAAGTCATGCAAGGTAATACTTTTCTACACAGTGCATTGCAAAATATTTTGTCATATGATGCACCCTCAGAGGAAAAGAGAAAGATGAAAGAAGAAAAAAAAGAACATTTATATTAGAAGGATTCATTGGATTTGAAATAACAGCTTCAGAATAAGCAATAAACATTGCATCTCCGTGATTATGGTGGTTTCTACTACTAGAATTACTTACGTTTACTCATATGTTTTCTTATAATATTAATGTGAAGTTTCTGAGACAGTCATTATTGGAAATATATCTGTTACAATGCTGAAATGCCTATCTCGTATATTCCTGATTGTATATCAGCAAATAATTATTGCTGCAGATGGCAAAAAGAAATAAAAATAAGACCTTGTTTTGACACTGATGATGGATCAAATGTTCCTGAATACAAGTCCATCTGCTAGACAGATCTTAATGATGGTGCAGTTGAAAAAGAAAAGTGGACAAATTTGACACAGTGGTTTAATTTGATTATTTGGCAAAGTATTAACAATCTTATAACTTTTTTATATTTCACACATCAATTTTATTTTGCCTTAAATAAGATGGTACGTACAATGGGATGTCTTCATACATCTCCTACCACAATAATTGATCCTGATTGTCAAAATATAAACAAGCATAGTGAATTACTTTAGTTCGTCTTGGAGAACTGCACATATCTGAACAACAATATTGACTTTGTCTCATGTTATTGCATGTTCAAAGCAAACTTGAACTTTATCTACTACGAATACTATGATCAGATAAGGAATTTCCCCAGGTCCCTCAGCCATATCTGCTGATCCCATTGAGAGGGCAAGAAGAAAAATACTTCTAAACTATTTCTCACTGTTTAATAAAACTGTGATCCAAATCTACTCATGTAGGTTTCCCGGGGATACAAAGCTGCCAAATCTTTTTACTTAAGTAAATGGCTCTGAAATGGTGAGTCTGTAAATAATCAAAGAGATGCTATATTCTTGTCAGTCACTCAGTGAAACAATCGGGGCATTTTAATTACTACACATAACATTTCTGTAACAGCAAATCCCCTCATCCCTGCCTGCTCAGAGTTCTTTTCAGAGCAGTTCAAATGAAAAATGAGATTTCCTACAGTACTTTATTTTAAAGAAATAAGGGCCATCAATGCAATAAACCCTTTATGCTGCATTCCAGATGTGTGGCATTTAAGACACAATGGGATTGTGTAAAGCAATTAAGGGAATTCAATCAAGAGACCAGACAAACAAAACATTCAGTGGCAATGACTTGATAACATCCTCCTCCCTCCAAGTCCTGTGAAATTCCTTCCCTTATAGGAGCCAGCTAAATGAATGTGTAGCCCAGGATAGCTATCCCAGGAATGCAGCGTTAAGAAGCCCAAAACCTTTCTTGCTCTGGAAAAGAGAGCTCCTCTAGAATTTTGTGGGAGAGTTGGGGTGTGTTTGCTCCAGAATTAGAGGGGAAAAAAAAGAAAGATAAAAAGAAAAAAAGCAACCTATAGCCATGAAATATTTTGAAGAAACCTAAGAAGCATCGCTTAGTGTTTATATGCAAGAAGTTGTTTCAGTGTTCATCCTGTTACCACGGGAAAAGAGCCTGCATCTAATTGGTGGATATACCTTATCTTGTTTCTCAGTGCAGTGTTTACATTTTTAATTTCTTAGTTTGCTGAATTTTTCCTAGAATTTGACAGATGATGAGAACAGAGTTTCTTGAGGTTCTTCTATATTTTGGTCATAAGTGAACTGACAAATAAAACTCAGTCTTCACACAAAAACATATTTCCACCTAATGCTTATAGAAATGACCAGTATGCCATCAGGGCCAAATTCCATTTGAATTGCTCAGGCCATTAACTTTTTTGAAGTCATTTGAACAAACAGTGTAGGTAAGGTAGCTGGGATTTGTTGTCTTTATTAGCTCAATGATGTCATCAATTATTACTTTAAAGAAGAGAGAGAGCATAGCTATTATAAACTCCCATGGGTAGATATAAAAGCCATTATTTATTGTAGGAGACGTTAATGGCTTTTCATGGGCCAATTAATCTTTTTTATGGAAGGATAACACTAAAGTCAAACTACTCACAAGACCTAACCATAACGTAATTCCTTAAGACCATTCAAAATGGTTGTTAAGAATTGAGGAGACAGTCTGAAATCAGCAAAGTCCAATACGGTAAAAAATGTTTTAAGTGTTTGAAGAAAAACCATGATATTTAACAAGTATTTTTTATGGCAGAAATTGATCTATTAAAATGGATGACAAACTAAACACTACGTAAGTTTGGGAGGCTACAAAAGGAACGGAACAAGACTCATTCCCAGATGAAGATTGTGTCTTTCACTCAAGAAACTAGTAGGTTGCTTTTTTTCAGGAAATGTAAGGTTTCATCTGGATGGCTGCCCAGCTACATGCCATACTTCTAGGAAGATCAACAAGAATGAATTGAGAGGAGAGAAACAAGCATGAAAAGAGGTTTTGAAATAAGGAACTGATAGAGAAGTTTGAAGGAGTTGAGTTTGATTAATCTAGGAAATAAAACATTTAGAGGGGAACAGAAGCAACTTCCAGGAGGCAAAGATTGTAAAAAGAACAGTGATCAATTTGTTCTCTTTGGTCACAAGAACTGGACAAATAGAAATAGATATTCAATTCCAGTTAAGAAGACTTAGAATAAAATACTGTGGGATCTTCTATTGGAGGTTTGAATAATCAGGTTATGCAAACACCTACTGAGAATGGTATAGGTATTTGTGAGTTTTTCCAAGTCACAGGGTGATAGATCCTTTTTAATGTCTTATCTTTTTATTTAATAATTTACAATGACACTATGTAATAACAAATACTATTTATACTGTGTCATATGTAAGAAAGTGCTGAAAAACATGAAATTTAAATTTTAAAAACTGAAACCACTGTACATTTCTGCAATGCAAGTAAGTTTGGGTTTTTGTTCTTTTCTACCTCATTTAAACGTTTAAGTGGAAAAATGTAACCACTTGCCAGCTGATTGTTATTATGTTAATGAAAATGAATGTTGCTTTCAACTGGTATAGGTGCACTCTTTTTGAGTTCATATTTTTCATAACTTCTTCAATTGCATTTTTGAATATCTGTTTTTCAACTTTGCTGAGAGGAATGAAAGTTATATGTTCTAATATATCTATCCAAGAGTCTTTAAAAGCTTCTTTTTCATAGCTCTGTAGTAAACGAAAGCCTACAAATCTTTCAGTTTTCCCGAGAAGGTATGGTTTGGGTTGGAAGGGACGTTAAAGATAATCTAGTAATCTTCTGAATTTATTTTGTTGAATTCACTTACTGTAAATATTTTATACATATTTATCATAATCCATAATTGTTATAGGGTGTTATATCCTAAACATCTTAAATATATATCTAGGTATGTGAAGCTGACAATATATTCCATGTTAATCTTGTCTTTTTATAATCTTCTGCATGATTCTGTTTTGAATCTTTTTGTGTTTTTATTTCTGAATGAAAGTTTAAAGGACAAGCAACATTCTGCTGAAAATGGATGTTTACTGTCTATATAGGAAGAGTTGGAATACTGAGAGCTGCAAAAAGCTCAGTCTTTTAGTAGAAAACGTCTTCTTTTATTTTCAATGTTACAATATTTTATTTTAATTAATAGTTTTAAAAAGAAAATTGAAGTGTTTTTCATTTCATGGTAAGATTTTTTTTATAATTTCTATTTCTTGAAAATAATTATCACATTTGTTTAGTGGGATTAAGTTTTATTTATGATAAAATTCTGAACATATAGGGATTTGTGTTTGGGAATGTTTGAACGATACTAATGAAAGTTAATTTTGATTTTTGCTCACAGTTAAGTTTTCTATACTGTGATAAAACCGACTCTTCATACTTTGAAATAATCAGTCCGTTTGTTAATGTGTAGCTGACAGTTGACTTTAGTAAATTTTTTCATTTGCTAAGCACTAATGCAACTCTGCTGTAGGAGAAATTAATTGCTGCCAGAGGAATAATACTGCATTGTCAGAGGAAAATGAGCTTTGCAGCTGAAAGTTCCTCCTGTGGCTGGGATGGGAACGTGGAAGAACACAAGGTCTCATAAATCACTGCACTCAGGTGGGGAGTGTGGAAGCAGCACAGACACAGCTACGCAAAAGACGGTGTCTCTTCACAACAGAGTCTACACTGACTCCACATCCAGTATTGCAGTGAGTTTTTAGTGGCTTTAGTTTTTCAAAATTAGTAGCAGACTAAGACCCCATTTAAAATAGGGATTGAAAATTCGTATGCAACTCAACAACACGTTTGTACTCTCATTGTATAATTCAGCTGTAAAATGCAGGGGACTGTATGAAAGCTGCAGAACATTTGGGCAAAGGAGCAAGGCTGTGTAATGAGCTCCCAAAGGAAAACCAAACTCATTCATGCAGCAAGGGCTCATTGAGAGAATATCTGCGCTAAGAAAATGTTTTCATAGCTATCAGTGGCAAGGAACAGGAGGAAAAAAGGCTAAAAACAGGTGGCTAAATCTCGGATTCTAGAACTGATGTTGTTCCACCACATATAATGTCACATTTAGGACTAGTGAAGTTCTACCTCCATAGCATGAAAAATCTCTTTTGGTCTTTATATGTCCCTGTACTTCTGCACCACAGAAAGCAGAGTAACAATGAAGTTCAGTGTCAAGGACCAGAAAAGAGGATATATTTTCATTTGTGACAATGAAAATTAACATGTTGTTTATAATTTTGTCTTTATTTCACTTTGTTTTCACCAGGTAATTTTTAAGTTAACACAACTTCTCAGAGTCAATTTCAGTATTAAACCCAGAGTTTTTACAGGGAAATTGTCTGCTAAATTACGGGCATTTTAGTAGAAATAGAGCAATATTAGTATCAGCGCAGGCAATTTGTAATTAGCTAGCAGTGATCCCTGGATAGATCAACACTGGGAAAAGTAATGATATGTTCTTTAGTTTATAATTGTCTTCCATTTCCAGTAAGAATTTGAAGTTCCATCATGGTCTTAAGAAAGGGAGGACTTTAAATTGTTAGGGAGAATTATTTAAATAAAGTGCCAAATTTTTGCATGTTTGTTGGAAGCTTCTTTGGCCTGTTCCATTTTGAGAAAACACAGTGGTAATCTTGCAACTATAGGTATTGTCCTGGGACTCTTGATTAAGCCAGAAACAGTCTGTCTTTGTTTCTCTGGCTCTTCAGTTTCTAATCCCAAATAGAAATGAAGAGAGTCAGCATAAATCTTTTTCAGTTCAGCTGTGTGAGGACACTAGAGTCAGATCCGTCTTTACTTTGTCTTCAGCTGTCATCTGTTTTCACCTTTCTGGGACATAGAAAGGATTTCTTTTGTGGTAAGCTTATGGCCACTGAAGTGGGTAAAAGAAAGCTCTTTAAAAGGCAATGGACTGTTGCTATTTCAGACAGGTCCCAACTAGGATCCCTTTCTCTTTTTCTTTTGACAGTGCTTGCATTGTCTGTCATATCAATAAAGGCTGCTCGAATCGATCTGAACTGTTGCCAGGGAAAGCTGTTGCAAAATAATGTGAAGTCTCCATGAGGACAAGCCTAAACAAGCTGCTTCCCAAAGTGGACTAGGCTGAACTGCTCAGAGGAGCTCTTACGAGGAGAGAGATTTTCTGTGTTCTTTAATTCCCAGCTATTTCCCTGAAGTCTGCCTGGTTGGCCTGCCCTCACTGCTTTCACTATCACAGGGCTGAACCATCCCTGTCTATGTCTGGCTGTCCCTCACAGCTACCCTGACAATCTTTGCAGATATATGTAAAGGTGTGTTTCTATTCCAGTCAAATATAAAAACATTAATGGGTTCTGCCCACCGTTACTAAGCTGCCCTGAGAATTTTAAGGTGAATTGCTAAAATAACTCCTTGAGATATCCTTCAAATGTACATTTACATTGAGCAATAGTTCGTTAGGCTTATTCTTCCAATGACTGTCATTTGTCCACAGAGCTCCAAATTATTGCGGTGTAAAACTGGTCTCATACAGTTCCTTTTAGATTTTCTAATATTTCACTGAGAGACTATAATTTTTATGTCACAACTGACAAACTTTTTTGCATTCCTGGATTCTTGAAGTAGGAGAGAAGAGCAATTTTTAGCAACTGTGTCTTTGAGGCCCAGGTGGCTGGAAAACAGCTTGGCAGAAAAGGACCTGAGGGACCTGGTGGACAGCACTGGTGGATAGTTACCAATGTGCCATTACAGCAAAGAAGGTTAAAAGTATCTTGAGCTGCATAATGAGAAGTGTTTTCAGCAGGCTGAGGGAGGTGAACCTTTCCTTCAGCACTACTAAGGCCACCTCTGGAGTCCTGTGTCCTGTTCTACGATCCCCAGTGCAAGAGACATGGAGCCTCTGGAGACAGCCCAGTGAAGTGCCACAAGGATGGTTAAGGGCCTGGAACTGCTATCAGGAAAGGCAGAGAGAGCTGGGACTGTTCTGTCTGGAGAAGAGAAAGCTCAGGAGACATCCCACCAGTGTGTGCAAATACCTGAAGGGAAAGCATACAGAAGATGGAACGAGGATGTTTTCAGTGGTACACAGTGGCAGGATCAGAGGCAAGGGACACAAGCTGAGGTAAAAGATCTTCTGAAAATTCTGAAAATTTCAGAAAATTCCTCTGAAAATCAGGAAACACATTCTACCGTGAAGATGACTGAGCACTGACACAAGTTGCCCAGAGACCAGTGGAATCTCCGTCCTTTGAGATATTCAAAAGCTGTCTGGATGCGATCCCTGGTAACTTTATCTAGATGTACCAGCTTGAAACCTGGAGGTATTGCACCAGATGACCACCAAATGATCACCAGTTTTCTTCCAACCTCAACCATTCTGTTAATCTGTTATACATATGAGGACTGTCGCTTGGAATGGAGTTATGTATGTTTATATAGGTCACGATGCAGAGCTTGAGCTTCATTTAGAGAAGCTGAGTTTAGTGTTTTGAGTATCTTGATTATTACCAATGCAGTTTATATATATATATGACTAGATACCTTATAAAATTTTATTTGAACCAATAATGTGATAAGAACCTTTTCTTCACACAGTTTGTTACAATTCCTTTCTGAAAAATATGAGCAAGATACCTCAAAAGAGAACAAAATGAAATTTATGGTTGTTGGCTTAGCTTTTAATGATTGAAATATTTGGGCTCAGCTTAGTTTTAGAAGGTTCAGGTTTACTCTGAAACTCACTCTGTGGCCTGTCCATGCTTCACAGCATATGAAAACGATAACATACCATATGGTAAAACTTTATTTTATAACTGTTGTTGACCTTTCTTTCAACTCTCAGTGTTTTCTGCAGGACAGTTCCACCACTTCACCAAGAGAGCAAGTACTGCAAACTGGACCTGCATGCTGCACTGCGGACGTTTCACCTTAGCGTGTATAAACTATTTACAGTGTGTTTATATAGAGATCATGGAAGCTCTGTGATATAGACCATTCACACATTATGAGCAGATTCCGATGCGTTTCAACCACAGCCATTCCTCAGTAGAAGCAATCTCACTGAAATCAGTGGGGTTCCTCTTGGAGTGGTTAAGTGTGACTCAAGATGAGGAAAGGCATTGGGAGCTGACCTTGTGTTTTTTACACTGAAGTTAATAATTATCTTTACAGATTCTTTTGCTTATTTTTTGGAATTGGTAGTGATCTCAGTACAACCACAACTGCAACACAGTACACAAATGCTGTAAGTACTACAACTAAAGCAAAGATCATTTTCTTCCTGACACTGCTCTTTGACTACCTCCTGCAGAGAGTGAGTGGCTCCTATTTATTTCAGTGGAAGAAATTCCATCACTTTAACACACAAAGATAATGCTTTGCGGGATCAGAATCTTAAGCAATTCACAAATATATATGTTGTACTTAGTTGAAAGTTTTAACAATAATCACGTAATTTCAATTCCCCTCTATATCGGCATCTTAGAAAATTATTTTCCTGCCTTTCAAATTAAATTCTGAACAAAGCAGTTAATGCTTTAATACATCAGAATTATTTAATGTTGTCTCTTTTTTTTTCTGAATAGTTATTTCCTTAACCCTTTTGCTGAAAAGTGATTACTATTGACACCTACAACTACAGAATGTCTGTGATGTGCTTTCACTCTTCATAGGGATTTGAGGAGGCATATAACCTGGAAGGCTTCCCACTCTAAAGCATGGTCATTTATCATTCTGCTGTCTCAGACAGACAGATATTTTGCACATTGTCCAATTTAAACATCCATTTAGAAGCAATCTAAATTTTATTTCTTACTAACATCAGTACAGAAACTGTGGTTAACTCCAGTAAGGTGGCTGAAACTAAGAAAGGGTATTCAAGAAAGGGTATTCAGCGTAAGAGAGCCAAAAAATTAACTAGATACCATTGTAGAAATTACCATAGCAAATTTACTTGGTTAGTAGTGTTGTGCAGGATGATAGAAATCGGGTACTGAAAATGAAACAAGTTAGGCCCTTTATTAGGATTTTGTATTACTAATTTCAGGCACTCATATGCAAAAGTATTTTTACTGGGTGCCTCATTTACCTTGTCTATGAGTATGTATGGACACAGATGGCTTTATATTCGAAAAGTGATCAAAAATTGGTTTAAAACATGAAAAGGACTGATAAGTGTGACAACTGGTAAAACCACACTTATTAGTCTCTAGGGACAGCAAAACAATAAGGCACATAAAAATACATTTGAGTATATGCTTTTTAAAAAAAATCTATATTTTTAAATACATTATGCTAAGGAAAATAGAAGAACTTGGCAAATTTTGATGTTTTGCAGAACTTGTGTTTTATAATATTCAAGGGTTTAAACACACTGAATATTAGTTTTCTGGGATTTTTTTCTGTGTTGGTTTTCTGTTTTGTTGGGTTTTCTTTTTGTTTTTTTTTTTTTTTAAATACGCAGTCATAAACATGAAAAGAAAAATTACACATACATACACACATCAAGACTAGAGCACCTTAAGGGGATACTAGAGTTTCCAAAGTTGTATGAATCATATATGTTAATGACATTTTTAGACAGGGTTATACATTAAGTAATAGTGAACTCTATCTCTTCAGAGTTAAGTGGAATTTAATCACACAACCTCTGGATTTTGGATGAGTTGAGCAATTAAATTCTATGAACCTCTGAAAATTTAGGGTTAGAAGGGTCTGGCAAACATAAAAATAAGGAAATTCATAATGATGGGTGACCCCCAAAGACTTGGAATTTGGGTAAGCCGTGGACAAGTGTCTAAAAGTTCAGATGTTTATCAGATCCTCTGGAGCCTACTCAGTTGAGCTGCAAGGCTTGCAGGAGAATGATTATTATTAGGAATTCTAGCACTTCTGCTTCTGGTCATAGATAAATATAAACCCTAAATAAGCGTTGTTTCTTGATATACTCTTCTTATTTTCTTCTGGAAAAGTAATTTGAAGGGAATGTATTTTACAGTAATAGTTATTTTTCTAATTTAATCAGTCATTTCTCATGTAAAACTGCAGAAAGTAGACTTTAATGTATAATCTAAAGTCATTAATAAATCCGAGGAAAATGAGAAATAGTATAAAATTATTACAATGTGTTCTGTCTTGCCAAAGAACAGGTTTCAGGGTATCGCACTGAATGGGGACTTTCACTGAGCTCTTGAAGGACTAACTCATTAAATATTTCGGTTATTGACCTGATCACAGTGTGTAGAAGTTTTCTAGTGAAAACTGTTCATATCACAGAACGGCATTACTGGTTCAATAAAGAATGAAAGAAGAAAATTTCTCAGTGATATGAAGTAATAGGTTGAGAGGGAATATATACCCACAAATCCAATGTGATATTTGAACTAAAGGACAGTGTAGAAACAAGGAAAAATTAATATATGGATATATATAGGAAGGAAATGAGAGAGGAGTTCTTAATGTCAGAACAACAAGGTCTTGTAACAGCAATCCTGCAGGAACAGTGGTGGCAAGAAATATAACTACTTTCAAGATGGAGCTCCAATAAATATTGTAGAGAATTAGGAACTGCAATTGCTTGTGATTACAAACAGGAATCAATGACCCAGAAAATGGAGGTTTTTTCAACTTTTCAAAAATATTCCTGTTAATTTATATATTATACCCATATGTTTTAATATTTGAAAAATGTTTCTAGAGTTTGATGTAGTGGAGAGTTGGAAGTGGACAATTAGACAAATAATTTAAAGACATTAACTTTGTCTCCCTGATGTTTGTCATAACAAGGAAAGAAAATGTTGCTGACATTAGCTGTAATATATCATTGTACTGAAAATTTGTTAATAATTAAATAAAATAGAAGTATAATCTGCCTCATCTTACATGTTCTCTGCTTTTTTCATTTGACAATTGCTAACATTTTTCAAATGTCTTGTGAGACTTTATTTGTCTCCTCAGAGGCCCGGCCCTAGGAAATGCAGAACACAGCAGACCTAATCTAGGAGAGCATTTAAACTCAATTTTCAAAACATGAATTAATGCCCAGAAACTACACTGAATCTGGGATGAAGCCTCTGCATTAGGCCTATATGTTAATCAGGCCTATACATTTCTATGGTGTGGGGCAATTTAGGTTGTGATCCTTTTGCATTTCACTAGTGAATAACCTGTCCAAGTGACTATGGAATGCAGTTTTTGTGGTTGACAGAACCCAAGTGAATAGAGTTCATTTTTGAGGATGTCAGAAATCTGCCTTATCCACTTGGACTGTACATTCTGGAAGATGAGAAAATAGAATCCCTTGGCAATCTTTTGTTGTATTTGTGCCAAACATACCATATTTACATTAAATTAATGTTTATATGTCGTTGTACCAGAAAATTCCTTCTTTTGTATTATAGTATTTACTTTCAGACAACAATCAAGAAAGGTTTAAACACATGACTAAATTAATGTATTTTTGCATACTCACATTGAATCAATGGCATAACCTGCTGGTTGTCATATTGCATCTTACCCTAGAGTCTTCACAGCTTTGTGGCCTCAAGTATTTTATATGGCTTCATGGTTCTATATATCAAAATATTTCAATTTTACAAGGAAAAACAGCAGTGAAGAAAAAATTCTGCTCAGAAATACCACAAAAAAGTACTTTTATATGCTAATGAATATCTTATGTATCAGTTAGTTGTATAAAATAAATCTCAAGACAATCAAATTCAATGTTTATTCAGCCTTTTCCCTTAAAAACTCAAACGGAATGGATTAGAAGACAAGTGTTCTTTGCCCCACTGGATGTTCATATTCTTAATTTCATTTGCATTTGACACTTGAATTTAAACAAAATTCTTTCAATGCTTAGTGAAAAAATAAGAATTTAATCAGATTATGTGCTTTTTCATCAATGTACATTTTTTATTATCACTTTAATTCTGTTTGAAAAAACAGTGTACTCCAGACTTCAGAAACATTTCTATCAAATACTATTAAAAGTGATGCAATTTAAAAAAATATTTCAGTTTTGGCAAAACCCCCATATTTTAGAGAGGCACATTTTGTCATGTTTGCTCACCAGCTCTGCTATTGAAAAACATCTGTTTAAAAATAATTTCTTAAAGTCATATCTTTCCAAAGTTTTTTGTTTTGTTTTGTTTTTTTTTTCCCATTTTATGTGCACCGCCCTTCCATTTGCAATTAAAATGATGTAGAGATAAGTAGCTTGCATTACAAAGAAGGTCTTTGTTGCGGTGTATCAGTCTTGGAGCAGGAAGTACTAGAATTATAGTGAGATAGTCAATTCTCGAGATTGCCAGCTTAATTTTGCAGGCCCAAGAGGGATCTCATTGTTTAGATAAACCATTTAGGGTTAGTCCAAAACCAGTCACCTAAGAGTTCAGGAAAAAAACTTACTGTTACATGAGCAATTATTGCTGTACTCCTGCAATCTTATCTTCCGCACAGAGATTTAGACAAACTTCTCAAAGGCTTAAAATAAAAAATTCTAATGATAAAATTTGTACCCTGGCTCTACAGAGTCTCTACTCTGGAGTTACTGTCCCTGTTTAAGAAACCTTGTGAGCCTAGAGGACAGGAAGGGGCAAAGACTTGCTGGGATATGATAGATAAACAAAATCAGTTATTACAAAAGCCTAGCTGTTAATTTGCTTTCAGACATATCTGTACAACGCCTGATATATCCTCTTATTTATGCAGATACTTCTTTTTTCTGTTGCAGGCTTTAGGGCAGTGTGGCTGACCCTTTAAGGCAGAAAGCAGGCATCAGTGAAATACACTTCCTTTATCTTTTGGGAAGCACAGAGGGAAGATTAGGAAATACCTCTGGAATGGCTTATATTTTGATCAGGTGCATTTGCAGACACATCTCTTATCCCTCCCTAAAATTACAGAAGGATTTACAAGTCTTACTGTGGAAGTGGTGTCAAAGACATCTCGAAGTCAAGAAAGACATTCTTCAGAGCTTCAATCCATCTGTTGAGAGCTTTCTTGGCAGGCAGCTCTCATCACAACAAGGTGTTCCAAGAGAGGGATTTGCTCTGAACTGGCAAGTTGTAATGATGCTTCACAGGCATCAAATCCACTGTATTTAAGTGACTTGGGATTTACATGAAATTGCATTGCCCTTCCATGTAACAGTCAAATTTAGGGAATATGCTGTTGAAATACACCAATATAAGTGTCCACAGAAGAGACTTTTGTGCATAATAGTGAATATAATAAATTTTTAATGAACTCAAACTTATTAAAGAGCATCTAATTTTAACCTACCTGTTTGCTTTGTTATTTTATTGTGAAGAATTAGTTTCATTATGTCAAGTTATTCATAGTTAGAACATGTAAATAACAGCTTTTATGCTGCTCTTACTGCTCCTGCTATGTAATGGTGAAGTGTGAGAACTAGAATTGGATTAGTCAGGGATATATTCACCTCTGTGCTTTCTTGTGGTGGTGGATATTGAAGGGAAAATGTCTGTGAGATTTATAATGGGAATTGTCACAGTGATCCACATCATCATAGAAGAATCCAAAATGCAGGAATCCCGCTGTCATCTGATCCTGATGCTTTTGACAGAGGTGGAAAAAAAATTTGTATTTGGATAAAACTACTTCCCTTGTAGTTTCAGCAGATGATTTAGTCTTAAACCTTTGCAGTCCTCTATTCTGCAAGAGTTATTGAGGTGATAAAGGATACTCAAAAGTCATGGTAGGCAGGAGCCACCATGAATAATGTATTTCTTCAATGAGTCGGAGTTGTCCAGGTTTGATATTATCCTTAGGTTATTGCAATTAGTTCCCAGGACAGAATAGGGAGCACACACGCTCTCAAAGGGCACTGCCATTCCTAGTACAGTGGTGAGGGTATTTACACTGACGGCAAGGAAATGGGGTTGGCCTGACAGCAGAAAATAGATCCAAATTTTGATGAGGACTACAAAAAGTGGCATTAATTGGAGGTGAACAGTAGTAACAGATGCCTTGAATAATTGCTGCTGCTCCCTAGACTTTTCAAGTTTGTATAATTCAGGAGCACCATATTTCACCACCCACACCTATCGCATATGTTCAGAAATATTTGCTTCAGCTTTTTTCATTACTCCGTTGGACATTGATTTTTTTGTGAACTGTACAGATGGTGAATTTTGCTGACATATCTTGTCCCACTGACTTCGGGGATGTTTTTCACTAGTGTAACATATAGCAGGAATAATTTTGTCGTAAACTTGATGATCTAGAGGTATAAGGAAATAAAAACTGATGTTGCGGGTATGCTAGCTGGAAACATAGTTTAATTTTCAAACCCACTTTGTTCCTTGATCTAATAAGTTTGACATATACACAGAAGTTCGTCAGAGATGGGGTAGGTTTTTGAAAATCTTAAGGATTACATCATTTGGATGATTTCCAGAATTTTTCTGAGAGGGAAATATTTTCCAGGAATTTTAGAAATGCTTTTGATATTTTAACACCTAAAGCTGTCTAAAACAGCTTATTGATTAACTATGGATTAAAGAAGTAGATTTTTAATAGAAATAGTTAGAAGGTCACATATAATTATTTTTAATTCTCAGTTCAAAACACTGTTTAATAGTGTTTCTCAGTCACACTTATGTGTTTCATTTGAATTTATTTAGGTTGTATTTAGACTAACATTTTATAGCTGGAACACATCAGAATTTATTCTTTACAGATGAAAATCATGGAGGTAGTCCAATTACTGAAAGGTACATTTTCATATAATTTACATAATAAGATTTCTTATCTCACCCCTCTCAAAACAGCCCTTTCCCCTCTGCTGGCATGGCATGGCAAACTGTTCATCAAAGCAAAAATTTTTTACAGTAAAATACCATGTCTGGTTCCAATGAACCAAAAAACCAAACCCCTGTACAGAGATGAGGCTGTGTCTCTTCTTTTTAGCTGAATTTTTGATGGAAAGGTCTTGGGAAGGATGAATTCATCAGAAAATCTTCAGGAAAATTTTTTTTCATTAAAAGAAGCTATGCTATTGAATCCAAAACACATTGAGGAATTTATCAGTTTAAAAAAGTTTCAATACGGATAGATCTTTAGGTCCAGCTTTTTCTTTCTGGAAACATTACAGTTTAAAAATACTAGTTTATCTACTAAATCACTGTTTGCAAACGTGTCTGACAGGCTTTGTTTTAATACAAGTGCAAAGCAAAAACGTATTTCACAGCCTTGAAGTTTATCATAAAAGGCTTAATATTCTGTCCATCTGTGAAGGAAAGCTTACTTTATGAGTATATGCAGAGAGGATTGTCTCCCAATTACTTATCTCTTTCTTAAAAATACTGGAATTCCTTGTTTTTTGAGTACATATTTTAGTAGTGGTGTAGAAATAAATACAGACTTGTACCTATCTTCGGAGGATAATTGTTCAGATGGGTGACAAGTGACATGAAGAGCAGGAGTGTAGTTCAAAACCTGCAGCTACTCTGTTGCTGAAGGGCACTGATACATTTTTCTCTGTATTTCCCCCCAAAACTGCACAGCCAGTATAAGCTTTTGTCCTGGTTATGGGACAGGGATAAATTCCAGACCAGCGGTGGGTCCTTTTCCTGAGTTGTAATTCCACGTGTAAGATCCCAGAGAAGCAGGACACAGGCACGTGCAGGGTGAA
>JAWMRA010000078.1:132992123-133014153 GCA_035584735.1 Pseudotriccus pelzelni | reverse complement strand
CAGCAATTTCCCAGGTAGCCAGTCCTGCAGGGGCTGCCAGCATCTCTCCAGAGAGAGATGTCCTTGTCTCCAACAAGCTTTCTTTTATAGTTACAGTTCTGTGATTTGTACTGTAAGTATACATTGCTATAATATGCACTGTAATTATAATGATATGGTAAATCCCTCTTTTTTACATAACATGCAAGGAGCTTTTTTATAGCTTTTTGAATTTCTATGCTGATTAGCCAACTACGTTTCAATTTTTTTCTTTGTAAACTGCAGTATATCAATATTTAAGACTACAGGTATGCTTCTGTACTCAGAAGTACATTCCAGTTAACAGCTTTTCATATCCTTGAGAAAATCATAAAAGTTACGGTGCTTTGCTTTTCTGCTGCTTTTCCAGGAAAATTCCCTAATGTATTCCATTGTAGGTCATTGCTCTTTTCCATAGCTCCCTGTCCTGGTTCATTATCCTTTTTTAATAGTTTTAATCTTAGTTTAGGGGGGTTACATTTATTTTCTTTCCAAGCAGTCTGTTTACTTAAGGAAGGGGAGAAGTAGAATACTGGTTTTAGCTTTAAAAATGAAAAGAAACCTACAAGTCCAGTGAAGGTCTAAAGTCACGCAAAGTTACAAAGAACTTTCTCCCAACTGGGGAATCTGTTTTCTCCATTCTTAATTTTCACCACACCTGTAAACTGACAGCTTGGTACTATTACCAGACGCAGTATTTATCTATCAATCACTGTTTGCTTTCGTTAATTAAGAGCAGATGGCAAGTGCTCAAAAAAAAAAAAAAAAAAAAGTATGTGGCTGTTGATGAAGTGGAAAGAAAAACATCCCATCTTGTTCAAGTTACGCATTTCATGTACACACAAATGTATGGACTAGAGCTTTTGGAAAATACCCAGTTTTATTTACTAAGAGTTAATTAAATTGCTGTGTTCGCAGAACATTTGGCTTTGTGTAAAAAAAGGCAAAACATATGTCATTTGTGGTTGAAAATGAAAAGACTTCATTAAGTCAACTAAAAATATTTTGCTTTTGGTTAAACCTGAATTGGTCTCTATAAGGTGAATCAGCCCAGGTTAACACTTAACAGAATCCACCTGTCCCAGGTCAGGTTTCCTGGTCAAGTAAGACCTATCACATTCTTTTGTTTTCTCTGCTGACTGCAGCATGCAAGTCAGGGATTTGTGGTGCATTTGACTGATAATGTCTGACCTTCAGATGACCTTGGACACAATCAGTATAAAATATTCAAGTTGCATCTTTCTTGACTGTGGTCAAAACTCTGGATCAGGACAGGCTGTTCCCTCAACTGCAGTGGCGTTGCTTCGACAAGCAAGGATGCGTGTTCCTGATTGCTTTGGAAATTACATGTTTTGTTCTCATATAAAAAGAACATCCTTCCACATTAGGAGTCAAGTTAGTCATCCCTGTTCAAAGTAGGAATCTGCATTGACATCCAAAGCTATGCAAAATTACTTTGCTCAAAGTAGACTCCTAATCACCCAAGTCAAACATTATCTTAACTTTCAGATCACATTTGCCTTCTTTTCTGCTCCTTGGAATGCCTTTAGAAGCAACTGGAAATTCTGGTTTTCAGTTGGAATCAGAGTTGAGTCATCCACATTAGCTGCTTCTCTTACCGGAATACAAAACCTAAAAACATGGTAACAGCTATTATGCAAATGTTACTGAACAACATCAGCTTAGTTTTTAATAGTTTTTTTCAAGAAAGTGTTTTCAGATTTTTGTGTAATGTACATTTCTGTTATCCTCGTTTAAAAATAAAAGTTTATAATGATAATCTATACTATAGGAAGCCAGAAGACTAGGAATGTCCTTATACTACTTTTAAAACATGACTATGTTAATATAAGCTTGAAAAGAAAAGATCATGAAGATTAAGGAATACATGATAGAATTTCAGCAACAAGAGGAAAGGTAGGAAGAACCATCGCTTTGCCTCATCTTATTTCATATTATTTCTGAGTGAAATTTGAAAAAGTATGCTGGTATCATTTAAACTGCCTTAAAGGGATGAGAAAATGTCTTAAATGAACATGCCATGCATTACATGAGCTTAACACTGTCATCACATTTTAAATATGACTGGGGAACCTGGGACACTGTAATAATTTCTTTTATCTTCTGCCTAATGCAGAAAATACACATGAAGATATACTTAAAAAAATACAGAACTCACTCTACTTTGGAAGTAGCATCTCCTACTGGAAATGTCAGTCACCTAGAAAAATTCAGATGTTTCGTTCATATAAATTGTTATCCTTGTGGTTTGTACAAGGCAAAAAGTAAAATAAAATCAAAAAAATCCATCACTTTGTCTTTCTCTAAGCAGTTACTTTGAGCGCAGAGGAAATGCAGATGACTGTACTTGCTGCCCAGCTGTGAAGTGGCTGCTCCAGTTTGAATTTGCTAATTCAAACCCAAAGGGTACAAGTGTCTGTTTTGTTTCTCTTTTGCACACTCACACAGGCATAGAACATATATATGTACATGTGTACTTTATTTGTCTCTTTGCTACTTTATCCTTTTTAAAGAAATAAGTCACCAGATTGAAAAATTTCTCTTCTTCTCTCAGTGTGGGAAAACTGAAAAAACCCTTGCAAAATACTTTTGAAATGCTGGCACCGTGGATATAAGCCAGAATAGGCAGCTGGGCTTTATTTTTGCTTTGAAGGGCCCAAAGATGTGTACAAACTCTTGCACTCCCTCTTTCTCATGCATTCACTGAGTCCCATGGAGGTCTGGGCAGCATCTGAATTGTCTTGCTGACCCTTACCCCCAGTCCCAGACTGTTTTTCCGAGTAACACTTTGACTATAGCACTTGATATTGATTACTTTCCAAAGAGGGAGTGGGAATACAGCCCAATTCTGAAGCAATCTCTTTTTCCTTCAAGATCCTGATGTACAGATACCAGAGAACTTTCTGGAAAAAAGTACATCAGCTCTGACAGCAACTGCTCAAGATGAGGTTGGAGTTTTCCCCTGTACAAGCTGGTCCTGCACCTGGGCACACAGCTCAGAGCCTGTGTCTGAAGCCACCACATGTACACAGGCAAAAAACAAGAACACTGACATCAGCAGCTTTTTGTTTTTCTCTCTGATGCTATTGCAAGTTTCCAGGGGTTCTTTCCAATGGAAAGTGAAAAATGAAATCTCAGAGTTCTGTGGGATGGGGAAAGTACTTCCTACCATATTGCAGACTGAAGGTCTTCATGTTGCTTCTTACAGCACATCTTAAGGAACTATGTACTTTGAGGCTTGGGTTTGAAGTCATAAATTTAGTGTTGCAAGCAACCAGTGGCTCAGTTTTTTCTCCAGTTATTTGGTGATTGTGGAGTGTATAACAATGGATCATAGTAACAAAATGTTAAATAGTAATTTTAAAAACATTTAGTATAAACAATATGTAGAAAGTACTTAAGGACAAAGTTGTTGTACTTCCCACGTGATATAAATTTCCCATGTGAATATATGATATGAATGTTCTGTGTGCAAAACTCAAAGCTTGTCTCTGAGTCAAAAAAAAGTCCTACATCTAAAAGGGAAAAAAATTTAGTTCTCTTTCAACACAAATTCCATGCCTCAGTGCATACTTTATGGGAATATACACTCAACGTTTCTTATTCAAATCTTCCAAAGCCACAACTGTGTAGCAATGAAAAAAGTATCTATAATGCAAATGTTGATTAGATTTTGTTCACATGAAAGGCAATTAGTTAAAAAACTACTGTTTTCCAGTTTCTTAAAACCTGTGTGTTATCGTGCTTGTGAAAAACACTTTTTCTTGTTATAAAACCCCTGTAAACTGAAATCACTCAGGGCCATCAGGGAACAAAAGTATCTGCACATAATGTGATTTCACACTGCATTAATCCATGTACAACACAATTTTCCTTAGGAATTGCTCTTCTGCATATGCTTGTTCACTACTACTTTCAAAAGACAACCAAGAAGACTTGTTTTCAGTCTCCTATAGAGGCACAAAGGGTTAAGAGTTGGATTTTCAACCTTAGGCTGTCATATAGCATCCTTACAGGCTTATTGGCAATAAAACATATGGCTAAAAAAGTGGTATGGTCTCTTATCTCCAAGATAAAGCTCAAACTTTTTAAGGCTGGGCCATATAGACATTATCTGAGATTGACAACTTTGAGACTTATCTCTTATAAGAAAAAAAAGAGAATATATTTTTATCACTTCTGTGGAAACACGAAACTGTGGAGTCATAAGAAATCCACAGACACTGGGAAAGAATATATGAAAGTCTGCTTCTTATTATGGATATATGTTAAACTTCGCACTAATTCTATTTCATAGGTGACAGTTGTTTTTTATTCTACTTGCAGGAAAAATTTATGTGGGATTTACTGAAAATTTATCCTGAATTTTACTCTTCAACTAGATAGCTTTCAGCAAACAAAGCATATAAAAATGAACAGTAATTTCTGGAAGTTTAAGGTGTTGTTTTCTATTAGGTGTTCTTTTCACACTGTTTGATGATCACTTTTTCACTCCTTTTATTACTGTACTTGACTCAAACTTCTTTTGCTGTAGAAAACACCATCTCTTCAGTCACTTGGTCGAAGACTGGTTCGTTAAGGCCCATGACTCTGAGTAGCACATGACTCTGTAAGATTAACTGAAGAATATGAACTGAGGTGCCAACTCCTAGCTTCTCTCTACAGTTGAAAGTAGATGTTTTTAGCAATAAATTGTTCATAGCAGAGTTGTTTGATAATAGACAAACATACACTGGATTACTGAGACGTGCTCAGAGACCACAGGTCTATCCGAATCTCGGGCTCTTGAAATGGTAAGCAAACACCTCAGCTTCCTCAGCTTCAGTGCTAGGTGGGCTCTGCTCAAATCCTCTTCCTGGTTTCACTGCTCAGTGGGAGTTGCTGTGGGAGACATTGGCTGTGATCCTTGTCAGCAGCACAGAGGCACCTGCCAAATTCACAACACTGATTTTTCCCTTCACTGGGCTGCAGGCAATCGTATACTTTTTATCGGGCTAACATGTACACCCTGCTGGTGGTGACACTTAATGTCTTCAGTGCTTTAGAAGTTTTGTGTAGTTTGCAATGCACATGGCTTCTTATGAGAGGAGATCTTTTATTATTTTCCGTTGCTGATGAACTGAGGCATACCCACACTTCTGTTTATAATTATGCCTTTAGTAAGAGCCGTTCACTCCTAGCAAGATTTACCTGTGCAAGAGGTTTTGCTGACTGTAGGCTGTGCAGTATTTAATAGCAATGTGAGCTCTTTTTGCCAGGATATTCTATGGCTCACATTATATTAGCATTTGTCAAATACTTCTGGATTTACTGTGAATTGAACACTATTCCTGGTGTAAAGTGTTTCACATACATATGACACTTCAGCGTGATTTATCTGTGCAGGTGAGAATGGGAGGCTTGGAATTGGAGAGGTATTCAATACGTAACATCTTTATTATGCTGCACACATTTTATCAGAATTTTGGGAAGCCATCTTCACAGTGGATAATATTGCTGTGTAGGAGACTGAATATGGTGGCAAAATAACAGCCCTTCATTTAATTTGAACATCGAGAAGCAGATGAGCTCTTGTATCAGGAAAAGATCGTTGAAATAACAGGATCCACTTGGAAGATACAAGCCATATTGGTGGATTAGAGCTTGTCAGTGAGTAGGGAAAAGGATTTCCAGAAGGTCCAACAGAAAAGCAGAGGCTGCTCAATCAGGATACAGAATTCCTTCCAGATGTCAGGCTGTGCCTCTTCAGGCTCAGGAGGAAGGAGAATAAAATAAGCAGCAGATGAAGTATGGCTTCAGGATCCTTCCTTTCCTTCCCCCCTCCCTCCCTTTCTCCCTCCTTTCCAAAATGAGGTTGTTGACAAAAAATAAAAGAATGCAATATTACTCTTTTTTAGGCTGCAAAGAAGTGTTTATTATTTTTTCCCTTTCAGGTTCTCAAATGTGTTTTCTTTGTCATTGGTAAGAAACACAATTGAATGTATATAAATTCATTCTCCACTGAACCATCAGTCATTTTAATTCCCTTTTGAGTTCATTTTAATCCTGTCTGTGACTCCATTTCATGTGCCTGCATGTGCAGGCATGTGCACAGGTGGAAACCAGAATACCAAGAAGACCAGTCCTGACTTCTTCTTTCCTGGGGTTAGGACAAGCACCTGAGAGTATGGGCCTGAAAACAAGACTGCCTAGACCAGCACATGGTTTTAGTAGACTTTACAAGACATGTCTACAGAAGAAAAACCCAAAGTATCACATTACTGCAGCTCTCAGCATTTAATTCCCCTGAACTATTTTGATTCATCTGTTCCAGACACCTTTGCCTGAAATTCAACTCTTTCTACTATATATATCCCAGGCACTTTATTTCTAACACTTGAAATACATGTTGTTCAGGATATTAAAAATAAATATTATTTTTGAAATTGTAAAGATTCCCAATATCTCATTGCAAACCTCAGTCATTTGTGACTATGTACAGTTTGAATGATTGATTATACTTGTCCATAAGTCAAAACCCAACAACTTTAAAGTAAGTAGTACCTGAAATATATATATATATTCAAAAATAAATATATTTTTTAGCAAAATCAACGATTTGAATATTAAAAAAATAAACATCTAGTGCTTTTATACAAGATGCTAAAAGATCATGGAAGTTTTTGTAAGCACAAACTTCTAATGAAAAGACAGTGGCTGATCTTTTTTATTTAAGGCAGACTAACATTACCAATGATACTAAGTGATATAAAATAATAAAGTGAATGAGGTGCCAAAATCAATTAATGGAGGTAACAAGCACCAAACTTTGTTCAGCTTTTAAACCCTCCTTCTGACCACAAACCAATATGGCACTTTGGAGAACCTTCGCTGAAGTGACTTACTTGCTTATAATTCACAAAACCATTCAGTTGACTTTATTATACAAAAAACATGCAGATGAATAAAGTGATAAATTTTATTTATAAGCCATAAAAAATACGACATGAAAATGGAGAAAAGTACAACATTAAAAATAATCTAGGGAACAGGAGAATGCTGGAGTCTGCAGTTTTGTGTGTTTGATTCAAGGAACCCTTGGCTGCATGGAACAGTCTATAAGGAAAGATTTTGTCCAGACACTCATTCTGCTGTGCAAGTCACAGCTTTTCAAGATTTGAGACCAAGAGGACAATTATTTTCGGGCCTAAAAATACTGATGCCCTTTCCTTGTGGAGAGAGGTGCAGGGAGAGGGGAGGGAAGAAGCAGCCCTAAGTGGGAATTCACGATGAGGTTTCCAGGGCTGGACTTAGGCCAAAGCAGAAGTGGCTATGGCTGGTGATGCAGTGGAGTCAAGATCTGTGAGCTGGCAGTTATCCCATTTGCTACACCCAGCCCATGCAGAGATGTTACCATGATTTCCGAAACACTATAGCCAAAGTTAATGATCTCTGAGTTATGATGTAGTGACAGGCTGAGGCATCTACAATTCTTATGTTCTTAGGACAGACATTGGGGGTATATTTCAGGCTCTTTGCAACATGATTGATTGCATGATGAAAGCATGCCCAAACTGTGCTGCTTTCATTGCAGTTCTTTACGAAAGTTTAGAAAAACCTGAAGACATAAAAGTGAGAAAAGAGAAGAGCATGTCAGAAGTGTAGTATAACTCAGGAGTGTGTGTTTTCAGGCATATTCACTTTAGTAGTGTCTGAATCAACGTCTGGTTTTACCAAAAAGACAGAAATTCAAAATAGTCCTTTATGTTTTTAACAGATTGAGATGTACTTGACAGAAGTGTCCATTTTGAAAACACAGGACCTCATTATCTTCATTCATACAAAAAAGTACCCTGAAGGATAAGAAGGAAAGGAGAATGAAACATATTGGAAAAACTTCTGCTTTAGATTTGTTTGAGTCAGACTTGGAATAGGAATTGGCTGAGGCAGTTACCCAGTTGCTGTCACTTAGAGCTGCCACAGCAAAGTGTATTACACTGACTGCTGGGACAGTGAATGAATCCCTGGAAGCAAACAGTGCCAGTGCAGCCATCTAAAATCAGTTCAGCACTTCAGAGACAGTCTGTGTGAAGAACACATGCTTTCATGAGAGAAGATAATGATGGGAGACAATGGCCATTTAAGGGCTTGCAACTCTCTGTGTACCTTTAAATATGTGGAGTCCTGCCTAACATATCTTCGTAGGAATTAGTTAAAATTGCAATGAAGACTGTTTCCCACTTCCGTTCTTCTTCTAGATCAGAATCAAACTCGTCTAACAAAATTAAAACAATAGCATTTTATACTGGATAATAAAGAATGTGTGACATGAATAACATAGTAATAAAAATAGTAGATTCATACTGCATGCAAACCTGTCTAGAGGACAAACACTGTTTTTCAGCAAGTTTCAAAGTTTGAAAATACGACTCTATTTTGGGAAAATACCCAAACCTTTTGAAAACTTTACAAAATAAACTGATGAAGAAATATTAGTTTTTGACTCAAAACCAAAAATGGTTTTATATGAAGGGGATTCTTTTGACTTGACTGTGTGTTTGTATTTGCTTCTCTCTCTTGTAATCTAGAATAGATTTTTTTCTGTCTGAGTCAGACTAAGAGTTTGAATGTGTGTCTTTGACATCTCAACATTGGAACCAATGTATCTTGTAATCTTGATCTTTCTCCTGTTTGCTGGCTGGAATAGTCAGAAAGCCTTGGATATCCAAGAGTGTTGTTGAAACAGATACATTTCTGGAAGATATCTGCTTCAACAAAATTTCACTGCTTCAAAAACATTTGTTCAGCTTTAATCATTGTCTCTTTTTCCTCTTCTATTACCATGGCTATCTGCCATTTTCTAGGAGATTTAAAGGAATTAGTTGTTCAAATGTCATTACAATGTAGCTAATTACCTAACTCATGCAGAGTTTTAAAAATGTCAGATGTTCTTTCTTTATCAACAGAGTTTTTAGAACGGACTCCAACTGACTGTTTCCTACTATTTGCCTAACATAGTTATCCTGTGTATATACATGTCATAATCACTGAATTATTATGCACATAGAGAATTAATTGGTAGAGCCTAATTCCTTCAGGAAAAGCTGGGCACAGAGAAAGAAAGGCTTAATTTCAAATTGTGCCTTATATTTTCACCTATTCCTGATGATTATGGTTCTTCCTTTTTTATGTATGATACTTATTGCTATAACCACTAACTACATAGAACAGGGCAGAGCAGAACAGAACAGCATAAACTAGACTAGACTAGACTAGAAAAGTTCAGTTAGAAGGACCTACAATCACCACCTAGTCGAACTGCCAGACCAATTCAGGACTGACTAAAAGTTAAAACATATTAGTAAGGGCATTGCTCAAACGCCTCTAACACGCTGACAGGCTTGGGACATTGAACATTTCTCTAGGAAGCCTGTTCCAGTGTTTGACTACCCTCCCGGTAAAGAAATATTTCCTAAAGTCAAGTCTGAACTTACCTTGATGCAGTTTTTAACCATTCCCACGTCCTGTCACCAGATCCCAGGGAGAGATCAGCACCTGCTTCTCTACTTCCCTAAGTGAGGTATGTTGCAAAGGAAGATTACCTTTATCACTAATATTACAGAAAACTGTATTTTCTGAAACAGGAAAATCTGACATGGCAGGAGGAAAAGGGGAGTAAAATATAAAAGAATAATCTGAGGAAGGAAAGACCACTTCTCAGAGGTGGGATTAGAAAGCCAAGGGTCCCCTACTCATCTCCCCATGTGTTCAAAGCCTCTGAAAGGACTGGACTTTATTAGGATTGGCTTAGTATCTTCTCACAGCATCTTCTGTTAGATTTCTTACAGAGACTTTAACTGAAAAAACCACTGAAAAATGGAGGCAACTCTATCAGAGTTTTTGCTGGGGTAAAAGTGCAGAGGGACATGTCACTCCTGAATTTGGTTGGCATTTCACTGTCAACAAAAGTCAAATGTGTGAAAACAATTAGGCATTTCAGAAAAGAAAATTCAAATGGCCATGGAAGAATAAAGAACAGTATTTGAAAGCCAGTGACAAAGACTTTAACTTGGCCCATTAAATAGGAGCACAGGACAAGACTCTCATCCCAAGGGTGACAGGTCAAGACTGACTTTGGTCTTTGGTCCATTTGGTGGCTTTCTTCAGTATAAGAAATAGCTGTATTTGTCCAGAGAGAGGTTTGTGTTGGACCAGGAATTTCATGAAATGAAATTTGAAAGAAACCCTTTGCGTTGTGTGGGTTACCTGAAAACAAATGGCTTAGGTCTTTGTAAGGCTGCTTTATACAAAGGTTCACATGGCTTTCCTTACATACAGTTAGAGTCGCATAATATGTCATGACATAAGTCTATAGCTGTACCTCTGCTTCTGAAAGCTCCCCAATATGCTGAGCATGATGTACAGTGTGACCTCTGAACTCTCAGCTTTGCATAAAAATAGCTTAGAGAGAACTACGAGAAGCATAATGAATCCTCATATATGTGAGGTTGTGACCAGTATTTTTTGAAGTCCTAGTGGGAGTATTTTTCAGATGGGAGTAGCTGTATGGTTTTGTCCCCACAGAGCTGGAAAAAATAACTTTTCTTCCTTTTATTGATATTAGTGGTATCACAAGAGTTGTCAACATTATGGTTAAAATTTTGTTTCCTTTATAAATCTTGTTTGTAGAGGTTTTCACATCTGGCTTATTTCAAATTACATCAAGCTTCAAGAAATTTGGTGTCTAAACTGTCAACATGAGTGTGATTTTTTTAAAGCAAAAATGTTTAAATCCATTAAAATATTAGAGCTATGGAATGGGAAAGTATAGCATGTGTTCCCACGGGATCAATGAGAGTTTTGCCTTTGACTTCAGTGGAAACAGGAAGAGGGCAATAACATGTAATCAGTCGCAGAATTCCCCAGCACAATCCGGTACTTCAGTCTTTAAAAGAGGATCCTGAGGTGTGTATGTGATATATCTTTTCCCTTTGCCAACCTTTTAACAGGATTTTTGTGGTGTTTTAACCTGAATTCACATCTGGTTATGGAGTCAATACACCTCTACTGAAATAAAGCCTTACTGTCAGAGCAATGGAAAACAAGCCACACATAAATCTCCAGTGCCCTCAGTGTGAAAGACTGGTATCTTGTTTCCAGTCCCCTGAAATGTGAAATTACAGAGCAAGAGTAACTAGAGATGGAAAGTTGAGTATTAGGTCGCATGTTACTCTCCCCTGCCAGTCTAAAATTGTTCCCTGCAGTTTGCAATCTAGTTTTAAATGACCTGAGTATTAAGGGGCATCTCCCTCTTTTCTCAGGGGTATATACCAGTTTAACAGACCTTGCTTTACAAAACATATCCAGATAGCCATTAGATACTCCCCAAACTCAGTCTAAGGGTAACCTCTTTGACCACACAAAATAATCATGTCGACTTTGACTCCCCCTTCTTTCAGTTCTTGCAGATGATGAGTTCTGTTACTTCCCGCCTCCTTCTGTCATGACTTTGCAGAGCTATTCACATAGGGATCTTTTCATATTGCCTTATATCCTTGACTTCATTTTATTTTGATCATGAAGGTATTTTATTTTGATTCCATTGTATTTTTGTCAACTGTAGATAGTACAGGTATTTCAAAATCTGTGTGTGTGTGTGTGTGTGTGTGCTGCAGATCACGGTACAGCAGAAATATCCACAGCCGCTCTTTCTGAAATTGGTAACATTTCACAGCCCATAAGTAGCTGTCTTCTGTTCTCTATTTTTTCTTGCAAAAATACTGTCTATAAAATTTACTATCCAAAAATATGCCTGGCAGCTGAAATAACATTCAGCTTTTCCTGTATTTGGGAATGCTGCATTATATCATTTCAGGCTATATCATGCAGTATCTGATACATGCTACCTGAAATAATGCAGCTCAAACAACAACAAAAAAATCAGGAATTTTTGCTGACTTTCATCTTCAGTATAAGATAGTCTCAACTGATTATAGGATAAAATGATTTACCGGAAACATGTGGTTTTGAGTAAGGTTGCTGCACATGACAATTGCTCTTAATAATAAATCACATACCCATGATGTACACCCCAGCTCATGCATTTGTCACAGATTGTGAGACATTCAACCCTGTATCCAGGAGTCAGTGAAGACTGGTAACAAAACATAATGTGGTAAAGTGAACAATCCAGACTGATGTAATGCAAGGGAACCATTTGGATGTTTCCTATATATATTATTTCAGTTGGAAGTCACTTACAATTATCATCTAATCCAACTCTCTGACCAGTTCAGGACTGACCCAAAGCTAAAACATGTTAGTAAGGGCATTGTCCAAACTGACAGATTTGGGGCATCAACCACCTCTCTAGGAAGGCTGTTCCATTTTTTGAGCACCCTCTCAGTAAAGAAATGCTTCCTAATTTCCAGTCTGAACTGCCTCTGTTGCAGCTTCTAATCATTCCCGTAAGTCCTGTCACAGGTTACAAGGGAGAAGAGATCAACAAGAGATCAGAGAGAGCTGGGTGAAACCGTGGCCCCACCCTGATCAGTGAAACTTCTCCCCTGATGTCAATGAAATCAAGATTTTAAAATTTCATTACAGAACTTGTATTTAGCCATTACTGGGAAAGACCAAAGCAGATCCAAGGCACCTAAACTTATTTACACTAAAGACAATGACAAAACTCAAACTGATTATAAAGGAACAGTTTTCAGCAATTCCTTCGAAAGCAGTACAGAAAACATAAACATTCTTGGGCCACGCAATATGAAATCATTCGGAGTTGTTTACAGTTCTTCCCATTCCTATTGGATTGATTGGCAGGTCAGAGATTACCCTGTGAACATCTTTATTTCCAGAACTCTTGTCCCAACTTATTTGTTCTTCCAGCCCTCAGCATTCCACGCCTGTCACCAGTAGAGAGAGTAAAGGAATATTAAATTAAAATAGGAGCTATGCTTTATCAGCTTTGCCTGTGTCGTGAAGAGGTCTGATCTGGCACCTCTGGAAGCCTACTCTTTTTATGTTGTGAAAGCTGAAGTGGCCCACATAACACACAGCCAAATTCTCAGTCTTTTAGTTACTTTTAAACTAAGTTTTAACAGGACTGTCAAGCACTGCATGCAGTATGTCAGTTCACACTGTGGCGTAAAATTGACAAAGAGCACTTTATGTACCTTCAGAGCAAGTATATCTTTACCAACACTTTTGAGCTATTTTAGGTTTGTAAGCTGCAAGTATCTCCTGCTCTCAGATTTGATAACAGCCAAACCAAGACTAGAGATGAGTAGCACCTGGCAATTAATAATCTGGCCAGTCTGCAGTCTTTAATAAGAAGGATGATAAAAGTTTAAATTGTCCTGACTCTGGCAACCCCTTCTCCAAATACTGAGAAGTACTTGTTTCACAGCTACAGTTAGGCTTGCTTTCCTCCTTATTTCTATGTAAAGATCTATTAGAAGCATGTGAAAAATCAGAGAAGGGCTACTCCTGAGATGAAATACATGAAAGTAAATAATTCTTTGTGTCAGTTGCCAAAACTGAAAATCCTCCCATAATTTTGTGAAAGTAAATGACTTTCAGAATGCTTTAATTGTTCCTTTCAACATCACTTTCCTCTCATCATGTCCTGGAACAGCAAAGCCTTTGAATATGTTGTGGTTAGCTTTTAAGAACGAGTCACTGAAATGAAAGTGAAATGAGAAAAGGGTCGTTTTAAGAATTTTCTAGCTTTTCTTCTAGTATGTCTATTTAATAACATCTGCTGCTCATAAATCATGAAAGAAATCTTTTATAGGCTATAATACCAATACATATTAGAAAGCATCTTTCACCTCTTGCAGGTAGTCAAATATTTTCATCTTAAAGTAATAAAAGCAGAATACTAATCTCTTTCTTCCCATTTGCCAATGTAGTATGCCCTCAGTGTTCCCATCACCAGGGACTGCCAGGTGGCCCACCCTGACTGTGGCAATGCTGACCTGCAGTCAGCACCTCGTCCATGCTCAGTCTGCTGCACTTCATGTACCAAACCTAATCTGCGCTCGCCTTGCTGTGCCAGTGGCGTGCAGACAAGCAGCTGGTGCCAGGACTGGTCCTCTTGCACTGGGTGCTGGGCTGAGACTTCTCCTCAACTGCTTTCCACAGTGAGTAAAAAAAAAAAAAAAAGTGCTCTTTTTTGAAAGCAGCACGTGGGAAAGTTCTGCCCATGACCTTTTGTCTCTGACTGAGTGACTTCCCTGTGGCACACAGATCTGTTAGGTAGAAGACGATTTCATTTTGCTCACCAGCATGGTGATTTCCGCAGATTTTATACATTTACATAGTTATAAAATATATATATTTATAAAAAGATATATATCTATATAAATATAACTGAACAATAAGAGAGTGGTGAATTTTAGAGCCTTCTGTAACCTTATAGAGACCCTAATAATATATTAAAAAATAGATTAAGATGCAGACAGCCAAGACTCTGTATCACCTCAAAAACAGTATCAGACTTTGGGGCAGAAAAATGGTGTATGAGAGGTTATAAAAAAAGAGGAATTGTGTCCATGACCATCAAGTTATGATGAATTGTGACTGATTAAAGAAAAAGATGAATAGGTGTTACTATGAATAAATACAGACCAGGTAATAATAATGACTTGACTTTCCATAGTATCCTCCTGGATAATTTTCCTGAGATTTTTTTTTAATGAAAGCACTGATTTTCTTATTCATTTCACTCAGATTTGATACATAAATTCAGGAGGAACATTATTGAAAGTTCTGTGAAAAATATAGTAGTCGATAATCCAGTTCCAGTGTCGTGTGCTGGCAGGTTGTGTGGCAGCAGCTCAAGCACTGCTGGTTTCCATCATGGTTTGCACTCCTGGACTGACGTGTGGGCTTACCCCATCTTGGGTGCAAAACAGTCAGGGTGCAGTGTGGGCCAGGGACTCCCTGGGGGCCAGGGACTGTAGAGATCTGCAGTGGTGGCAGGACAGAGTCTGGCAGCCTGGGACCGTCCCACCCCCAGGCAGAAGAGCATTGCCAGGGGGCACAGGAACAGCCTGACCATCAGGCACCTCTCTGGGGACAGGGGCAGGCAAAAACTGGGACAGAATATCAGCCCACAGTAACGGGGCGGTGTAAAACCTCGTGTTTGTCTGTCTTGAACTTTGTATAGTTTCTGTTCATCTAATCCTCAAGTTCTCAATAAAGTCTGAATTGCAGCTCTATTGATTGACATGTCATTCTGTTCCCTTACTTTAAGGAAGTCCACAACTTTGCCGAGGGTGCACTTTAACGACTCATCCCCACGGTGAAGATACTGGACAACATCAGTGTAGGCATCAGCTTCTGGAATAAGGAGGAGGGGGCACTCCTGACCAGCCACAAAGCGGACGTTAAGATTGCTGTCTTCTGAGCCCAATAGCTTCACACACTTTTCAGCACCTCCAACACTGTATCCATCCAGTTCCTAATTCCTCAGCTTCAAATGAGAAAGTTATGGGAAGTGGTGTCAAAGGGCATATTAAAGTCATGATGCATCCATGTACATGTCATGACTTTCTGCTTTCCCTCTGTTTTCATATATGGTCATTTCATCACAGAAGGTTATCAAGCTGATCAAACGTTATTTATCCCTGATGGATGCACACTGACTGGTCCTAACCACTTTGTCATCCATGCTGACATTAAATTAGAAGGGTCTTGTTCTACTACCTTTGCAGGAGCAGAGACAGAGCTGACAGACACATTCACCCCAAGTTCACTCTATGGTCTTAAGACAGACATCAGTCTTTTCACAGTTATTTGTCATTTTTCTGCACATCATAAATTTTACTGATGATTCAAACCAGACTTACAATTGCATCAGCCAACTCATTCAGCATCTGTATGAATCCTACTCGTTTTATGCTGACTGTATCTGGACCATATGACATTACTAGTAAAACCTTTGAGTCTCGGAGATTGGTATCAGTCAGGCGAGAGCACTGTGTAGGGTTTCCTTTTGAATGGAGATACCTGTACTCATCATTTGGAGGCACATTTGGACTCTACTGTCTTTTATTTAAAGGTCACTGAGGCCACTGAGCCACTTTATTTTACTCTTGCAATGGAATTCCATTCTGACAGTAGTTTTTGTTTCAGTATTTCCAACATGATTTTTCTTATTGTTTACGACTTGTCTATATGTTTTCCTTCCCCTGAAATTTCATTTGTTAAAATGAAGTCTCTAGAATTGTAGAGATTTTTGTACTGTAAGATATGTCTTTGTTTAGACCCAGTAGCCTTGGAAATAACAAAACTTGGCAAGATCAGTTTTCAGAAGCGCATTGCTAGGATACACATAGGCTAATTTATTCTAAGATATTAAGATTCCTAAGCATGATGATCAACTTCATATTTTTATTAGAAATCTGATTGGCTGAAGTCCATTCTAAAAACTCTGACTTCTTGTAATACTTGTTTTATCAATTACATACAAAGGGTTTAATTAAAGAGAAGTTAGTTGATTTTACTGAAATTCTGTTATCAGTAAAGTTCTAGTCTTTGAAAAGTGCTCCTGAATATTATTCTCCTGGTTTTTGCAAGGAGATAACTGCTGCTTCTTTGCTCTTATTCTTTGCATGAGGCACAGAAGAATGTCTGAAAAGTGTTTATTCAGCAAGAAAAATCAAAAAGATCAAAGGTTATCTCTGTTTCTCATGCCATGAATAAATTTAAATCAATACTTGCAGAACCCTTGAGCCAAAATACTTGTGAAATACTGTGTTGATGGAAAAAATAATTGATTTTTGTACGTCTTCTGCAACTTTTTCTTTGAGATTCTGAAATCTCTGTCCTAGTCTACCTACATTCCTGTAACACAATTCTCCTCTTTAATCTGCAACTGTTAGCAAATCATGTGCTGAGGTTTTCAATTCTGTAGGAATCCATGTAATACTATGTGATACGTTGCCAAAGGACATTGTAATACTGAAAATATTGGATGCAGAGATGGGCCCTGCAGAGGTTTTGGAGACAGAGTGGATAGACTTGGTTTCATTGACCATGGGGCCACGTGCTGCTGGGTGCTAATCAGCACGAGCTGTAACCTTGCAACTTCCTATCCTAGCAGCCAAGACTATAATAATATAGAAGTGCTCTAAAAGTTTTAAATTTCATCTTCAAATAGGTATTCTTTCTGTGCTAGCTGCACAAGAAACTTCTCCATTATTAAAATAAAGGTGGTCAATGTGTGGACTTTGGCAGAGGTGTGGGGTCATTTATGCTGTTTAGATGTTGACAATTAGCAACTTGCCTGGCCCCGGGACTGGTAACACCCTCTCAAAAAAACCTTGACTTAGACCTCAAAGTCAGGTCAAAGACTATTCCAGAGGGAAATCTGGATTTTTGGAAATTTTAAGGGTAAGAGAGTCTGGCTGTATATACATAAACTGCCATGTGAGATGGCCTTGGGGTGTTAGCTGATTGTCTTTACTAGCATATGATCTTTCATAACCACTTTATTCAAAACAGGTTTATTGGAAAAATCTCCACCATGAAGATATTCCTAGTTAGAGCTCTCACTGATGTCCGTATTAAAGGTCACTGGCACAATCCCCAGCAGCCCCATAACATGCCAGTCACTGCTGCTGAGAACACACTCGGGCACTCCACTTATCTTACAAGTCATAAAAATATGACTAGCATATCTCCCAGATACAACTTGTCTGCAGCCCAACTCAACCAGCCATACTCCTTAGCTGTCCTTACCAGTAGAGTTCATCAAGAAGTAGCAAAAGTTTGGTATTTGTAATATTCAAGAACAATGCATCGACTGTACTTTCTAGACTGAACCATTTTTCATGGTTCAAGCCAACTTGATGCAAGGCTGCAATAGTCCATGTCTTATCACATATCACAGCCATTGATAGGATCAAATTGCACCCTAGATGAGGGTATTTAGCTACCTGATGGTAAGAGAGCAACTGAAACTTCAGGACGACATTGGGCTTTTTTAGAAGTGATTTTTTTATGTGTGGATAGGAGCAAATCATCAGTTGGAGTGAATGTGCTTAGCTCCCCTGAACTCGATGAGGCTGTGCCAAATTACACTAGCAAAGATATGGCTCCGGGATAGGCAGAATAATTTGGCAATCTCCACAGTTAAGATTTGTTTGTTTTAAAGAAGAAAACATTATTTTATATTTGGTAGGGATCATTTATAGTTTAGGACATTATTAAATTTTAACAGTAATGTTTTTCACTGTGACAAGCAGAGATAATTAGAACTATCTTAAATATCCAGCCTGAAATGTCTTCTTATTTTCCTTCTATGGGAAAAAATATCCCTTTATAAGAGAAGTAGATAACAGCTCTAATCCTTTATAGGGAAATAGAATGAAATAACCCCATAAATAAATTAGTTAGATAATCTTTTAGAGCTTAATGGGAATATGGAAGCAACTTTTATTCTTACAAGCCAAGTAATGTAAAACATATGACTTCCCTAATTAAAAACATAGAACAATAGAGCTATGACTAAAAAATTCAAGATGGAAAACTCAGAAATGATTTTTGTGGAACTTTAGATGAAAGCACTGTGTTAACTCACATAAAAATAGTTCTACAAATAATAAAATGTAACTGATATAATAAAAATAATGTTACAAGACTATTATAAATGCTTTAATTTATTACTGATAAATACCAAATTATAAAATATGAAAATGTGATTTTTACTTGATTTTGTAAATAGAGTTTGCAGTTTCTTAAGCACTACTGCTTTATCCCATTTCTATCTCTATTGTTTTTAAGTCAAAGTATTTCTTTGAAAACTAAGCAGGACACCAATGGGGTCTGTGAGCCTACAGAGAATCTCTACTTGAAAAAAAAGCACAGTAGATAATCTATTATCTGCTGGAGGCAGAATTGCATTGGCAATTCACTAGACCTCAAAACTGCCTAAGAATACAATAATAGCCATATCACTTTTCATTAAAGCTCCATCTAGGCCAGTATTCTGCCACCAACAATGTTCATAAGTGGACATCAGGGAAGAAGAAGATACATACAGGCATAAATACTTCACTCTTTTTCAGCCTCTTCCTACTTCACGTTAAGAGACAATTTTGGTTTGTATATTAAGCTTATTTCTATATGAAATCTTTTACTTCACTGTGGAGCAGTCAGAGATATACCTCGGGTAGAGCATATTTAAAAAATATGTGTCTATTTGATACTTCTGACTATGAATCTTCTGCATGAGTTCGTCAAACAGCATCTGCCTGTCACGCCTGCTAAATTCCTGTCATGTAGCATCAGATACAGCAAACTTGTCCGTATCCCCAAGTAGTGTGATCCATAAATAAGTCACTCTTCAAACTCACTTGTTCTTTGAGAATGAAAGTGGATAATATGCAACACAGAAAAAAGTGATATTATTTCCAAATTTTATTTATTTCTATGCTGCTGCATATCTCATTACATGGTAATATAATCATAATGACAATTATATCATATCTTCCCTTGGCATTTATGCATTATAGCTGTGGTGAAGAAGGCAGGACTTTCATCGTCAAGATAAAAAACCTCCTCCCCAAGAGATTAAAAAAACCACAGAACCCATTACTGTGTTTTTTGCAATTTTACTTTTCAGGGTATTTCACAGAATAAAACTGAATAAAAACCTGATTGATAATCTCAGGGAGGGGGAGAAAAATATGCTGATATTAGGGTACTTCAGATCTAGAAGAATGTTAGAAAATTTTTATCATCTTAAACTCCCTATTAACATGCCCCTCTTGTTCTTTATATTGCATTTCCACGAGCTGAAGTGTTGCTATACTCAAAGGCAGTGTGTGAGGGTGAAGGTGGGTTATGGATTGCTTGAGTCTACAGAACTAACAACATTCCTTGGGGGAATTTAAGTATAAGATTCATAACATATCTTTAGCGCACTCAGCCTGCAAAGAACAGCAAGTTTTATGGCTAGGCAACAAGAAATACTAAACAGTTCCCAAACTCCATTAAAACCTTTTCATTTGTGATTCAGAACCCAGAATCCCTTTAACGAGCATAAGCCCTTGACAGAAGAATGGAAAAGTTTTTGGGGAGAACTTGGAAGGGATGGTGACCTGAAGCCAAGGTGGAGCCTTGTCCTCACTCTCCTGACTCTCCTTGATCTGGGTTGTGCAGATCCCAGCTGGCTGTCTGGAACCAGCTTCTCAGGCTCCATACTGGCATAGCCACTACTGCAGAACAACACACAGGTGGAGGAGTGGCCTCTTGTTTAGCCCCTGCAGGCTGGATTTGCCCTGTGGGCTGTAACTAATGTCCTATAGGTATCAACATCAACTCCTAAATGAAATTAAAAGAGATGAGTAGTAACAAAACTGTGGAATCCATGGACAGGAATGGCCAGTTATTTCAAATTGATTGGACAGCAATGTAAAATACAGATTCTTTTTTATTTATATTGCTAAAGCTGGCTTAAACATTTACAAACTATTTTGCTCAGACACTGAAGTGTCATTTTCGCTAGAGCTTTGTAAGATGATGAATTAAAATTAATTTCTGCAGAAAGGCCATTTGCTGAATTTTAGGATATATCAGGCTTAAAAAGGAGATTTCAAAAAGTGTTTCTCATCAGACTGAATCTGAAGTAATACCACGAAGCAGACTTCATCTGGGTGTCAACTACAAGGAAACATGAGAGTGAAATAAATCATAGATTTATTGATTCTCATCTGGACTAGCTCATTTACCTAAACTGGAGCTAGATATAATTAGATAGGTCTAAGAAAAAAGCTGGTCAAAAAAAGAAGGATCTTCGATGAGAAAATGCTGACAGCACAGTTTTTTCCATGAATGCTGGGAAAATTGTACCTTGTATAAGTTTTCTAACCTTCATTAACAAGTATGCTGATCTGGCCTCTCTGAATATTCCTAGATGCTACTCTATATTTTTGCTGTCAAAACTCTTCAGGATAATAAAAGGAAGAGGAGGCAGGCATTCACCTTCTTTCATTCCAGTTCAGACAGAAGTATTATTAAGACAGTAAAACTGTGCCTAACAATGAACTGCACAACTGCACAATTTGTTAAAGGTAACAATAATGAAGAATAAGAGAGGCATTCTAAACACTGACCAGATCTTTGCTCCTCTTCTTCCTCTAGTCCCATCTTCCACCCAGAGTAGTACCCTATTCCCTATTTTCCACTGAAATGCTGCCCTATCGGATACTGAAACTAGTAGAAGCTCTAAAGGGTGGAGAAAGTCTGATACCGTCTGGTTTTCTCAGTCATATGTAGTAAAGACATTTAAACAAATATTTTAAATTTTGGTTCATATTAAAAATTTCAGCTGGGCTCTTGGCACATTTTCATACAAAAATTACACTCAGTTCCTTCTATGACTTAAGCAGAAATATTTCAGATTTACACTCAGCAGATACGAGATGAGAATCTGGCCGAGGATGTCAACACATCAGGGAAAAGAAACATCTGGATCCAAAGCTGATCTATAAGATCTTTTTCACAATGCCCAAGAAAGCAAGGAAACATTAGTAGCAGACACCCCCCTGTCTGCCAACATTCTGCAAGAAATGATGGAGTATTTGTTTCTCTGTAAAAAAGATTATGCAGTGGCTATAGTGCAAAGTATATGTTTTGTTATCTAAATTTATATATTTTCACATTTGAAAAAAAGAAAGCATGTGAAAACTGGCATGCTTTATCTTGCAGAGGAACAGATTGCTGTTTTGGCCGACTGCAAACTTAGCATTACAAACTACATTAAAAGCAAATTCATTATCACTTGATTTATGTACATAAAAACGAGAGCATCCATACTTTGCTGTAGGCGTTTTTTACAACTTCTGAACTAGAAGCAATCATAGAATCATAGAATTAACTGAGTTGGAAGAGACCTCCGAGATCATCAAGTCCAACCTTTGATCCAACCCCACTGTGATTACCAGATCATGGCACTCAGTGCCACATCCAGCCTCATCTTAAACACCTCCAGGGA
>JAWMRA010000078.1:132870908-132981972 GCA_035584735.1 Pseudotriccus pelzelni | reverse complement strand
CAGGGCTAACGAGCTCCACCTGCCCGGGGAGTGTCCCTGGCTGGGAATCGAACCCTTGGCCTCGGCAGTGAAGGTGCTGCAATCTAACCACTCTAATGAAGACATATTAGATATTAGTGTTATAGTTGTCATGATTTAAAGACATAAGTAAGACAAAGTTCGGAAAGAGCTGTAATACTTACTGCCAGACCAACCAGCAAAGTTGTAAAAAGCAAGTAAATCTTTGGATAGACTGCTTTTATTCAGTCATAAGAAACACTTGTGTGTGTGAAAAGCTGTGAATTTTCTATTCTACTTAAGTTTGTTTAAGGGCATACAGTTCAATGACTGATAAATAAGCCAAAATAAAATAGTAAGAAGAGAATACCAGATAAATTACTGAGTATTTGGAAAGAAACGGGAAACAATTAAGATAAAAATAAGGAATACTTGTAGAAATGTGGGGGGGGTGGTACTTTCTTCAACGGGGGGGTTATACATATGAAATATAAACCTACAAACAAGCATTTATAATGGTTTTGTTTCATGATCTTCCATGAGAAAATATCCATGCTAAGCCCAATTGTTGTATAATGTGACTTATGCAAAATGTTTTAAATAATTATTTGAACACAAAAGTGTTTTGGATTAAGACAGCGAATCAAGAATTGTTAAGTTCACTAGAGAAATTTGATTCAGATTTCATTACATAAAACAGCAAAAGGGTGAGACTAGGCACTGGAAAAACAGTATTTTCTTTTTCCTGTCATAGAAACAGCTATGAAAATCACCTGCTGTTGCAGGACTTAGTGAGCTAATAGATGAAACTTTCCACAATTATTTTCAATTGTGATGTCAATCCTCAGGAGTGCACTGACGTTTTCCCGATGAAATTGCCTCACAAACAGTACCAAATTTAATCGAGTTATTGGTGTGTTTATTGACACAAGCATCAAATGACTTTGTCTACATGAATTACTGGCTGGTCCAAACATCTCCAACCTGTCTGTTTCCCTGAGCGTAAATCAAATACAATTTATCTTGTGTCTAACCTCTACAATGTCAGATAAAAGTGACAGGAGCCATGATACTTACAATAATATGCAGATGGCAACTGCAGGATTGCAGTGGTTTAGTTTGTTTTCAACTCCTGACTACAAAGTGACCTACCTGGGTGCTCCAGCAGGAGCGCAGCAGGCAGGGCAACCTTGCCATGCTGCACTGATTTGTAGGTGACCAGTGTTAACAGCTGGGAGACCAACAGTGCCTGCTTGTTGCCACCAAATAATTTAAAATCTTGAGTGAGTTTTCTGTGAGGATGGTAGGGATAAGATGAACACCACTCATGACTGTTGGAGAGACTGAGGTGTGCTCTGTAAGCTTGTCCAGTCAACATCACAATTGCTTCCAGATTGGTAAACACACATAAATCCCCTTATCATTATATAACTATTTAGTGCTTGTGGCTTAAACTACATGTAGATGTATGCTGAAGTTAAAACTGGGTGGAACAGCCTTGGGCTCTGTGATACCTTCAGATAGAGTCAGTGATAACTTTGTCGATGCTGAGGTTCGAGAAAGAGTGACAAAAAGCCTCCAGCAATGTCCAGGGCTGAATAAGAGCCACTATCCTTTCCTGTAACTTACTAAATGACCTCATCTCTGACAGCTCATCCTTTTTGCTTAAGTTACATGGGGAAGATCTTGGGAAATATTCCTTAGAAAGAAACTCAGAGGTATCCCTGTGCTGAGCTGTTAGAGAACTATGCAAGTGAGCTGCAAATCCACTGATAATACAACTTAAAATCAGTATCATTTACTGATTAGTGAGAAACACCTATCTTCTAATCACCCACTGATTATTGTTTGATCCCCAACTTCTTTGGTATTTATTATTCCTAAAACAATTCCCACAAATACACTCTTAAGATAAAAAGAAAAGTTACTACCTAAAAAAGTTACTACCATAGAATAATTAAGGGATTTTTTATTATTATTTTGGATCCATACTAGCCAATACATTAATTTTAGGCATACACTGACCTCAGTTGAGTTATCTCACTGTAAACTGAGGTTGATGTCTAAAAATCTTTAGGCATCAAGGTCATACAGGGGAAGCAGAGGCCGTAATTCAGGTAGTATATAGCTGCTAATACTGTGACAGATATGTGCACACACAGTAGTACATTTATGCATTCATTCCAGTTTGTACACAAAATCAGGGTTAATTGTATTTTATTTCTCTCCATACTTGAACTGGTCTGAAGTCATAAATATGTCCCCAAGCACAATGCAAACTCTATGGACTCCTTCAGCAAAGATATTATTTTTATATATATATATGTTATATATATTATTTATGTTATTTATAATATATAGACATTATTTAAACATTTTAAAATAGATTTTTTTAGCATAAATATTGCTAGTTAGTGTGTTTTCCTGATGTTTTGCAAGGTAATGGAAAATTAGTTCATTCTAAAGACTTTATAATAGCTACTTTTCCACTGGGAAATTAGTTCTTTGTTCCTTTGACTTTCTTAAAAGAAATGAAGGCACAAAGCCATAGATAATACCCAAATTTCTAAACAGTTTCAATTTCTAAGCTTTAAATTACCATAAAGCCATTTGATCCATCTATATTTCAAACACTTATAATTAGAGAGATTTATATTTACATCTAGCACTATGACAGAATCGTAACGAGCCTCTTTTGGATCCCACTGCCTAGACCCTATCACATCTGACACTGCACTGATGAGGTAGAGGGCTGGAGAATGCTATTAGTGAACCATACTCCAGAGACAGACAGCTATAAATGGTACTTAGTATCAGAGTTAAGAAAATACTTGTGTTATGTATTTAACAGATTTCCTGGGATTGTGTGGAAAGGAAAGATATACATCTGTTGCAGAAAGAAGACATTAAATAAGGTTTTCCATTAGAAAGGTCTATTCTGTGTGTATAGTTCCCACATTGCATGTCAGAACAGAGTTTGAAACAGGGTAGAAATATTTTTGCATTATAACAATGCAAAACATATAAAGCAATAATTTTAGTTTTAAATATTCCCAAATGGTTGAGTTTACTAGAGTTCTAAACTCATAAAATTACACTTTTAATTTTATGCATCATAGCTACAGTCAAAAATATTAGGAATCAGTCCTCCCTGAATCCTGAGGTGCAGCTGTGTGTTTCCTGAACTGCATTTGGGCAAGGGAGAAGAGCTTGGTCAGGCTGTGGCCTTGGTACACCTGTTTTGTCAGGATCTGAGAGCACACCCTGCAGCAGTAACAAGTGATCCTTCCTTCTTCCCCCTCTACTACAGGCAAATAGAATAGAAAAAAGTGTTACAGTGAGTTTGAATTCTTATTCAGAGTAGCCTGTAGGGAATAGCTGGGCAGCACTCACAAGTGCAGTCATCCTCACATAGCTTACAAAAGACAGAGAATTATCTGTGTGCACCTGTAAGCAACTGGTTCACTCTGAAATCCAAGTCAAAAAGTATGCATTTTGTTCTTCCTTCTGAAGAGGACAGTCAGCTAAAAAAGCTTTTTTTTTTTTTTTTTTTCAATAGGAAAGGTGACTTTGAGTAAATGACAGAGAAAGTGTTAGGTTTATTTTTCTTTTTTTTTTTTTTTAATTGTTGGCATTGGTTCAGATCTTCAGAAAAGCAACCCTGGAAGGTTGGCACTTTTTGTGATAGAACACAGGAACACTGGGGGGAAAAAAAGCAGGATTTCTGGAATAATCTGAAGTCAGACTGCAGTGATTTTTCTGTTTTCTTAAGGTTCTTTTGAAAGACTGGAGGAAGATGCATGGGAGTGACCAGTAAAGAACTGAATTGAAAAGGAGCCTAGAAGGGCTGAGGAAGGAAATATCGAAGACTGGTTGATATAAGACAACTGGAACAAGATGTTATATTTTATACTTGAAATCTCTGTGTGATGGTGATCAGAGAAAATTCTAACACTGATTGAAGCAAGTATTTATTAGGTTCTGTGGTTTTGAGTACTTACTGAACAATAACTGATGTTGCAAGAAATTATCTAAGAAAAATGAGGTCTTCAACTTATACGAAAGATTCATCCAAGTGAAGGGTCCAAAAATTGTACAACGTGAGTGGAGAAAACACTACTTTGTTCTGGGGACAAAAGCAATATTGCAGGCAAAAAAGGGTTTTCTCTAACAAATGCTTTGTTCTCATGCACTTGATCACGATGATTTTCAGCTGCTGTCAGAAGAGAAAGGTAGCTGTAAAACTGCATTACAAAAATTCTGAAGATGTTGCACTCCAAAATTTTAAAGGGTAGGATGAATGGGCTGTCAGTCTGAAATCACAAGGAAAGCTAAGTTTAAAAGTTGGACATAGTTGTGCAAGACAATATTATGCCAAAAACTGTAATATTAGCACTGAAAGGAGAGCCACAGGCAGCAGAGGGTAAGCTGGTAAACTTCAGCTTTATGATAGAGAACTTATCCCCGCTAAGGGAGTTTGTGAACTAAATTCATAGGGGAACAACCGACTGGAAAGCATTCAATTTGTAATTGGACCAGAGGAAAAAGTATCCATTATAGGATTAGAGAGAGGTCATGCTATGGTGTTGCTTTGCTGGTTCTCTCACTCTTCTGCTCTGGGTCCATCTTAGAATATCTGCAGCGACTGGGGAACTTTGCAGGGCAGGGATGGAGAACTGTGCTGTTCTCTCATGTAGGATGGTTCTTTACCTGGGGTTGAGGCTAAATGAAGAAGATAGGATTTGCGTGTGTCTGTGTGTGTGTGTGTGTGTGTGTGTGAGTGTGAGGGGGAATAGCAACTTCCTGAATGTCTGCTGCTCTGCACATGTGAGAACTGATTCAAGATGGTTTATCTCTGAGTGTGAGCTGCCTTCTTAGACTGTGTACGAGAACATACAAGCATGCACATAAAGAAGAGCAATGTGCACCTTGACAATTATCACCCTGTAGGGTTTTCCTGTCTTTGTTCTCATATAATCTAACACAAGTAAATATATAAACAGCAAATACTGTTTGTGATTACCTTTCCTAGTTTACCAGCAATTGAATAGTGCAAGGCTTCTCTTCCTGGTAAATCCACACTGGATTTTAAGTTCCTTGTGGCATCCAGCATGTGAGAAGTCTTCTCTTTATTCATGCTGATACAGTACTTCTGGTCCTTAAAAAAGCACTCCTGTCTGGAACTGCTGCATAGTCAAATTTCGCTGTTAAGTAAAGCCTCCCAAATACTCCTGCTTGGAGTGCTGAAGCAGAACCTGATTTGAGGACAGAAATTGAAACTGCAAATTTCTATGCACAAGTTAAAAAATAAACTTATTTTTCTGTTACTCTAAACTTGTCATGACCCATCTTTGTTTCAAACCCAAAAGCCTTTAAGCAAAGTATAGCCACTTAACTGTGTGGTGAAGAAACTGCATACAGCTATTATGTCCTGCTGAAGTTCATGCTATGGTTTATGTCTACTATTAGCTGCACAGTAATAGCAGAGTTTGTTTCTGAAAATATATATATTTATATATATATATATTCTAAATATTTCTACTGGGTTTATTAGAGAGTTTATTGTTTTCTTCTAATAAGGAACAATTATAAGCAAAGAAAAAGCCTCCTGATTATTTACTTTCTTGAGGCCCTGGCAGAAAAGGTAGAGGGGTCCTCATCGCTGCAATTATCGTAGAATGGCCCGAAGATCATAATAATGTGTCACAAGAAAATGTTTTCAGTGAGATATTAGGCAGAGGTCTGGTGCATTTCTAAACTATATGTCAGGCCGTGAAAGTTTTCAATTGATTTGTCTCCTGGTTTTAGTAAAGTGAAAACCTCTGTGCTAAAGGGTTATCACAAATATACCAAAGCTGTGTAACTCAAAGGAGCAATACTCATACTGAGCACTTATATGTAGACCTCAAAGAGCTTTTAATCACTAAATGCTTAACCAATTTGGAGCAGATATCTTAGCTAACAATTACAACTTCCTTTAACTCCAAAATATTTGTGGGCAGACTGTACTTCTCTCAAACAGTTCAGTCACTCAAAGCTTTTACAGAAGTATCTCTTTAAGGAATACTTTCAACTGCTACATATTACTCCTCAAAAATAGTTGACACATCAATTTCTGCATGTATTTTGATATAAAATATCTAGTAAACATCTAGCACTAATTGGAAAATCTGTTTATTATACACTGTGCAGTTCACCAAAATAATGCATTGTTAACTGAGTAGAAAAAGTTAAAATTTTAATGCAATTATTTGAGATAATGCTATAGATATTTGAAATTATGTTTTAAAATGTCATTGCCACTGCTCCTGTTAGCAACAGAAGGTGAGATATATCTTCATTGACTATATATACATTATATCTATAACAATTTGAACAAATTAAAATACTGAAATAAATTGCTCTTTATGTGAATAAAATGATTCTGTCCTCAGGGTATAAAATAGTAGTTCTGCAATTCCAACACCAGGAATGTCCTTTTTACCAAAAGCCTCAATAAAGACAGAAAAGAAGAGAAACCTGGACTGTTGGATTCTAATGGAACTACACAAAGGGGAAACAGTGTTTGCTGGAGGTTCCAAAATGATGTAATCACATGACTAAAATGGTGTGCTGTCTCATTTAGGATGTACCACTTGTATGTGTTATTGGGTCAACTGCAGAGAGCAGGAGGTGGGGATGGAGGACAAAGGGTTCTGAAGGACCATTTAAGATTTGAGTTTCCCCTGAAAGCTACTTTTTAAATGCATGTGAAAGTTGTGCCCTGTCTCCTGAGCGAGGTGTTCTATAAGGAGTTGTAAATCACAGAAACCACAAGCAACAGGCTTTGCCTTCCCAGAGGTGCAAAGCCAAAGCACTTATATCTATTCCTTCAATATACATAGGTGTTTATATGTATAAAATACTATATCTTATCTTATTTTATTTATATACATGTTATGTATGTGTATATTTTATATATATTTATATGCATAAATAACATAGACATTTATATATAAAGAGATATATATATATAGCCAGATTGTTTATTTGTAACTTCTCAGACCAAATCTGTTTGAAAGCATGTATTAGAGAAGATAGTTTTGATGTTTGGTCTAGGATATTTTAAAAAATACATATGGTACTTTCTTCCCGTCCTTTCAAATAAAGAAATTTCTGTGCTGATTGATGTGATCACTTCTACCTTCCTAACAGAGAAACAAAAGTAACTACAGTCACGTGCAAATAATCCAAGCTTTTTCCTACGTAATTCAATCATTCATTATACAAAATGTCTCTGATTTAAACGTAAATGTGGCAGTTAAAGCAAAATTAACACTGATTTTTTTTTTGTTCAATAATTTCTCAGGACTATTCTATAAGTTAATAGAGCTACCTCATAAAAGTCTATTTATCTGTGGTCTTCTGCCAGAGTGCTGCATGTAAACTGCATTATAACTGTTAGAAAAGCATATGAAAACCAGAAATTTACAATTTAAATCTTCAAACACTTAACATCTTCTTTCATTAAAAAAACCCAAAAACAAAAAAAACAGAACAAAACAAAAATCCCCAATTTTATAGAGAGGCTAGGTACTCATAATTCCTTTTTCCTATAAATATTCTTCATATAGCACCATTAGAAAATCAATTTTTTAAAGTATGTTAGTATGTTAAACATGTTGCCCATATTTAATGTAGTCTGGCCATCACAAATATATAAGCAGGTAGATTTAATGTGAAATCAAAGTAGTAAATATATATATTGGTGATTTTCAAGGCTTACAGTTAATGAGAAGAAAGATTTTTAAACACATCCCCCCCCAATTTCTTTAGGTGTGACAGCAGTGTCCTGCACACGAAACCACCATGAAGGAATCTGTTCTTGCGTTGTTATATATAATAGAGCTATTTGACACAATGGAAACATGGTAATACTGAGGATTCAGGAAGTCTTATAAAAATTAAGTGGAATTGAATAAACATTTAATAAATAATTCCTTGTGTCCTTTGCACTTTTTCTCTGTGCATTTTTTTTATAGCTTCCATTATTACTTGAACTTCTAATAAGTAGATTTGTTCATGTTTCTCACATATGGGGGACTGTACTGTTTTAGGCTGCAAGAAGTAAACATGAATTTAAATTATAATTATCTTCTATGTCAGCTTTTTAAACTCTATATGCTGATTGAGGCTGGATGTGGCACTTAGTGCCATAGTCTAGTAACCATGGTGGTAGTGGATCAAGGGTTCAACCTGATCTCAGAGGTCCTTTCCAACTCGGCTGATTCTATGATTCTATGATTGTATCACTGAAGTTGAGTAAATGCACTGGTGCAGCCTCACCTTGAGTACTGTGTGCAGTTTTGGGAACCACAGTATAAAAAAGCTGTTGGAGAGCATACAAAGGCAGGCCATGAGGATGCTGAAGGGTCTGGAAGGGTGTCTGAGGTCACTTGGTCTGTTAAGCCTGGAGAAAAAGAGACTGAGGGGCGACCTCATTGTGATCTTCAACATCCTCAAGAGGGGAAACAGAGGGATAGGTACTGACCTCTTCACTCTTGTGGCCAGTGACAGGACTTGAAATGGCATGAGGCTGAGTCAGGGGAGGTTTAGGCTGGATATCAGGAAAAGGTTTTTCACCTAAAGGATATTTGAGCACTGGAATAGGCTCCCCAGGGTTGCAGCGCCAAGCCTGTCTGAGTTCAAGGAGTGTTTAGACAATACTCTCATGCATATGGTGTGATTCTTGGGGTGACCTGTGCAGGGCCAGGAGTTGGACTCAATGATCCTGATGCGTCCCTTCCAACTCAACCTATCCTATGACAAATGCACAGAACTGTCTGAAGAACTGGAGCCCACACTGTATAAGAAGAACTTCATGCTTCTTTATGAGTCCTTCACGCAAGCAAATTGTTGTTTACTTGCTCTTCTAAATTAGTATGAAAAATTTGAAATCACTTATGCAAGTGGACCTTTCATGGGTCCTGGTTCCTTACACTATTAAGAAACAGCTATTTTGGAACTTGGAATGCTTTGCATAGAAAATCATACTGGCATAGGCTGGTTTATAATCATACCCTTCAGTCACACATTTTCTTTCTTGCTCTACTTGTGTTTATGAAGTTTTTGGTGGTGCAAATTTATATTGGCACTAGCACCATTGCTTACTCTAGAATTTCAGTCAGTATTAAAGCTACCAGGTCATAACTATCTAAATATAATTCACCCTGTTTCTACTTTTGCTCTCATTGACTATTTTTATTTCATTTTGCACCTGGTGTGAATTATAAATGGTCGCAGTTAAAGGATTTTTGGATCTTTATGCAAGTTACAAGAATAAAGAAGTCACAGCAGAATCCTGTACAAACATGCATGAATGCTGCCATTCTAAAATTGTAAGGATGTTAACTGTTTTCTGCTGTTGCTCAACCACTTTCAGGTGGTCTGAAGGAATCAGTCTGTTTAGGCCAGTTGCTCTTGTTTGCAAACATCCTGCACCTCGTGTCTCTTTATTTGTGACTTTGTGTAGGCATATGGTGCTGCAGAACTAGAGCTTGAGGTCTTTCTTTCTTTCTTTCCTTCTTTCTTCAGGAAGAAGATGACTGCTTGTGTTTGTCTCACACCACACACAGGAATGTGGGCTCTGAGTTTTGAGCACACTAAAATGCTAATGCTGCTACACAGAGTTTAAGATTACACACAGGTCAGCGTTTTCTGTAAAGGGGAGAACGACATTTCTCCAAGGACAGATAATATTATTTATAACAGATTTCTTGCACTTTTCAATGATGGTATCAATTGTTTACAGCTGACTGAAACAAGAAGTAGTTATTCTGATAAGGGACTAAGGCTTGGGTTCAAGCCTGTATCCTTTTACTAACACTGCAGTAGAGAATGTTCTAGGACTGTGCAGCCAGTGAGTTACTGAAAAAGTAGCATAAATATTGTTACGTAAAAACGCAGTTCCATGGCATATTTTTCATTAACGTTAATGACTTCAAGATTTCCCCCCTACTGTGAGGATGATTTATCATTTGTACAGGGCATTTTTAACAAAAAAGCCTTCGCTAATGCTAGAAATATGACATTGCTTGGACTGAAAGGCTTAATTTTATTCTCATTTATGAAGAATATGTCTGTTAAGACAGCCTGTAATGGTGAAATCACATTCTGGTATGATGATCATGTTGGTATTTTAGAAAATTTTCTGCTTTGAACATTGTGGCATGAACAGTAGCTCAAATACTTTTGACAGTGGAATATGCAGTAGTGTGAAACCTATAGAATGGGTTGAGAGGAAGGGACCTTAAAGGTCTTCTAGTTCCAAGCCCCCTTCCCCATGCAATGACACCTTCCACTAGACCAGGTTGCTCAAAGCCCCATCCAGCCTGGTCTTAAATACTTTCAGCTTTGGGGCATCCTCAGCTTCTCTGGGCATCGTGTTCCAGTGTAATCAGTTCAATCAATGGTATTTCTTAGTTGGCAATTACATATTAGAAAACGTCAATAAGCTGGAAGCCAATACGTAAGTTTCACTGGCAACCTGAATATAAATCTCTATTCCTTTTTTAACTTTGGTTAGAAAATGACAGAAAATTTGGAAAAATATCCAGAAAAAAATAAAAAGGATTAATTTCTTATATACTCTGTGGGTCAATAAAAGGATATATTTTTACTAGTGATCTACTAGTAGCAGCTATTCAGGAATTAGCCTCATGGACCCTAAGAATACAATCATCGCATTTACTTAAGGGAGACATAAGCACAGGACAGGACCCCTGCCTTCTTGCCCCGTGCCCAGGCTGCCCCGAGCCCCACGTTCCCACTCTTTTGCTGCTGCAGCTGCATTTACAGCCGGCGGTCGCGGTTAGCCGGACCGCAAAAACTGTGGATTCTATGCAAGCATCTCAAAGCACCGTCAACTAAAAAAAAACTGGTTTAAAACTTCGGGGCTTTGCCTCACCAGTGCTGTACATTTCCCTCTCGCTGGCCGCTGAAGGCGCTCGGGTGGGCGTTCAGCGATCCCACGGACGGGACCAGATCCCTTTTCCCGCGGCGGGCGCTGTCCGGCAGGGGGCGCGCGCGCCCCGCGCTGCCCGGGCGGGGCCGTTCGGGAGCGCGTCCGCCCCGACCCGGGATGGGGAACCACACCCGGAGGGAAGGGATTTGGGGAGGAACTGCTTGGAGGGGGGCACGTACATTTAAAGAGAATATTGTTGTCCTTCTTCGTGTTTTAGGTTCCACCTGCATTCTGAGCTCCCGCACTTTTAGCAGTCGTATACTTCGTAGGACCTAATTCTGGTGAAGGGTGAATGATACGGCAAAAAGATTGTGAGAGGCTGATGAAAAGGAGTTTAAATTCAGAGTGTTGCAGAAACAGAGAGAATGGAAGAGAATCTAAAGTAACAATTTAATGGAAAATAGTAACTATGCTGATGTTCTGCTTCCTTCATATTTTATTAATACAGTGATTGCCTTGCTTTAGAGCATTTAGTATCACTTCTGCTCTGTGTCACATTTGGTTACGGTCCCATTAGTGTTCAGCAGTTTTCCTATGCTTTTGAAAAAGAAAAAAATTCTCAGCTGTCATAGGTAGTATGTAAACAGCATGGCACAAAACAGCTTTCAAAACATATATTTTTAATAGCACCTGCTACAGAAATTTTGGTTCATCTTCTTGTTCTGACCTAGTCCTAGTGAAATCATGGGACAATTACATGATTTTTTTTCCCCTCATGAACAGCAGAAGGTTGAACAAGTGGCACCTATTACATCCTTATGCTTATACCTGGCACATTGACAGGCTCCGACGAAACAGTAAATAGTACATGTAATTTATTTCCAAAAAGCATTAAAAACGGTTTTTGGCAATGTACTGATGACATTACAACTTCCCCAGTATTGCTCAGTCCCTGTAGACCTCTCTGTCTTCTACTTCTACTGTACTAGACAAAGCCTGACACCCTCCCTGGTTCCTACAACAGAGAATGTCTTAAGATGCACAGCCTTAATTTGCATTTTTTTGCAACTACCTAAATTTGTATTTTAGGAAGGGTGAGTTTATACTTGCTTATTGCCTATGGCAATAGTTAGAGTGATGGTTCCATATTTATCAAAGCATTTATTTAAAAATACCGAATGAGCAGTAGAGAACTTGCAGAAGAAGATTAACTAAGGGTGGAGTAAGCAGACCCACATCAGATGTCACTGCACTTCATCCCTTAGAGGTCATCTACCAAACCCTCCTGACTGTGTTTGGTCTTCTTATGTTACTGCTGTTTTTTTGGTTCGCAGTTCTAACATGCACATATAGTTGAGTCACTGCACAAGCCCTCAGCATTTCCAGCCACATGGAGTGGTCCCAGTCACTTAAATAGTGTCATGTGGGGTAGGGAATGAAGGGAACCTGAGTTCACAGCACTTCAAACTTGGATGTGCAGGAAGCTAGGGGACATGAAAAAGCTGTGTACAGGACATTTCTTTTATACACTTCAGAATCTAAGGAGCAAGATTATATTGTGCAGCAAAATTCCACAGAGCTTGGCTTGCTGGGATGCGTTTTACATTCTTGAAAGCTGTACTTAAAATTTTGATAGTTAAACTTGTGATTGTTTTGCCACTTGTTTTAAAATAATGTTTTTCTATATAAAAATTATTATTGTCCAGATGGCACTTTTTAATAAACAACAATAACAATGTTTTAAAAATTACTGCAAATCACTGGCTGAATAAATGACATTATATAAATACCTGTGTTTTTTTACTGTTTATACAAGTACTTTACTAACAATAATACATGTATACAGACCTATCTACTCTCCTACTTTCTGTATTTCTTCTCTGTCTCCTGCTTTCCTGTTCCAGCAGTTACAACTCAAATTTACTCAGTGCCACAAGTGTGGCTTTTGCTCTGGGACCTACCTGGGAGTGCATGGCTGATAACTGTTCAGTGGGCATCTGCTGAGCACAGTCTCCAAACAGGACAGGGGCACTGGTCCTTTTAGAAGGAAGAATGTAAATTTTCACAAGTTTTCTCCCACACAGTTTTCAACATTCCCCCAAGATTATCCTCACTTGATCCAAAGGATGGGGTTTGATTATTTCATAGGATACATGGAGACAAAGTTGAAGTTACAAAATATTTTATCTGCACATTCTGAGTTAGTTACATCAAAGATGCTAAAAACAAAATAGTGGGTTTCACTTTTTTTTCCCATATGAACTGTACAACATCTCAGTGGCAGATCAGGGGATAAAGCCTCCCAGGTCATAAGCTCAACACTTCCCTAGAGCCAAGGTTAATATTTATCTATGCCCTGTGGCAGTAATTTCAAAGGTGTTGATCTTGGGCATTAATTACTGCTGTAAACAGGCAGTTAACAGTTTAAACAACATTTTTATTGGCATACAGAAGTTAAATGTCTAGTAAGTGTGCTGATGGGTTTACGATGATCAAAGTGAATTTAGAGTCTTGCATTTGAGTTACATGCAGTTAGAGGCACTGGGTTATTTCAGTACCCTGGGTTAATGCAAGTGAGAGGTACAGTAGCTGGTGTACACAGAGAAGAAAATGTTGTTGTTGTTGTTGTTGTTTTTTAATATTCTACTTCAGACCATTTTCTGTTATATTTATATTCAGAAACAAAGCTCTCAGGCTACTGGTTCTCCAGCGACCTGATGCCTGAGCACACATGCTCCTGAGGACACAATCCAGGCTCTGGTGCCAATTTTTCAATGTTGGTTTTCCAAGGGATACAGCAGCAGAAGTACTGCCATGCTGTCACAGGTCCTACATTGCCCTGTTTACTGAAGAGGCTGCAGAATTGGCTGCAAATATAATGACACCTATAAACATGTTGTTTGGATTCAATACAATTGCTACAGCATTTATATGACCATTGGCATTAGGGGAAGCCAAACACATTTGTAATTCCATTTATTATCTCCAATTTATGGCTTATTGATCAGGCATGTTGAGATGTACAGTGAGGTTAGAAGCCCGAGACCTACATTCTGGCTGCTTGCTGTAGGTGCCAATCTCAAACAGTGTGGCTATGACTGTTCTCTGTAAGGAACCACCACCTGGCAGTATCCTCTGAAGTGGGTTTTACACACAACTTTGGGCATCCGTGCCAGAGCAGGTTGTAGAGAAGTGCTAGAGGGAATCTCTGAGGGGAATGTAATACGCCTTCCCTGCGACTGCAGTGTGACATGGAGATGACTAAGCTATGGGGCTAGTTAGACCTACGTGGTACAATGCCTGAGCCTCAGTACTAGGCATACCCTAGTCCCCAGGACATGAATTCCTATCTCTATTTTCCAACTCTATCGGAAAATACTGTCTCTGACTAGTATTAAGGATAGCAGGCCAATTAATCAGAGCCAACTTGTGATAAATACTTTCTCCCATATAAAATTATGATAGCTTGCTGTCTAAATATAGAAGGAGTGCCTCCTATACTTCATCCAAGAAGTGGACATGTGGATGTAGTGAGGCTATTTAGCACAGTGCAGCTGGCGTGCCTTGCTGGTGCGATTCCGCGGAAAGCTGCACCCAAACCATAGCTAGCCTCTTGCCTCACTGCTATTTATTTGTGCTGTCTGTCTTCTTGTTTCCCAATTAAAAACGATATGTACAGTTGGGAAGAAGCTGATTGGTCTCTTAAAATAATTTTGAGCAGTTGACTGAGGTTTCTAATTAGTTAATGAAGAATTTTGATATTATGGGGATGCTGCCAGAATGGTGCACAGAAAGCCAAGTCTCTGCTTCATATACACATAAGGAATGTGAAACCAGAAGCTGTTTGCAAAAATAAATAATAGGTGTGGGGAGAAAAGTACACTATAAAATATAAGAGATATTTTATTTATAAACCACCTTCTTAAATAAGAAATGCTTGCAATTCTTAATTCCAGACTGTCTCTATGTGCTTCTCCCTTTCAATGACTGTGCTGCTGTTTACTTACCTCTGATACCTCAGATTGCTGGTAGCTTATTCTTGCCTTTTTATCTGCTATATCTGTCACTCAGAACCTAACTCTTAGCTGCTGGGAATGATTTAATAAACAGACTGAGTGCAAGGAAGCTGCCACTACCATAGGGACTGCAAGGTTTTAGATAGACAAATATGACAGTCTTGCTATGAAAACATTCAATTAGTATTTGAGCTGATTCCTTAAAATGCATGTTGTAATATAGATATATAATCTACTAATAATGTTGGAGAAAGAACTTGAAATTCTGACTCTTTAAGAGAAAATAAGTAAGATTTTAAGGACTTTTTGGCAAAAATTGAGCTTGTTAGACCTATGATACGTTCACATAGTAATGGTGAGCTTGTGTTTCCTGTAGTTTGCATTTAAATGCAACTTTATGTTGTTTTTCATGAGGTTCTAGAAGAACGTTGCCAGTGGTTTTGTCTTTTTTTACATTTACTGCATTTTTTAAAGTGTTTCCATTCAGCTGGGATTCTGTAACTTCCAGGATAGGTTGCCTATGCTGTAAATCCTGGTATTGTCAATGTCAAAAATATCTATATCCTTCATGTTCTGCTCTCTGCTTCCTTTCTTACTATTTTTCCTTTCTGGAAACAACTACCAGCAAGGTGATCTGAATGCTGGAAGACTGCACTGCTTGCATTGTGTAATATCATTACTGTTGGCTTCTCCTGCTCCTGCTAGACTTGAACTCTGGCCAAAAAGTTAAGCTAAGCTGGATGAACGCTGAGAGAACACACGGAATTGAGTGTTCCCATTCATGAAAAATACAACAAGGGTGTGAATTCAGAAAGCTGAAATATTGAGATTGCTCACCCTTAGGACTCAATTTCTCATTTGTAATGAAATGCATTTCGGTAACATCATTGCATTTGTCACATACTCCTTTTAGCCAGACATCTAAAATGATTTAACTGTGGTTTTGAAGTTGAACTCAAATGCGAATAGCAATCCAAAGTATTAATCTCATGTTTTCCCAGTTTATAGCTACATCAAATGACAGGTATTTCACCCACATAATTAACTACTAGCTTATTGAAGGATGGGTTTCATCCCTCTTTGACTGAAAGCAGAAGATATGTTATGATTGTTCTAGAAAAGCGATAATACTAGATTTTTCACAGAAATGAGTAAAATGAAGGTTTGATATACATTCACTCCTTTTTCTTGTTTGCCTATTGGTGTATAAGCTATATTCTTTCTATGCATAATTTAGCCATACACTTGAGTTCTTGTAGAACATAAATACTGAGAACGGACCTGGATTTACATCCTTTTCTATGTGGAGAAAATGAAGAAGAATGTTTTAAATTTTAATTTTTAAATATATCATAGAGCAGCAAAGACTGACTTTCACAGTGACTGGTTTAGAGTGTCATTCAGGGGGATGGGGAGTCTGCCTGATGTGTCTCAACAAGCAGAAGAAACATGCCTTGCAATTCATGCCTTGCTATGAATATGCTGAAAAGATGAAAGTCTGATTCCTGCCTCTCTTCATATCAGGCAGTAGAAGGATTAATATCTGGGGCTCACCTACAAATGCTCTGACCATCCTTGGCAGGGCCATCACTTCCCTCTTTGCTGCACCTGAGCTGACAGTCTGAGGTACAGAGAGGTCTGTGAGGAAAAAAGTTTCTGGTAGGACAGACAGACTGAGCTCACTGGAGCATCATACTTAGGAAGGATGGGTAGGTCTCATATTTCTTGTATGGATAATGTAAGGGATTTTGTCGCCGATATTTTGTCCTCTGTGTCTCTAACAATTATGTATCTAGTGCTCCTCATGAACAAGGCTTTTTAAGCACCTGATTCAGGATGTTTGTTTCCTTTAGGGAAGAAGGCTGTAATCTTGCAGTCCATAAGGGTTAAGACACCAAAGGAAAGATGTTAACTAGCCACTCCATAGAGTCTGAAGAAATGTGTGTGGTGGTTTTATTGCTGTTGTTGTTGCTAAGTATTCAACTTTTGCCAGTATTTGGAATAATCTTTTTTAGGTAAATCGTAGTTCCTGCCCTTGTCACCTTAAGAACAGATGCACATATAGCATTGTACTTGGAGCTGCATGTTAAATTAAGTCAGAAACTGAAGGTAACATGCCAATAGGTTGTTGTTTCTCTCCTGCGTTTTTCCCTGGTGAACATTAAGGCCCAGAGATAATCCATAGAATAACTAAACCATTCAATCAAAAACCAGTGCTATAAATAATTTCCACAAAATTTCACTTTCAGTGTAATTTGCAACAGAAGGCACGTTCATATGATAGGGCTGAAATGCTTGCAGCTGTATGATCTTTCTTTCAAAATCAGTGATTTGTCTGGTTTTGTCTAGGAATTACAGCACAAGATCAGTGTTGTTGGTCTTCTCATCAGGTATTTTAGATTAGGGCGTCTGTTTTTATCATCATGTCCACTGTGTTCCATTACTGTGTATCTCTTGTGTTCATTAGGGTTGGAGGTCGATCTTTGAAAATAAATCAAGGATCCTGAAAATGTGAAAGTTAAGGACAAAAATTACCCTAGAGAGACAAGAGGATGCTGGGGGTATTCCCTCCTTCCCCAGGGACTGAGAGCAAATTTAGTGGAATTAATCTACATGTTTTGTCTCTACATGGGTAAGCTCAAAGATTTGCTATGAGTATAGGAAAAAATTTGATTTTCCCACAGCATGAAAATAAGTTTTCAGAAAACACCTTGCTCTCTCAGCTGCCAACATATTTGGAAAGAATCCGATAAAGCCTCTGTGTAAGACAAAATTCAGACCCAGCATAACAAGTAGCTCAGATGCTTCTGTGGGAAACCACCATGTTCTTCTAAGAGCTGCTGCTTTAGCAGCTTCTACGAGCTCTGTTAATGCTTCCAGCTGTTGTTCTCAGGTGTGAAATCGAATGCTGGGAGGGTTGGGCTGGGCTGTGGTGTGACTGAGTATTCATCTTTGTGTTCCTTTGGAGGAAGGATCTTGCAAGCAACACCATGTGAATCGTACCTTAAATATGCACAGGTGAATATAAAAAATTGAGTCCTGAGGAGTAATTTATCTGAGATGACTGCTTGCTTATTCACAGGACAGTAAGAAAAGATAGCATACAGGTGGTAGGAGAAAGAGTTATTGCATGGTAAGTAAGTCTTCCCCTTCATCTGCTCTCAATACCATCTGGATTTTGTACGGTCAGTCAACATCTTTCATCCTATTCTGGTCTGAGCAGTATGATTAAGTGGGACCATTTCCACGAAGGTAACTGAAGAAGCCTTAGCACATAACCAGTCAGAGTTATGGGACTTAAGATCTATTTTATTCTCTAGAATTTATGTATGTAGAATGAGGTTCTTTGGAATATGCCTGATTAAGAATAAATATTTTGTATCCTAATATGGCATTGGTTTACCTATAGAGAAAAGCTTGCTTCTTGTACCTATCCTTAAGAGCTATTCTTCAGTGACTTCCCTTATAAACCCAGGAAACTGAGTTGGAGCAACTCCAGGTACAGTGTGTGACATGATGCAACATTATTGCAACTCATCTGCAACAATAACACATATTGCAGCAGAAATGTAAAGAAACAGGAATAGATTTTGGTTTCCTAGAATTTGTATTTGAAATCTAAGTAAGCATATGATTCTGTAACAAAAGCCACTAAAATACATTAATGCTAGATATGTAGGAACCAATATCATGTTAATGTAACCTTTATCTGGATGTTGAATTCCCATTTATTTTGCCTTGTAGGATTGATTACATAGTGAGCTACAGTATTTTGTATAGCTACTAAATAAAGAACGGGTATGAGACTTTTCATGGTCTGGGAAGGAAACCTCTGGATCCATCCCTACCCTGTTACACAGAACGAAAAGTTCAGGGAATACAAAACTAGTCATTGTGATGGAGGAAGTGGTCTTAGGAAAATAAAGAGCCTTTTAAACACATCTATGCCCCTACTCAATTTGTGGCTGAGCCACTGTGCAATCCTGGGCAAATAATTTAAATTTTATCTGCAGTATATAATGTAAGATGCTGAAGAAATACCAAAAGTGACTTTGACTGAACTGTGAGAACTATTTTTTTTCCTTACCTCACTGAAATGTTCAGGTTTTGAAAAGCTGGGACATGTCACATAGATCACATGGTACTGGGATAATAAACTGTACATTTGTCAAATTGTGTAAAAGATGTCAAACTGCTGACATTCTTGGGCAAGTTTGTTTGTTTGGTTGGTTTGGTTTTCAAAAGGATACCTTTTACCTTATTAGAATTAGGGAATTTCAGTAAATAAAAACTCTTATTATTTTTGAACCTGTTTTCCTTAGATAAAATGCAATTTCTTATAAAATTGCACTGTGGAATTAAGTGGAATAATGTGTATATCTGGAAATAAGATTTTTTCTGTATTGGTTGTTGCACTTCTGCCTGTGTATGCAGGCGACCCTGAATGTGTCAGGGAGGAGTGGTTCAATGTGCTTATCAAAATGACTTTGCTGTGTGTTTGGGGAAACAGAAAGCTGACCTTGTTGGTCCTGTGTTAGGTTTGGGAATGTCTGTGATTCTAGTTAGGGACCCTGGTGACTAGCTCTGACTCTTGGGTCAGCAAGAGCAACCCCAAAGCTTGCTGAGTTTCTGTGTAGCCAACAGAGCTGCTGCCGTTTCAGCAGTCACTCAGAGCCTTGAAAATATTGGAATGCATTCCATCACAATTCCCCTCCCTGTGGGCTAGAAAGGCTGAAAATTTGGAGTAACAGAATGGCTTCTGGCCTTCTACCAGGCTTCTGCCATCCCTTCCTTGCCTCTGCATGAGACCCTGTGAGTTTGGGCACACAAGATGTCTCAGATGCACTACTCCTACAACATTACATGGGTGGGAGGGTCTTGGTTCTTTTTAGTAAGGAAGACTTTAGTGCAGTGTGTTGGTAGGAGATGCTCTGACTGCTGCATGGCTGTGCCACATCTCCCTCCCTGCTCTGACACCTGACCATGATGTTTTGCCTGTGATCCCTCAGTTTGGGGCCTGGGCTTGGGGGACTGGCTTTGAGAGGCAGATGCTGTGGTAGAGAACTAAGCTGGAGACAAATAAGCAAATGCAAAAGATGCCTGGTAACTCTGGGTGCTTCTTGAAGGTCTTAGGGGTTGTTACCCTTCAGGAAGAAGGGGACAGAAGGGGAAGGAGAAATCACCTCAAGCTGGGGAAAGGGACCATGTAATAGCAACAAAGTGCTCTTCTATGAAGTCATTTCTCATCTGAAAAACATCAATTGCAAGTTTGCAATCTCACTTTCCCATATTTGCATGTGAATAAATTTGTTGCTTAAATACTCTGCAGAAAATGAATGAGGCATTTGTGTGTGTACTCATATTTGAAAATATGAACTAAAAATCTAGGAAGCCTTTGTACACCAACCTTTGCTATCCCCCATTTAAGTTTCTCTGAGGCCCTTTCATAAAGTTCTCTTTTTATTTTTAAGAAAAGCATGTATTGTTGCCATGTTTGTGCTCTGGTATTTTTACTTTGCCTCAGAGGGAATAGCTGTTTTTGTGCTAATGCTTCAGCTCAGTGTCTGATCCTACAATTTTCTTCTCTTTTCATCTCTGATCTTAGATGAGCAAATATCTTGCAAATACATTTCACAATAATTGCAAAGACAGTGTAATAAACCACAGAACTAGTTCTGGTGGTGGTGGTGAGTTATGGGAAGTGCTGTATGCAAGCAAGAAAGAAAACAGCAAGAAGTTGGTTTTTAGAATCAGCAAAAGAAACAGAGTGCTAAGGTGGGTTGAACAGTTCAGAAGTGGAAGGGTATTCTATTTTGATCAAAGCAACAGTAGCATTGGTGTTTTGCTTTTTGCTTTGTATCCTTTCCTTTTTTCTCTCTCTCTATAGGGACTTTATAAACATTTTAAAGCAAGATAAGAATGTCTCATTTCTCTGTTTTATTGTAGGGGATTTTACTTATTGGTTCAAATGCAGTTATTTCTTTCCAAATACAGGATGAAAAACCTCCACCCCCAGTTTTGAGCAGGAATACATTCTCTGGGAGCATGTTGGATGCCTGGGTGAATATTCCAGGCAGTTCTTTTAGAATGATGTTGTAGTTGTGATACAGGTGGCAATTGCTTGCACTCAGAATTTTTGCATGTAGGTTTCTATGAGGGTAAAAACCTTGCAGATTGTTTTTTTAGTGATGCACTATTGCTATTTAGAAGACTACTTACTTTCATGGGAAAAAATGTGCAAAGTTCTCTGCATCAGTGTTGGCTGTTATTTATGGAACAACAACAAAAGCTAGTGCAGGAACTCAGATCCAAATTCCTCTAAATTTCACTAATATTCCAAACCTGTTTATAATCTGTGCATTTTTTATTTGTCTCTAGCAAATACCAAAGGCATTATTTAAGTATAAGATAGCTTTTTAAGCAGTTAGCACAATCTTTTTCTGAGGAAGTTGCCCCAGAGAAAGTTACTACATATAATGAGGAGTGCCTTATAACCCATACAGACTTGCAAATTGGAAGAAGTGTTTTGCATCTGATAACTACACAGGAGTATAGAAGATAATCTGGACTAGTTCAGCCACCATCCCTCACTGTTTTTTAATTAATTGCCTCAGTTTAGGCACCAAACCCAGAAAATTATTATCCTTCTGAACTGCCTTTTCCCATTACTATTTTTAATAGTAATTTCCTAATTTCATTATACTCTGTAAAAAAATTCTCTGAAAACTCTTCTAAAGAAACACAATTGTCTTAGAGAAGTAGCTAAAGCTTGTGAAAGATAAATTTTTTTTCCCATAAGTGTAATTTGCCTGATTTAGAATTCTTTAATAGATACAGAGCAGTGCAGAACTGAAAGTATTTTTAATTTCAGTGCTTTGTATATTTACAGAGGGATTACAACAAACTTCTACACTTTATCTACATTTTAATAGGTCAGTGTGAACATATGAAGAGTATTAAGGTGGACTGCCTTACTTATTAAACTTTCGTGAATTCATCAAAAGCCCTCAGCAGTTGTATGCAGTAGGGGCTGGAAAGACATGCATGATTGAGGTCATGCATCCAGCCAGTTTGTAAGATGATCCCTCTGTACTGAGCCATCAGCCATCCTTAGCATAGGGGCGCACTCATACACGCATTCCTGTCAAGTCATCTTGTGAAAGGCTGCTTGCTTCCAGCTTGGCTTGAAAGTGCAACCTTAATAAAACTCACTGAAGCCTGAGAGAAAATAGCAGTTCTGCAGCAGATAGTGTAGGGGAAAGAGACTGGGATATGCATATGCAGCTGCCTAAAGCAGGCTACATGCTGGACTGTAACAGAGAGGAAACAATAAATCTTAACTACTATGCAATAAATATTCCCAATTTTAACTAAGGAAACTATCCTCACAGTGAAATTAAAAAAAACAACAGTTTACCCAAGCCTGATTTTTAAAGTGCGCTGCTCCAGTCCTTTTTCCAAAGACTTTAAGGGAAATTAAGAACAAATTTAAAGAAAGAGGAAGAAACAGTTTTTCTGAAAGCAGGAAAAGAAAGTAATAATAACATGTCAGTTTTCCTTTCCTTTGCTTTCCTGGCAGCGATTCTTGCTCATATAGGCTGTAATAACCAGCGTCGGGGTCCAGAAGCCAGTGGGAGAAGATTTAACCGGATTCAGCATGGGCAGTGCACCTACACTTTCATCCTGCCAGAACAGGACGGGAACTGTCGTGAAAGCACGACAGACCAGTACAACACAAATGCTCTTCAGAGAGATGCTCCTCACATGGAACAGGATTTCTCTTCCCAGAAACTGCAACATCTGGAACATGTGATGGAAAATTACACTCAGTGGCTGCAAAAAGTAAGTGTTTCTTTTTTCCTTTCTCACTAAATGATTTTTGTGGGGCATGTTTATGCTGTTAAAAGTTTTCATTAGTTTCTATGAAAACAGGGGTAATAAGGACTGATATAGTTCATGGCTATGTAGGAGAGAAATGTTCCAGCCAGAGTACACCCCTCTTAGTGACATAGCTCTTGGGAGCAGAATTATCTTCACTTTACTGAAAGATGCAACTTCTTAAAACTTTTTCTCAAGAGATTATGCATGCATGTGAGCCAAAGAACGTAAAAATCCTCCAGAGACTCTACTGACAGAATTTCCTAAGTATTCTTCTAAGCTGTACTTATAGTTCACAGATTCAGATCAGATGTCATGCAGAATACCTGCTACTCTGACAGCAAAAGGGAGCATTTTTTAGAAATCAGCATTTAAGGGCACTGGATTAAGAATATAATTGCTCCTTCATAAGGAGTTCCTATAACACTATTCTACCCAGCTAATTGCTGGAAAGAAAGGAGAAAGTATATAGCCATTCTCACTTCAAAACACCACAGTAAACCTTTTTAATCATGTAGATTACAGTGGTCTTGAAATAGCCTGTTCAATTTGTGTGTGTATATGTGCATTATTTCCTAAAAAGGGGAAAATGCATTACAAGATGTTGCAGTACCTTAGTAGAAGTAATTGTTTATTTTTAAGAACCTGTGCAATTCCTCTAAACCTCTATTGAACTTTTCAGTGTTTTATGTATGCAGTGGAGTTGGAGTCTGAAAAGACTTAAATGTGTGAATAATTTCACTTATATGAACACCCCATTCACCTTAACAGGGTTACTCACTTGTGTAAAACTACATACCTTGCAGGATCTTGTCCATGCCCTGGTAATGAAAATACTTTGGGGTAGCTGACCAGCAAAAATAAATAATAACAGTCAGTGTGTAGTTATCTGTGATATTTCCATTCATATGCTGCCATTTTGACCTGGCAAAACTTAGAAAATTGCACAGCTGAGTGATTCAACTAGTTGTGTGGTATGGCATAAGAAAATTGCTGTATGTACCCACTTGAGAGACATATGATTTAACTCCAAAACAAGTTCATATGAAGAAGAAATATCAATAAAACTCTGATGAGGACTCTACTAGGAGGGTTGTACTGTTTTGTATCTCATTTTCAAGTTTTGTTTCATCCAGACACTGTACAAGGCAAAAGTATGTTAAAAAGCACATACAGCCACCTCAGTCCCCCTAACTCTACTTGAATCTTTAAAAAGGATTATTGATTACTTGGTAAATTAATTATGCTCTTGAATATCTGACTTTAGCAAGAGGGAGAAGATTCTGTCCAGTAAGCACGTGGCTATAAAAGAAAATATAGCCAAGCATTTAATTTTTAGACTACTTCCCTCATTTTTTAATATCTTGGTGTGCTTTGGGGAGTATAAGGCTGGAAATGAGGGGATGTCTTTTGTAGAAGAAAACATTTCTTAAGACATTATTTTACTGTGCTTTGGGAGGCTGAGACAAGCACTAAAGAGAGGAAAGATGTTTTCTGTGTTTATGCATACACAATTTTTCTTGAGCAAACTGCCTGCTGAATCATGCTTCTAAGACTTTACTTCTGTGTTTGTCCACTAGAGACTGAACTAAGATCACGGTTTCACTGTGAACTGAACATGAGGAAATACGAGTCTCTGGAGTGTGAATGTCTGAGGGTTAGTCCTTTCACACTTTGCAGGGAAGTGATTAAACAGGTAGAAAGCCCAGTGAAAGGGGTTTATATTTGAGGACTCTTTTCTCCTGCAATGATTGTAAAACTGGCTACGGGAAGAACTATCCCCCTCCTTCTTTCCCTCCCAGCCCCCAACCCTCTGCTCCCAGGGGTTTGCATAAAACTGGGATTGTGCACGTATCCCCATGTGTCAGTTTTCCTTGGAATGAAAGGACGTGTTTCTCTGTGTGATGGAGTATGGCTCACTCTGAACAAATGAGGCTGATGCAGCTCCTTTATGGCATCTCTGAATACTGAATTTGTTTTGTTGCTGTTGCCATTACAAAGCATCTCAGCCATAACTCATTTCCTTTCAAAACATGCATAATGCCTAAGTGTAATGAATATATTATGTAGATGTCTCACATCTCATTTTCATACTCTGCACTTATTTTTCCCCCTAAATTAGCTACACTAAACAGCATTTTACAATGCACCTGCCACAAATGAAGTAAAGAATATTTAATAGTTACAGGTCTAGGACTGGAAGAGAATAGTTATAATCAGAAATAAAGTTTAAGAATTTGAAATATAGTCTGACTTATACAAAGGAAATATATTTATTACTTCAGGTAGTAAATTTCAATAAAATTTCAATAACTTTCAGTAAAATATAGACAATGTTTGGCAAAGTGAATTATTTTCTCAGCACAGATGTTATCCTGTGATATTAGAAAAATATTTATTAAGAAAGTTTGTAAGAATCATGGTTTGCTTAAATCTCTAGTATTTTAATTTAACAATTTTTTTTCTTCAATATCTAAACTCTCAGATTTCTAAAAGGAAAACAAATATTTTTTTGTAAAACAGGCAAATTTTTTTATGCTTAAAACCAAACTGCTTCTTTGAAGACCTACAAGCTTGACTGTAGATAAAAATGCCCTTGCTTGGGGAGCCAATTACAGGCAATTAAGGCCCAGCCTTGTCCATTAGTATTTGCATATCTATAGTCAGTGTAACTGGGGTTGGTTGAGAAACCAGGGACATGGCAAAACGCTCTGTGCAGAAACTACGCGGAAGAAGATGACTTGGTAAACATTTTTAGAGATTTTCCTAGAACTGTTTATTTTAATACCGGATAACTTTCCCCATTGTTTAAGCTTGGGTTTCATTTCTGCAATGTGTTTATACTGATAGTTCAAAACAAACAGTTCATCACGTATTCTTTCTTGCAATAACTGACTGGCACACGTGACACCGTTTGGTATTCAGCTGCAGTGTCTAAGTATTGCCAAAGAGGAGTTGCATGAAATGTTATCATCATGTCTTGCTTAGGAGCTCGCTGTTGGCTTGCTGAACTTACAGTACTGATGGGACACAGCATACATTCCAGATAGCTGTATAGATGAGTGTTTCATATACTTATGCTGCAATCCAAATGGTATTAATAATTGTTATTACAGTAATAAGTGAGTTTTACATGATCCAATCTTTTTTCCTGGTCTTTCCCTAAGCAGAATACCATAAAAATTTAAAATGAATGCCTAATGATAGTATAGTATAAAAAACTAACACAGACATATAAGTTCAGTTGAAAGTGAACCACAATCATTCTAGTCTGTCGGTGTCTAAACTTAGATTCAGTTTTTTTACTTTGCAAATATTGATGCACCACTACACTTAAACCAAAAATTAAAGAAGCTTCCTTTCCCTTTGAAGTGCCTGTGCTGTGACCAGCTACAACAGAACAAGCATAAGATTATGGTCTTGTTTCAGTCATTAAAGAAAGAAATTATGAACATTTTTTCTGGGATATCTGTAACTATTGGATAATATATTTTAAAGTTTATTCTTATGATGGTTTTGATAAATTAATTGTCTATGCCGTGTCACTGTGATCTTTGTTGAATTCCTTATTTTGCAACAGTAACAATGCAAGTGCTCACTTACTTTTAAATATGTAAGGAATCTAAGTTTTGATTAAATATGTAAGGAATCTAGGTTTTGAGGGGGCCAATCATTATATAGAAGAACATGGCTTTTCGAAAGACTGGTGTGGCTGTGACTCCACTGAGTGCTGTAGCTCTACTGAAAGTCTGCCCCTTTCTGCTGTCTTTACCAGCAGGACTTATGCCCTGTTTTCTGCAAAGAAATATGCTTATGTGTGTGGAGTGGCTAGATTTTGCCTTGGATTTTATATGGTTTGCCAAAGATGGGAAAATTCCTTACACGCTACTCTTGCTGTGAAGCTGAGTGAAAATGTGACAGAGCCTGCCCTGAAGAGGACAGATCTAAAAAGCTGTCATAATGTCCTATCAGGCAAATTCATATTAATATAAAGATGGAGGTGACCATAGTGTGTGAAAATTTTGTCACATTAAGAAACCAATTTACCCTAGTTGAACTATTGCAAGAAATAATAGCAGTTCCATTTGATTTATGATTATGTTTCACTGGGCATTTTGCAATGTAACATGTGATCCTAAAGTCCACATAATATTCAGATGTTAAGTGCAACTTAAGATGCATGATGAACTTTGGATAATTCTTACAATTAAAAGCAGGTCATCAGGTTTGGAATCTGCTATTCTGCTTCTATGAGCATTACTGACATGGCTGTGCAAAGAATGGCTTTCCGGTAAATCTTTCCTCTTTCAAGGTAGACCAGAGCTAAAAGGAAACAGTGAGAAAATTTAATCCAAAACTGGACATTAGCCCACTGTTTGGCATCCAGCTTGAACCCTTATTTATTTTCTAGACACAGAGGTTGTTTACTACTCTAGCTCATTCTTTTTGATTTGGAGTCAATGGATTCTCATATCCAAAATAGAGTCTCACCCCAGTGACATTTGAAGTGCAGTTCCCACAAACAAGTTTCATAACAAAGGGTGAAATTCAAATCAGTGTGATTTCTTATATAATGTATTCTACTCAAGGGGCAAGTATAAATATAAAACCAAAATTTAAGGAGCAAATATAGCTTCATGGAAACAAACTGATTCAAAGAAAATTCATGTTTGAGTATAAAACCAAAATTGCTTCTTTACTCCTCAAAATCTCTTGACCAGTAATATGCCTGCATATCAAAACTTCATTAATCAAATTACTGAAGTCCTTATAATATTCTGATGTACCCACAAGAAAGAGGCAAGACTTCAAATGTGGAAATAATACCTGAAAGCTTTATATTATTGGGGGATAACCTATTTGGCAATTTATTTTTTATTTCATGAAGCAGAAGACTCAGTGAAGTAGACTGAAGGATAGTTTCATATGTTGCCACATTTGGTAGAAAATTACTTAAAAAAATATATTTCCCATGCTTGGACAGAAGGCTTTATCATAAAGGCCCTGAATGTGTTTATTTTCAGTGATGACAGCCATAATTAGGAACTTTCTGGTAACAATAAAATATTACATTTATTAGTCATCAGAACTGTCCAACCAACATGCCCAGGGGGAAATCTCACTTGGAGCACTGAGAGCTTTTCTAAATGAAACTGATATACAGCAAAATGGCATGTCATTTTGAGGGTGCTGAGAATTCACAATTCCCATTCCCTTCTGTGGTTTGGAAGCAAGCTACAGTGCTTCGTGCCCTGGAACAAAACAAAAAAAAAAGAAAAAAAAAAAGAAATAAAAAAGAAAAAGTCAATGTGGGAAAAGAAAGAGCATTAGATATGTTAGGCCTGCATTATTCCACTCAAACTTATAATCATGAGATCATTAAGGTTAGAAAAGACCTCCAAGATCATCGACTTTCAACCTTTGACCAAGCATCACTGTGCCAACTAAATCATAGCACTAAATGCTACCTCCAGTTGCTTCTTCAATACCTCCACAGGTGGTGAATCCACCAAATCCCTGGTCATCCTGTTCCAGTGCTTAAGCACCCTTTCAGTGAAGAAATTTTTCCTGATATCCAACCTGAACCTCCCATAGCACAGCTTGAGGCCATTTCCGCTTGTATTTTCCCTAGTTCCTGCAGAGAAAAGGCCAACCCACTCTTGCTACAACCTCCTTTCAGGTAGTTCTAGAGAATGAAAAGGTCCCTCCTCAGCCTCCTTTTCTCCAGACCAAACATCCCCAGCTCCTTCAGCAGCTCCTCATACAACTTGCACTTTAGAACTTTCACCAGCTCCACTGACCTGCTCTAGCACCTCAATGTCTTTCTTGTACTGAAGGGCCCAAAACTGAACACAGGATTCAAGGTATGTCCAGTACAGAGGGACAATCACTTCCCTAGTTCTGGGCACGCTGTTTCTAATACAGGCCAGGATGCCATTGGCCTTCTTGGCCACCTGGGCACACTGCTGGCTCATGTTCAGCTGGCCATTAACCAGCACCCCCAAGGCCTTTTTTACTGGGCCACTTTCCAGACACTCTTCCCCAAGCCTGTAGCGTGGCATGAGATTGTTGTGACCCAAGTTTAGGAGCCAGGACTTGGCCTTGTTGAACCTCATACTGTTGGCCTCGGACCATCAATCCATCCTGTCCAGATCTCTCTGCAGAGCCTTCCTACCCTCCAGCAGATCAACAGTCCCACCCAGCTTTGTGCTGTGAACTTACTGAGGCTGCACTTGTTCCCCTTGTTGAGATCATTCGTAAAGATGTTAAACACAACTGGCTCCAGTACTGAACCTTGGGGAACCTCTCTGGTGACCAGATGCCAATTGGATGCAGCATCATTCACCACCATTCTCTGGGCCCAGCTATCCAGCCAGTTTTTAACCCAGCAAAGAGTGCACCCATGCCAGCCATGAGCTGCCAGCTTCTTCAGGAGAATGCTGCCACCAAAACCCAGTGTTACACAAGACAGTTTTTTTTGCTATGGGAAATGTCTTAATGCTGTGCCATAAGAGAGTAGCAAGCCCAGAAGAAGATTGAGCCACCTGAACTGCCCTGTAGAAGTCCCTGCTTCTCTTCATTGACCCCACGGAAATCCTGAGCAGCTCACTTTCTGATTTAAATGCTTCAGTTAAGTAAGATGGATTTACTTCTCTCCATGTTTGTAGCACAGACTTCAGTTGTGACTGCTAGGAAATAGTATTTTTTTTCCCATTCCTAACACAGATATATCACTACTACTCAATTTCACAATTGTATTGCTTTTAGAGTTTTTCTGGTGGAAAGTTCTTAATAGTTTATATATTATAATAATGTTTTCAATATGTACAGAAAACAATGGAAGATTAAAAAATTTTTTTGAAGGAAATTGCTTTTAACATATAACTAAAGCACTTCATATAAAATAAGCAGATAAATACAATGAATATGAATCTATAATGCTAAGAATATCTTGCAGGTTGCAGTCAGGTAAATGGGTTATGTGTATCCTCCTCACATTAGGAATGGTCCTCATACTTGCAGTGTTCTTAAAACCCATCCAGCAGCTGCTGCTTCAACCTGTATTCATCTAAAATGAAAAGGACTTAGTCTTGTCTTAGTCTTGTCTGGATTCTTATGAAGACCAGTGAAGTATATCTAGTTTTTCAGAACTATTATTACCAGAATTTTTAATAAACCTGTTGTTATCAAAACTGGGCTCATTTGTGTGACCTATTGCAAGCACAATCTGAAAGGTAAAGATAGTTAACAATTTGCTTGTATTCATCTCAATTTACAGTTCAGCTTAGTTCAGTCCTCTAGTCTGTATTTGCAATAAGTTGCAAACAAGGAAGAGCTAGTAAATGAGGACCTTCTAGAACCAGTATCATGGTTTAACTGTGCTATGAACTCATCTTGAGCACCAGCAGCTCAAGTGTCCTGAATAAACAGCTCTGGTGTAAAAGTCTTCCCAGTAGCATAAGAATTTTCTCTCTTGTTAAGAGGTTGAAGTTTGATCGGGAAAAGGAAATTGAAATAGTTTCATATTTCATAGAAAGAGTTCTTTTTCTTATGAAACAAGCTGTACTTTAACACAAGGTTATTCTTGTGTAACCACATGTGCATATTTTAGACAGTATTATGAAACACCACAGTGGTGAATATTCAGTTGGAAGGGTTACTTAAAAATGCCATCAGTTGTTGCACATTTGCACTACATTATCATTAATGTTTCTGCACAAAGATCAAGATTCACTTTTCATTGCCTCAGTTAGGAACCAGATTAATCTAAACCAGCGTAAGTCACTCCTCAACTGGAATAAGAATTCTAACCAGTTTAATTATCCATGCTTAAAACTGATGTGAATCAAACTAGTGCACTAAACAAGACCTAACAGTTGGGCTACAGTAGACATTGAACAAGCATATGGTACAGATGGTCAAAGCAAGACAGGTACAGGATCAGCTGGAAAGATGACCAAGTTGCATAAAAAAAGGTTGCTTTTAGACTTAAAACAAACCAACTAACCAAAAAAATGGTTTAAGACCATGTTATAAGCCCTCAGAGGAAGTCATACGGAAAATCAATATTCCGGGCCATGGAGCTACATGATTGAAAGAAATTTCTTATACTTCCTTGACTAACTTCTAGGAGCAGAAATTAAAAAAAAAAAAAAAATCAACCAGTAATAAAAGGATAATAGAAAGAGAACTGTGCTAATTTCATGGTGGAATGGGTTGTCTTTAGCAAAGGTACTTTAAAGGTCTGTTATATGGTAGTACATGGTCAATGACATAACCTATGTTACTATTCCTTTCTTAAAGAGAAGTAGGCTTAAAATCCATGTAAAATCTTGAAGTTGGAAAATCTATGTAGAAGATCCATGACTAAAAAGTGGCTGATGAAAAATTCTTCTAACAAGTTTGTAGAATTCCTCTCCCTTTGACACCTTACTCTGGTGCATGTGTGCACACATATGCGCATGCACATACATGCATTTCGATCTTTGGAGTTTTGGTGTTAAGGCACATGGAAATGTGTTTCTAAGTGTTGCATCTTAAATTCGTTCTCATGTTTTATACCAACGTAGCAGATATTATTCTCCTCAAATTGACGTGTTGGCTCAAAGAAACCCAGAAAAATTGGTAGCAAGATGAAACCTTGCATATTGTACACGCATTAATTCTCTGTGAACCATTCAGCATACTGCATTGCTGATAAACTGTGAGTGCACATTTGCTTTTTGTTCTTCCCAGAATGCATATGAAGCAAGAATTTTAATTCTGGAAATTTTCATTATTCTGGAAAAAAAATACCAGAGCTTTGTACTCCCCATCTCAAGCATGTTTCTGTCCTTACATGTGCATGTGTTGCAAGACAAACCTGATTGTCCTTTGTGCATGCATGACATCTGCTTCTTTAATGGGACTTTGCATAACTATATAGTTATATTTTTCATCATTACTTCTGGGCATTTTTATTTGTTGGAGTAAATTCTTGCCAATTGTCATGTTTTCTCTAGTTGTCTTGCTGCAAATAAGATACAAGGCATTTCTTCTGCGATAGGAATGTATGGAAACGACCAAAATCCACTTGTTCCAGTTATCAGAATTCCCTTCTGACTCTATTCTGCCTGAGAATTTGGGTCCTGGTATTCTTTCTCCTCCCTTTGTACCAAGCAGGCAAATAGGCTTGAGAGATTCACTTAGAGATAGGATAAGCTCTGAGCATTCCTGCCAGGAGGAAATTAAGGCAAGAGTAGAGAACTGCGGGAGAACATTGGAAGTATGACCTTAGAAGGTAATTTGTCTCCTTTTAGCGGCATGGCTTCTTTCACACTAGAACAGAGATGATCAGATTGGTGCTAATCAATTTTGAATCTAAAACCTACTTCTGCTGCAGGCTGAGTTGCCATTTATAGACGGTCTTCTTTCATATCTAAACTTCCTTTAAATGCTTTCTGTATGCAAGAGGGTTTTCTTGAAAGATACTATTTAAGTTACAAAACTTTAATGTTAGACATAACATTGTTTAGCAGATCAGACTTTTAGTTTCCTCATCTGTGGTCCACACCAGCCTAGAACTGCAAAGAGACCTTGTAAGGTTTCAAAGAGAAAAGCACTGGTGGCATTTGTGTGCTCCTGCCCTCTGTTCTAAATATTACAGCAAACTTTCAATCATTATCAAAGGCTCTTAATGATTCGAGCTGGGGTTTTTATATCCTGATTGGAGGTTAAAAACATCTGATTCTCAATGTATAAATTTACTATTTTGACATCTATTTTAATATTTCAAATTTAATATACTCCAAATCCACAGAACGCTTCTGAAATACCCACAAAAATCAAAGGAGCAGTTCTAGTACTATCTCTAGAGATGCTTTTACATTTCTCTTCAGGATTGTGGTGAACTTGCCTGCACTTTGGATCATATTATTTATTAATGTTTTAAAATTGTCAACCAATGTTTATATATATATATATATATAGTGTATTTTTCTTCTGAATCTCTTGCTTGCAAATATGGTCTCGCACAGTGGAGATTTAAGAAAAAAATAATGTAGTTGTTAAATGATAATTTTGGGTTCATTTTGTTTGCTTGGTTGTGGTTTTTTTATTTGTTTTGGATTTTTGTTTGGGTTTTTAGTTGGTTTGAGTTTTGTTTGGTTGGTTCGGGGTTTTTTGGTTTTTTTTTTGGTTTTTAGCTAGGCAATGTATTTAATGAAGTTTTGAATTTGAATTAAACCACCTATGGTTCTATTTAAATGTGCAGATTTTTCATTTTCATGTGTTCAGCTTTGAAAAGCGTTATTGATAATTACCTTCTGGGAGTTTTAGTTCTTGTACAGAAGTCTTTTGCAGAAAAGAGATTTGTATTAGATAAATCTTTTTTTTTAAAACTCTCCCATCAGCTCAGTGTGTGGATAACAATAAGGGTGAATAGCAGGCCCATTTACATGCCTTTCTATTCTCACTTCTGAGCCATCCATTTGTGTCTCAAAAAGACAAGGGTCTTCAGATAATTATCTCACTGTCATTATCAGAGCACATGTTTTCATAAAAGTCTGGTTTTTTCATTGGAAAACCTGTGCAGAAGTTACATGACATATCTGAAATCTCAAAGAAACACTTCATATACAACCTTCTCTGAAGTCTCTTCCAACGTCAAAGGACTCAAGGAATACTGTTACAGCCTTTGAAAGCTGGGCATTCATATGCAGATAAAAGCATCTGAATTGAGGATTTAGAATAACTGCCTTTATATTTAAGTATATTTATTTGTGTCATAGTTAAATATTTACCCTCCACAGTCTTAATTCATCAGGAAATTCCTGTGGCCTTCTAGGCCACATCAGCAAGTCAACATGGTAATGGGAAGTCCTCAAACCATGATGCCCTTGGTGCAGTGCCTGGAATTTTGAGGATTTGCTTAGAGGGAAATTGCTCAAAGAGATGACCTAATCTCTTCCTGAATGAACTATTCCCCTTTGTTCCTTGGCTAAAACTTCATACTTCACTCTGTGTGACTCACCATAGTAGAGATAAATGGTCAAGGCCTACCTATCTTTCCTGCTGCACTTCTGTCCTGGTAATGGGAAAAGCCATCAATGCTCTGCTAGAAAGTTTCCCCTGTTACTATTTTTGTGTGGAGGAGATATGGACTGCAAAATTCTTTATCACTTTAGCCTGTTAACGACAGAGGTGATGATTAAGGTTGTTTCTCTTCACTTTTTTCTTGAATGATCCAGTTTGATCTCTTGGCTTTTCCAAGAATTCTGGCTGATGCAGTAAATATCCTTTTATATATTCCTCTGACATTGTTGACCTCCATGACATCACACAGCTCAAGCATTAGGGCCTCTGCCTTCATGTCAGTGAAGAACTATTAAAAGAACTATTCGTACCTATTACAGTCCCAAAGTTTTATGTGGGGAAGCATAAGCAAGACAACTGTATTGGCAGAGGAAGACAAAGCAAGAAGAGTTTACCAAGCACCACTGAGTTCTCATTAAAGGTGATCATTAAAGGATGTTTACAGCAGAATGAATTAAATAATCATTGATAAAAGATAAAATTTTATGGTTTGATCTGCTTGATGAACTGTTTTGTCAGTCACTGCAGAAAGATGTAATATGTGGCTCTGCAACTGAGAAGCATCATGTTGAATGCATGATTTCAAATCCATGTTAGATGAGTTTTGCTGAGAAAGCTGGCTTTATTTCATACTTCCTGACATACTGACTTCCCTGAAACCGAAGTGTTAGTTGAGTTTCTTTATTTCCCCTTACTGGCAATATACTTGCAGCTCATTACATTCTTATGAACACTGATTCGGAGACACAATGTAATGCTTGGGTAAATTACGTGAAATATCTGTGATGAGTCTGTAGGCTGGGTGTACTGTAAGTCCAATAAGAAAATATGTAACTTTTTCCAGCATTTTTTTATGATTTTGGACTCTGTTATAATTATGGGACAGGTGACTCCCAAGGAAACTGAAGATGGGTATGTAACTGCAAACTATTGCCTGTTGGAAAGGATTAGCTCAGAGAAAGTGTAAGGGATCTGGAGAAAGGCTGGAAAGGCTAATTGAAAGGTGACAGGTGGGAGTGGTTCTTCAGAGCAAAAGGTCTTTCAGTTTGAGGTTGATAAAAGATTAGCTTTAAACTCTTACAGGAAGGGTAAAGGTTGATGTAATCCATAAATTTGAAACTACCCAAGGTACCAAAATGTCATTAAAATATACACAATAAGATACCTTGTTCGGAGGTGACACAAAAGTCTGAAAAATTACGCTGGGGTACAGCACTGTTCAGTAAAATGCCCTGAAACAATTTAGCTGTAAACTGTTTACTGCTGTGTGGCCATACAAAGATCATAATACTGCATGTTTCAGTAGTATTACAGTTTGATGAAGAAAAAACTCATCATAGGGGAGGAAGATTTTATTTAAAATAAGACTTTTTTTTAAAGAACAGAAAATTAATTTTTCTAAATTTAAGATGAATATGGGAGTGAATAAAAGAAGGTGCTCAGCAGCAAGTTTTAATGAGGAAATCAGGAATACTCTAAATTCTCCTGGCTATCAAAGCAGCTGAAGAGCAGATGACCCCTAACTGAAATGTTGAGTGGAACCAGAATGCCATGTAGAGCAGTGGAGGTGGTAACCAATGTGTCACTGTCTCACCAGGAACATGCTTGCAGCTGTCAATGATGACCTCAAAAGCAGTGTTTATGTTTGCTTCTTATGACCAGTAAGTCAAGAAAAATTTACTAGCAACAAACAAGCACCGTGGGAAGTCTGTGATGAGCTAAAGGTCAGGAGTGCTACAACAGCATTTGCCCAAACTTGCCAACCTTAAATTTTGCAAGATCTAAGAACTTGACCCCAAGTGTGCCAGGTGTGCTGTTTTGAGTTGATGGCATTCTGAATTTTCCAGGAAGTAAGCTTTATAATAAATTGTTGTTATTTCACCATTGGAGTGTTAGCACAAGGACATAGCTACTTTTCAGTAGACTTCAACAGGAGAAATGAGTTGGAATTCCTCTGTTACTCCAAACATATATATATTTTATTCTTTTGAAAAAATGGATGAGAATAAGAAGTTCTGAGACTTCCTATACACAACATGTCACAAAAACTCAAAGCATAAAAAAAAAAAAAAGTGAATTCCTTGCACATTTTACCTGGTACAATAGACACCTTTTTTTTGCCAATCCCTGATAACCATTATGGCACGTGCTTGTACTAGCAACCATACAGTGATGGAATAAGTTCTGTATTTAATTGTTTATTCAAGGTATTTGTATATTGACTTTCAAAGTGAAATAGATATATCAACATTAAAAATATTATAAAATTAAACACAGACTGAAATAAAGGAATTTGTCTGGAATTCAGGTTCTTAAAGCTCAGTTTACTGATTGTATTTCTTTAATGCTGAACCAGTAATTAAAAAACCCCAGCATTTGTTGTCTCCTACCTTAATGTCTCCCACAGAGAACCTGAATTATAAACCCTAAAAATAAAAAAAAAAAAAAAATAAAAGGGAAAAAATTTCCTTGACCCAAGGTTTAGCACTCCTACACATCTTGGAAACATCTAGTAATTTGACCACTGACCTCCTGGGGTATTTCCTAGAACCAGAATTGAGCAAGACTGAAAACGTTTTTGTTGAACTGCTATGGGCAAGAAGATAAGACATGTATTCTTGATCCATAAAATATGTACCAAAAGTGACATCCTTTTTCATGTGCATTTTTAAAGACTACTTAATCATTTTTATTAATTATTTTGTAACCAAAATCGTGCAGAGCTCCTGAACAAATTTCATGCATAACTCATGGCCAAAATTCTAGTCCTTGGTCACTAGAAATAGTCCTGTTTTTTTTGTTTGGTTTTTTTTTCACTGGGCTCTAACTCTTCATGATGGAAGACTGAAATTGTGTTTTAAGGTAAATTTTCCATTTTTGTTATGCTTAAGTTTCAAGATGACACCTCAGTGTTAGTTATATCAGTGTGGTTTTGAATGCTGTCATGTTTTCACTTCCATGGTAAAATCCTTCAGAAAGGCCATTAGCAAGCTGCAGCAAGATTATTTTTAAAATTCTACTCATAGTGCAATAAAAGCTTTATATTGTGAGACAGCATCACATCCTAAGTCAGAGTTGCTCCTTGTTTTTTCCATCAGAGTGGATATTATTTTGGGGTTTGCTCCTCTTAGGCTCAGCCTGGTATTGCTATTACATTTTCCAGGTGTTGTTATCATAAGTCCTTACCGAAAAATACAACTGGAAACACCAGTAATTTCCTATGGGAACATGAACCCAAAGGAGGTTTTCAACACATTCCACAAACTCAAACCATTATCATTAAATAGTCTCAAGAGGATTAGAAACTAAAAAAAAAAAAGTCTCTTGACTCTCACTCGGAGTGTGATGTTAATGAATTTTTGTGGAGTTTGGCCCAATGTTGCTCACAGTGAATCAGCAGGAAGAAGCTCAGTTTCTCTTCAGGAAAAAGCATTTCCCAGCCTCAGGCCCAGGCAGCTGAAGCTGACCCTCCTTCCCCTGTCACTTTCTGAAGTGGCAGAAATTCCAGGTCTACCTTTGATACCAGCTCTCTGGGTTCATCTACAATAAAACATTTCTGCTTTAATATAAAGGGGTTTCTTAACAGTAAGAGACAGACAGGCCTCAACCCTGTCCAGGCAAACTTATTTGGCAGAACAGGAAATTCCCAGATGGTCAGGAGGAATTTTAAGGGGCTGGAGTGTTTTGTTGCAAAACGCTAGCCTGGCACCCACAGAGACTGAAATCTGTTATTTATAGCAAAGCAGAGGCAGAAAACAGATGGTGTGCTTACTCACAGTGTGCCCTACAATTGCTGCATTGTGTCAGCATGAATTTGTGGGGTACCACATCAAGAACTGAAATGATAGTACGGTCTTACACCCAGCTGGTTCTTTCCTCCACATGCCTAGAAAGGTACCAGCTAAAACTGTGTGCAGTGGTGGTTTTAAAATACAAAAAAAAAAAAAAAAAAGGGAAAAAAATACAAAAAAAACCCAAAAAATCCAACCATTTTTAGAAAGCCCTGGAACAACAGTGTAAGTCAGAAATCATGTCACTGGCATCTGTGGAACAATGCCAATATCAATCTGCTGCAGCTTAAAGAAGAACACTCAAACTCAGCCTGTGAGAAGAAGAGATGAACTCAGACTTTTTTTGTTCATTAATAGATAGAATTCTGTGTACAGTTTTATTATGCACAGTACATCTTATGAGAACAATTTCATAGAGACATTTTCAGTATTTCCACTTTTTTTGTGTCAAAAAGAACATAATTGTAACATTGTCCACTAGGTTTTTTTCACTATCCCTCTTTTCAGCCCATTAAAACACTGAAGAAGAACTGAGATGCTTGTTAAAACAGAAGCACTCAAACTAATCAGGCAGGTTATCCTAATTCAGAACTAGTCTTGGATTCTATCTGGCATCTATTTTTCAGTGGACATTTGAGTTGGATTTTGTCTTTCTTTTGCTGAAGCCTTCAGGAAATATATTTGGAGTTTTCTCTGAAATGTTTTAAAATAGAAAAATCATTTTTTATTGACATTTTCTGCAGATAATTTATACATTTACATGAGCTCTTTTTGTTGCAGAATTGCTATGTAGGAGATGTAATCCTGTTAGAGACCTCCGAACCCAAGGGCTTGAGACCTCAGGTAGAAGTAATCCCATGACAGAGAGCAACTAAACAACAAACTGAAATGCTGTGATTCTTAGCCAAAAAGGTTAGAATTCTTAGTTAAATAAGGTAATCTATCTCTTTTTTCTTGCTTTTAAAAAAAAATCTATTTATATATTTATTTATAAATTAATCTTCCTTTTCTTTTAAAAAATTATATTTTTCATGAACTGAAAGAAATGTCATTGGAAAACATTTTTCTGCTGATTTTATAGCAGATTGATTTTTTTTTTCCTTTAGCATGAACTAAATTAGCCAGATAAAAGATATTTTTCTTAATTAAACCAAAAACCAGGGCATTGGAAGAAAAGTTACAAATAGTTCTCTTTGAACTCAGATGCCTCTAGTTCAGTGGGGACAGTTTGCATGATCTTTTCTACATCAACAACATTCCACATGCATATTCTTCCTATCTTTTTCAAGAAAAAAAAAGGAACTGTAGAAGCAACTGTTTCCAGATAAACAGGAGGATACCAACACAGTGCATCCGTTTTCTTGTTAGAAAATGTATCCATGCACTGTGCCTGTACACTTAGGCTTCTCCTTCCTATCCCAAGATAATATCAGAATTTAATTCTACTTTCACTCAACTCAGTCCTAAGACAGCCACTTTGTAGAAGTCTGCTGATTTTATCAATTCAACACAAGATAATATTCCATTGTTTTGTTTAGTGATAAACTAGAAATGCATATTTGGATGTTAGAATCATAAAATGGTTTGGGTTGGAAGGGACCTTAAGGACTTAGGCCCTGCAGTTCCAACCCCACAGCCATGGGCAGGGACACCTTCCAATAGAACAGGTTGCTCAAAGGCCCATCCAGCCTGGCCTTGAACGTTGCCAAGGATGGAGTAGCTACAACTTCTCTGGGCAGAGATGCTCTGAAAACCAGGGGCTTTTTTTGTTCTGAACTTGATGGAGCCTGCATGCCTTGGTTGATAGAGTTATATGTCATCCCTCTAGCATCTTATGACAGCGATGCCTTTTAATAATGTATGCCAACCCCATGTACATTTTTCTTTTGTATTTCTACACTGCAGCATATTGAGGAAAAAATCTTACTGTAAAGGTCACCGGATAAAATTTACAAAAATTATAAGGGCTGCTTGAGTGTCGCTCCCCATAAATGATCTCTCTGCTTGAATTTTTAACCAGTTCATATTTTTCAGCTTCTGCTAATCTTTGCTAATAACTGAGGAAATTAATGTTTGTGATTCTTTTGTTTATTAAAACTGTAGTTCCCAAACAAAATGTGACTGTTATTGACATTGTTTGGGATATCTTCGGTGTGTGGAATAAAGGAGTTTGCCCAATTCTTAAATCCAGAAGTTATTCCATAGTATTACTACACTGAAGCAAGTTATGAAGGTTCTCAGTATTTCTTTTAATTACAGAGCATATATAAAAAGATCAGAATAAAAACACTTGTCCTTCACGATTCATCACAGCTGGATGATGTACATTAGTAGTGGACCAGGAACGCCTCTGTTTTTAGGACAAGTGAAATACCATTGCAGTAAACATTTAGAGGATATTTAGCTTGGAGCAAAGTTTACAAATTTACTGACAAACTTGAGAAGAAAATGTTATAGTGATTATGTTTCAGATTACAGACAACAGTTTACTTACATCTGATATAAAGAAATCATGTAGGTAATGAAACCCTAGCTATTGTGATGTCAAAGGGCAGAACTTAAGTAATTTCAGTGCAGTCAAGACTACATATCTAATTCTGCTGGTTAAATTTCTGGCCCTACGAAAGAAGTAATGTTCATGCCATAAATTCCATGCATATATCTCTTATAACTGTCTTTAACAGTGACAGAGGCTCCATGCTTGCTTTACAGTCTTACATTCATTTTTTAAGGAATAGCAACAATTGATCATACTTCTGTAACCTTTTGTGTTCAGGATTTTGATACATTTAACAAACATCAGTGAATAAAGCTTCATAGCACTCAGAGGGCTTGGAGATGGTATTAATTTGGTTCTCATTATCCAGTGGAAAACCTAAGTTATACAAGGTACAAGCTGATGTACCTTTAGGCACTTCAGGAATTCAAATACAGCCAACAATAGCACCAAGACTTGGGGCAGCTTCAGTTTTTATATGATAGATATCAAAATACTTCACACTAATAATGGTAATTATCCAATTGCCTCTCAGGTTACTCATCTCATTGCTGTCCAAAAAATTTACTTTTTGTGGACTAATTTCGTAGCTGCTGTAAACTGACACTGCTCAAGCTAGGTTAGTGGAATGGTGTTGATTTAAGTCAGCTAGGCATCTGGATGCTTGTGCTTGCATTAAAACCTCATTCTTAATGCATCCTGATGCCTCCTTGATGAATCTGACCACTTTATTGGAAATCAAACTGGTCAGAACTCCTGCACACATCCATGCTATTTCCTTTTTTCAATTTCTGAAATGGTTGTTTTCTCTATTTCTGAAGGGACCAGCCCCGGCCACACAATCTGATGTGCAAAGAGACGGTGTTGTGGTGCAGCAGCTGAGCCTCAGCACTACCCATGCACAGAAACACTGAACCATTTGACACCTACTTGATGTTTGTCAAATGACTGTTCCCCACATGTTGAAAAACAAGCCAGCAGAGAAGACCAGCATGGCTTAACAGATAGATTTGGCTGGAAATAAGGAAGAAAAGGAGATATTTTGACCTTTGGAAGAAAAGACAGGCCACTCAGAAGGGCTACAAGGATGCTATGAGGTTCTGCAGGGAGAAAATTAGCAGAGCCAAAGTCCAACTAGAATTTAATATGGTTACTGCTGTGAAGACAATAAAAATATTTTTATTAATACAACCATTATTGGATGTGGAGGAAAACATAGTCACAAAGGGTGAGGAAAAGGATGGGGTACTTAAAAGCTTTCTTTGCCTCAGTCTTTCGTAGTTAGACCAGCTCTTGGGGAGTGGTTGTGTCTCCACCTCTGAAGGTACTTAAAAACTGTAGATGTAGTGCTTAGGGACATGGTTTCGGGTTGGACTTGGCAGTGCTGGGTTAATGGTTGAACTTGATGATCTTAAAGGTCTTTTCCAACCTAAATGATACTACAGTTCTATTACTATGAATAAAAGAGATGAGTTTGTTGTAAAATGTTTATAAAATATGAACATTTTCAAAGGGATTTGTGTCCCCAGAGGGTTTTGAACCAAATTTCTCCATACTCTTCTTGTGTTGTTGATGCATACTTTTTATCACAGGCAAAGTACGATTCATTGCAGAACTGTGCAAATGAATAACTATGAAAATATGGATATTTAGTTGATTTTTTTAATGAGTGAATCTGATGTTGCCACATATTTGCCTAAACCCCTGTTGTGTGAATTTTCAGACACATCAAAGAAAGCAGTGCATTTTTATATATTGCTATTGTGTTCATATTTTCAAATTTAATGCATTTGCTATTCTGTGTACAGTTTTAGCTGACTCTTCATATGTGCCCACATGTCTTCTGCTGAAGGTCTTAGAAAAGCTGTGTTCATATAAATATTTAGAATAACATCCTTGGGTTTGATTTACAATTTTTTCAAATGTCTTCTAGTTTAGAAGTTCTAGCTTGTTAGGTCATGCCACTGTTATCTATGTTACATAGCATGTAAAGGAATGAACTATTAAAATACATAAGCACAAGCAAATTTGGTAAAAATGCAAAGAACATCAGCAGTGAAGACACTGCTGAACTGTTGAGTAGAAAACACATCAATGTTTTGGTAGGAAGAAGGAATGATAAGAAAATTCCAAGGATTGATGTTATTATGTCTGAAAAATTGTAAATTATTTTTCAGCTAAAGACAAATGATCAGGTCTATTATCAGTACTTCAAATACTCCTTGCCACAGAAAAACCAGCTTTTGTGTGGACTTGTGTGATTATCTATTTTTTATTTCTTTCTTTATGTTATCAGGGCTATGGAATGTTAATACTAATTAGATTTTTATTTATTTCAGTTGGTGAAATAAGATATTCTCTCTTTCTTGCTACACTTGCTGGAATATCCACCGCCTTTGCTTCTGTTTCTGTTGACTGTAGATTAGTACAGCATTTATGAGTTCAACAAAATGCAACTAGAGGTAGAATAGGCATTGTTTTCTTTTGCATCTGTACACATAATTTTGAACATATGGTTCCAAGCATATTCATCATTTAAATTGTCACTAACTTGAACAATGCTTTTGTTTAATTTTTTTTTTTACTTTTATGTTTTGCATTTGTTACCCAAGAGATTCATAGCCAGCTGCAACACCCAAAAGGACTTAAAAGAAGGCAGCTAGAAAACTCCACTAATGAAAGTATCCAAAGGTAATGGATGTACAAAGTACAATGGATGCACAAAGGATGTACATAGTACAAAGGACTATGATGAGAAGTGAATGTGGGAGTGGTGCCTACAGTTTGAATTAGCAATCAATTAGCAATCACTATTAGCAAGGGGGATTTTGAAAGTTGCTACAGATCAGTTTTCATCTGGAGGTGTTCTAACTTCTGATGATGCCACCTTTTCTTTCAGATATTTGCCATGCTAGGAAGAGGTAAAAAAATTATATTTGCTCTTATTTCAACTTATTCTCCAAATAAAATCTGGCAGCCTTTAGTATTCCTTTGACACAAGAGAACCTTTTACATGTATACAATCTTTTTCACCTCCCAGTTATGATCCAGAAATATCAGGATTGTGTTAGTTGAGCATATCATCTTGAAGAATATGATGCAAAAAGGATCAGAAGGGCTACAAGGATGCCATGAGGGTCTGCAGGGGGAAAATTAGTAGGGCTAAAGTCCAACTAGAACTTAATCTGGTTACTACCGTGAAAGACAATAAAAATATTTCTATTAATACACCCATTATTGGATGTGGAGGAAAACATGGTCACAAAGGGTGAGGAAAAGGATGAGGTACTTAAAAGCTTTCTTTGCCTCAGTCTTTAGTAGCTAGACCTTCTGATCCAATGTCCCATCTAGGAGTTCATAACTGATGTGAAAGAAGGATATTGAATGAAACTGAAAACATCTGAAACTTTGAAAGATTTAATAGACATTATAGAAGAATCATTTTATTACATTTTGTTTATTATTTACTGTCACAGAATCTATTTATAGTGACTTCAGAAATAACATGAGTTAACTGCATTTGAAATGTGAGAAGAAATCTCTATTCAGCACGGGATAGTTTGGTTGAAAGTTAGTACGTTGTCAAAGTAATTAGAAATAATACAGCAGAGTATGCTGTTTAACTATCCTTTTAGAAAATACATTTGGGGTTTTTTAGCTAGCGACAGTTAAAAATTGAAACACAATACTTCTGATCAAAGCAGTGACAATTTATATGTATTCATCTTACTAATATTAACCACTGTTGTTTTGAGGGCAAAGTATAGCTCTTGGTACCAAATTTTCCTTTACCAGAGTTTTCTTTTGTCATTGATTACTATTCTCAAACTATTGGTGTTGGTGGAATTAATAGAGTGATTAAAATCTTGAACTTACTATCCTACATATCAAAAGGTTATATAGCAGTAAGAAATGAACATTACTGAGCCTAAACACCTTTGCTGAATATCCTGAAAATCGGAAGATGAATAGGAAACAATACTTTAAAGATAGGAAGGGATGTCATTTAATAGAGAAAAATCTCGCTTTTCTTTTTTTCTTTTTTTTAAGTAAAATAAACTGGTCACTTTTAGCTTGTTGTCAGTTTAGTCCTCTGTAGGTTCAGTCATCCCAGTAGCACATTCTGCACTTGTTTATATAATCTGAGAGTAGATGTCCAGAACTGTACAGTCCTGTCTCTGCTTTTTTTTTTTTTTTTTTAACTTCAACTAGTAAAGATGACATTTGGGGGCAGGAACTTCCATTTCTAGATGCTAAATAACCATCTTCTTCCACAATCTTCATATAAAAATATTTAAGAGAACGTGCAGCAAAAGTTTATTAATTTGTAGGGCCATACAGGGATTACCTTTCATTTTCAACCTCTTCATCATCACTCACTTGCCATGTTCAGTTCTTCCTTGTTCTCTTTTAATTTATTATAAATTGGCATTCGATGATCTATTCATGTGCTTCTGTTATTTAAGGCATAATTTTATTTCCTCATTAATATGTTTTTCCTTTAGTCATTCGTTGTAGGTAACTTTCCAGTTCTTACTCTACTATTCAGGTAGTTTCAGGAATTTTCAAAGATTTTAAAATCAGGTTCCAGTTTTAACAGGAATTAGTATTCATAGTTATCTGTGAAAGGTTATGCAATCCTGGCTCAGAAACAGCAGTCTGATGAGCTGGCTTTGTGCCACAGGTCTTGGATTCCCTGAGATCCCAGGGTGCAGAGGAAATGGAGTCCCTAGGAGACAAAGCTGACCAAGAAACCTTGGCACTTGGATGTTATGGCTCCCGTGAGCATTGAAACTCCTGGCTTTATGGCTGTCCAGGATAAAATTCAGCCAAGAGCTTGTTAACCTTGGAGGACCTGGGAGTCTGGACCTTTGCATCTGGCAATCCCAGGACTTTCTGGGTCACAGGTCCCTGTGAATCTGTTCAGTGGCTCTTTGCAGAACTGGGAGTCTGGAGATTGTCTTTGTGCTGGACCAGACAGGAAACTGGTAGTGAAGGTGACAAATCCTGCCTAGAAAGTAGGTTTCCATTGCAATTTTTGTATTTGAACTGCTTTCATGAAACATTCTTACAATGATTTCAAATTCTTAGAAGAGGAAACACTTTTGGAGCAGTGTTAAGCTTATTAGCTTGAAGGGCCTCTGTCTGTTAGTGTTTTGGTCTTGGAAACACTGATATGTGGAAGAAGAGCATTTGAGGTATCTTGCAATGACTCCAGAATTGATTTAAATTCTTCTCCAGATTTGACATAGAGAGGAAGGTGTGTCCTTGAGTATTGATGACTTTGAGGTTATTTTACATAAGCGTATATGCAGATGTGTGTATAGCATGTGTTTATATTAGAAATCCATAATTATCATAACTCCTCTCTCTTAAAATCAGATACAGTTTGGGAACTGATTTCAGTTGAAACAAATTAGATGTTCATTCAGAAATAAACAGACTCTTTTGGTATGTTGAGCTTGTATCTTTTCATAATGATTATGAGGTTTGTTGCTTTTAAAAACTGGAATGGGGTTTTGTAATTTAGGGACATAAACTAAAATAAAAAATTCCAGAAAAAGAACAACAATATTGCTCAGTAATCCAGTAATGTGGATATTTGCTGGGTTTTGTTAATTTTTTTTTTTCCTAAAGGACTGAAATACATCTTTAGTTTCTGGCTACAGATGCAGAATATTGCACTTCCTTAAAACTTTGGATTACCAGAACTTTGTGTGGGTGAAAGTCACTTTTAGTGACAAGATCAGAGTTCAGGATCACTTTGGATTAACCTCCAAAAATTCAATAATTACTGTATCTTAATATTTCAATGCATATTGATTAAGAACTGTATTTACTTCTGTACTATACAAAATCTGGGCTAAGAAGCTCATGCGAAAAACACTCTGTTTTTAAGATTTCCAATACTTTTTGCTGAGGAGCCACAAACCTCGTGGAACAGTCTTTCTCTCAGAGGTTGTTTTACCGGACTCTGAATTTTCTAAACTATCCAGTGCATGATCTAATAGGAGGGGGGAAAAGTCTGGATATTGTCCTGCTCAGTCCAGTCTGTTCAGAGTCCTGGGTCTTCTGATCAGCCAGACTGTGATTGCTTTTCTAAACCTGCATGCCCTGACTTCCTATTGCTGTCCTCTCTGTGTGACCAGAGGCTCCTGCTCTTTAAAAGCATCAACTGCTGCAGTGGGACAGGGCTCTGATAGACCCTTTGTCCAACTGTGTCAGTTAACCCTTGCTAACTGAACTAATTCTTTTAGGACAGTGCAGTGGAAAAAAGTTTTTGAAACAAAGGTTTAGAATTCCAGATTTTGTTTTCAGGCATACGTTGCAGTTCAGGAAGGGTATTCTCCAATTTAGTACTCCCACTAAAACCATGTGCCACTTGCCCTTCCTGCCCTCCTCCATCCCCTGTGTTGCACTGGAGAGGGAAATTGGAGATACAAAAGGCAAAAATCACAGGTTGAGATAAGAAAAATTTACTGGAAACAGCAATGAGATAAGAAAATGAACAGTAACAGCAACAGTGCTAACTACAGAGAGTACAAGAAAAGGAATGATTTGCACAGAACCCCCCCAACAATAGACAATACCAGAACACTCCCTCTACCGGGATTGCTTGCCCCAACTGGAATCCCTTCTCCCCTTCCTCCTGCCCCTGGTAACAGTATAAGGTGGTGTAGAAAAACCTCTGTGTCCTAGCCATGCCCCCCCCCAGCTCCTGCAAAGATTAACCCTGTCCTGGCTGGAACCAGGAGAGCATATTATTAAAGTTCAATGAGCAGGGAGACAATTAAAAATGTTGAAATTCAAAACCCAATTCAGAACCCCTACCGGATACTTTAGAACAAAGGTAGAGGGGCGGAAAAAAGAGTGACGGGGTTGAGTTTCTATTGTAAACTTTTTCAGCTGTCAAAACAAGCAATAGAGTCAATTTTGAAACACTAAGAATAGAGATATATTTGCTGCTCAATAGAAACCTCCAGAACTGAATGTCAGGATGCAATTACTAAGGTGGATATGAAAACGAAATGTCAAAGTAATATTTTTTTGCAAAAAAGAAGATATTATAAATATCCAAATGAAGTGTCTCAGATAAAACAGAAATTATTACATTAATTACTTTTTTTCCTCAGTCAAGATTCTGTTCAGCAACATTAAAGTTTAATGTTATGAATATGCTTAAGACTCCTTGCAGTCATCTTTTAAACAAAAGTGCCTATGGCATAAGTTATTAGCTTTAAAATCACTCGTGATTATTGGACGTCTTAAACTACAGATTAATACATAGAACATATTTAGTGAAAGCAACAGCAAAACCTACAGTGATGGTAGTGAATAGAGGATTGCATACAAAAGTAAAAGGAAGGACCAGTCATATTATTAAGTTCCTCTTCCTTTTAAACTGTTTCTTAATATTCTGACTGAGTTTCTCTTTAATAGGGTACTACATTCTTCTAATTAAGAAAAAAATATTCCTAAATGGATGTAACATCATATATCTCACAATTTACTAATCAAAAATATCTACTAACTTTGTAATCTTTCTAAAGATTTAAAAAGACCTATTTAAGAACCGTAGTCAGTCTGACTTCTATGTTCATATAAGGTGTGAGGTAGAAGATGACCAAATGCTGTCCTGCTGAGAAGGTACTTGTGCTCTCATACTACATTAGAGTGTTGTATTCATTGAGCCAATTAATACAGGTCAAAAAGGTATCAACAAGGCTTTGGCACAGAACAAATAAAACCCAATCACGACTTTTTCAGAATATTTCTATATGTCTTTTTTGAAAAGAATATATTTAATCTCCTAATACCAAGGCACACCTTTTCAGTTCATGATTCAAACTGTGTAAACATCACAAAGGAGTGAAACATATTTACACATTGTACTATTTCCTGATAAACAATAAGCACTGTGTCTAAAGTCCTAGAACACAAGCTCAGACCCTGAGTTCAAGCATTATTCTCAAGGTTATGTCCTTATTCCCTCACTGCTTATGATGCAGATGCCTAAGTGTCTTATTAGATACGAATCTAAATGAATGTGCTTCATGTTAAGTAGCTAATTGGGCAGTTAGAGAAAAAAAAAAACAAACGCTGAGTGGATAACAAAAAAGGAAATGATAGGCAGCATCAAGTAAAGACTTGAAAAATTATTAACGGTATCACTTTTGTAATAAATTTTGTAGAACTGGTGATTTGTTCTTCCTTATAAAAATATTATTTTATTGAATTCATATCGCACTTCTGTCTGTTTTATAGAACATAATCAGCAAAAGTTATACAAACAAAATAACAATCCAAATATTCCTGAAAGTTTACTTTGTGCTGAATGTCTACATTAATAGATGTCAAACTATTAGGTTATCATTAAATGGATTTTAGAAAAGTTTACAATTTCAGAGGACCTGTCTAGGAATTCTTCACATTATTGACAAAGTTTGTGTTCTGCTTTCTGTCAGTTGAAATAAACAGCTAGAAAAATTGTGTTTCTCTGCAGCTGTTTTCTGCATTATGTTAAGAAACATTAAAGGGTGAGCATTAATTTGAGGTGATTCCTTTATATACTTTGGTCAGTAAGTCACCAAAGTCTGACAGTTAAATCTGAGGTGTTTTTTTATTCAGGTAATATTAGTAAAAAAAAGAATTCTCTATAAACTTTAATTTTTATATCATGCTGATTCAAATGGGAATTGAGATTATTTAACATATATGACACATAAGCAACTAAGTCAGATAAGGACATGAGTAACTATGAACAGATATGATTGCTAAGAAGAATAAACTCATGGGTTCAGGAAAGCTGTTTGTGGGGTGGTATATATATATAAACAACAATAATAAGCTTATGTGTTTTTCAGAATGACATAGATTAAATAGAGGAAAAATCTCACTGTGAAATGCTAAAACTTGTGTACATTTTCAGAAGATTGTCTTTACTATATTATGTGTTTTGAAATTGAAAAATACCCACTAATATTTCATTGTTTTAGGGTCTAAAAATTTGTTCATGCAAAGTCTGGTTTGGATATATGTATGAATTTATATAAGCATTCAGGCATGTTTTTATATATATGTGTGTCTTCTGTGTTTCAATCCATTGTCTGTGGAGATGACAATTTAAAGCACTCATTATAATTAATACAGATATATTCATGTAAAGTTAGAAGGAATGACATAAATAAATACAAATATATTACTTTTCAACTTCACAGTTATGAGATTCACAAGTGACTACACCACTTTGGACAACCCTCCTGAGTGCGCTGCTAGTTATCTAATCTTTTTCTACTGTGGATACAGTCCTGCCATTCTCTTCCAGGCAAAGTTCCTACTGAAATCAGTTTAGTCTGAACAAGGGTTTTAAGTTTAAGCTTCTTATTGAGAAATAGCTGTCAATAGTCCCCATTTCAAAGAAAGTCTGTGTTTTGACAGAATTATATTCTGGTTCTCTTTTTCTAAACTTACACTTAAAAAACACTTATGAGCACATGATTTAGAATGAATATCTGGAAGCTCAGAACAGAAGCACTTTTATAGTAAGGTAGCTGGAGAAATACTTCTCATCTACTGATGCTCAGGGTTATATTGAATTTGCTTCCTGGAGCAGGAATGTGAGGCAGTGCAATGGCTTTCATATGTTTACAAATGGTGCATGAAAAGCATCACCGTTCAGCATTGTTTGGGTAAGTTAGACTCACAGGTTGTATACTCAGCATGGATTTTTCCTGTCATGAGAGAGGATAAGCTCATCAGGTCCATTAGGTCAGAGGTTGAATAGGAAAGGCAAGAGACCATGCAAGAGTTCCCACCACTATGCCCGACTTGTAAATAAATAGAAGACTTCAGTCTCCACCACTATCAAGCCTTCTCTTTTCACAAACACTTAATTCAGCAGCACAAATAGTCTTTCTTTTTTTTTTTTTCTTTAAAAGATAAAAAGACACCTACAGATCTTATTCTGTTTGCCTGGGCCTGTCTGCCTTTCTTTACCATTTGTGATGATTGATTGCTTCTGTGTTTCATCAATTAAAAATGTTTTAGAGTACAAAGTCTTTAGCATGTTTAATAGAGTCTGGTTAAGTAAACATCCTCCACCAAAGCAGCACAAGTAGAGCTTAAAATAAATATTGCTACTGTGCCAAGATCATAATTGCTTGCACATTTAGCACTTTGCCATATCCTAAGCATAGCTATAAAAAAATAAAAAAAAAAGAAACAGCTTTGTGTACTTAGAGTAGTTGTCATGAAACTGTAGCCATTTAAATACTGCAGGGTACTCACATTTTTTAAATATTTGATTTTCTAGTTTATATCATCTACAGAATTTGTTTCAAAGAACCAAAAGCTGAGCCTGAAGATGAGCAGTGGTCAGGTTTAGTCTGTGTAAGTGCTTTTATACTAATTTCTTTCTTCCAATAGGATAAATTTTCAAGGGTACAGCATGAAAGGATCCCATGCATCTGTCCCTCCTTTATTGGAAAGGCAGACTTTAATCTGTTATTTTTATTGCAAGATAGATAAAATCTATTATAGGTAGGTGAAAGGTACCTGTTACACCCAAGAAAACTGACCTTAGCAACTGGGCTATGAAGACTAATTTATGCACTAAAATCAATGTAAATTAAAGAAATAAAAATATTTTTACTAGAAAAATATATAAATTTTAAAATTTACACAGATGTAATTTCTTCCAAATTTAAGACATTTTGAACTGTTCAGATTATGCATAAAATTATTATGGTATATATGTATCAAGCCAAATACATGGGAAAATGTATTTGGCTTTATTTTTTTTTTAAATTGACTTCTTTTCTGTAAAAGAAATCAATAATAAGCTTTGAAATATAAGCAAAGATAATATAGAGCTGATAAGTGATAATTAATACAATGTTAGAAAAAATAGTAGTGTGTAGAATATCAAGAATTACAAATTCTCTTTTTAGTAACTGCTGACTCTGAGAAGGAGTGCTGGTCAAGATTCTGAAAAGCCACTGATGTTTTGTTTGTATCTGCTGCTGCTACAATTAATTCAGGCATCTTAAGGAGAACAGGTTAACAGGCATGTTAAGGAGAACAGGCTTTCAGAGCAGAGGTACTCGGCTTTTCCAGATAGTCAAGCCTTAAATAGGCAAGATATGATCCGACAAACTTTGTATGAGACTCTACAGGAATCCAAGGTAAATCTGCTACTGATGATGGAGTGAATCTTACATATGTAGTCTTGATATGTGGTCTGCAGATCATATCCTGTATAACTTTTATAGGGTGTGTGTTTGACAAGATGGATTATATTTTATGCATCCATGATATCTCATTAAATTGCATTTGGTCCAAAACTCCAGATTTGTCTAGCTCTAAACCTCGAGGAAATTTGGGCTTGGAAGTAGGCATATATAAATGAAATATTTGTGGTTACATGTGTCTGGAATATCTGCCAGGATACTCCAACATTTATCTTTCATCTTTCAATGTTTTTTCCCCTAAAAATTTCTCATATATTGTCTTTATTGCTGCTGAAAACTCCATTTTCAATCTCATTGTCTCGAATGAGGATAATTTTTTTTATACGATTGCTGAGAAATGTGGTAACGAAAAGAGAGGGAGAGGAAGTTCTGAAGAAAAGACAGTTTAAGTGCTCCCCTTTAAATTTAGGTTCAGCTTAAAGTCCAGTTTTTCTGTCTACAGCCTGTTGTACCTTCCATGTCTCATTGTCTCTCATTTTCCCTCCAGCGCTCCTCTGGGCCTGTGAATTTTGAGCATGTTCATATCCTTAATAAATGCTTTACACTGGAATTGAAAACACAAGATAGTTTTATGTGTATGTTTGACAAATCAAGTATTAAAAATACAGCTTATTGTAAAAATTGCTATTAATTATATTTGTGCCATGTTTGACCAAATTATTGCCAAGCAGAGTATTCTTGTTTGAATTCCAAACAATAAGATTGCAATATTAGGAAATTTGTTGAGCACACAATAACCATTCACTAAACTTAAAACTAGGTCAGGAAAAGTTTTCATATTTCATGACCTTTGTTTAAAATAGTGTCACAATACTTCCAGGGAATTCTTACAATTCATATTGCATAAGCAAAAGGAAGTTCTGCATTGTTAAGAAAAAAATTAATCTCTTAATTGACTTTTTTCAATTAAAAACCACATTAAATTTCGCAATTTCATAGCTGTGCAATGATACAGTGCATTTGCTTGAGGACAACACAGCACTACAACTATCCCAAAAATGAGTATCCCAGCATGCCATGCTGTTCACTCAACAGGAGAAACTGAAGCATGACAGAGAAAGGAAACTAGCAAGCAGCTTTGCATCACTTAACAGTTCACTTAATCAATTTTGATAAAAGATTGAAGAGTATATTTGATTACATACCATTTATAGTTCAAGAATGTGAGGATTAATATCTGATCAAGAAGGGGAGATTTTTGAAGGAATACTATCCTTCTGTGAAAGGGGTGTATTGAAAGTGTTTTGTTTTATTTTTAAGAAGGACCCTGGGGAAGAAGACTTATCCAAGTTATGATATCTTAGTCTGGATATTTACCTGATAGGGATCCAAGTACTGATTTTCAGGACGCTCTTTTCTTCTTTTTTTTCCTGTTTTTTTTTTTTTTTTGTTTATTTAGTATTCCTTGTCTCTTGTCTCCTCTCACTCCAAAGCATACATGAGTATATGTTGAACATTAAATAGACACCAGGAGATGTATCAGAAACTGTCCAATAATGTATTTCTCTAAAATGGAGTATGCGGCTAAACTGTAGAAGCAGGAAAAATTTAGATTATGACATTGAAGACACCTCAGGAGAAATGAAAATCTTGAATTCAAAGGTAGATTAGCATAAAAGTTTCAATTACTGTTACATTGTCTTTTTTCTGCTACCATGGATCTGCTGCCGTAATCTGTCAATGGCTTCCTTGTACTGGAGAACCTGGGATTCAGGGCTCCAGATACAGTCTCGTGAGTTCCAAATAGTTCAGGGCCATTTGCAGTAAAGTGCCAAGCAGGGAGAGAGCCTCTCAGCATGCAGACTATGATCTTTTAATGTGCTTGTGGTGTGGCCGTCCCTCACTGCTGCAAGGACACCCTCTCATGCAGCTCCACTGCGATCCCCAGGGCCTCCCCTGCACAGGGGCTCCTCAGCCAGCTGGCCCTCACTCTGCTCTAATGCACTGGGCTGTCTCCTCAGGGTGGGTGAGTTTTTACCCAACAATGTTGAACTTTGTTAGGTTGCTGTCAGCCCATTTCGCTGATCTGCTGTGGTCACTCTGAAACAGCAGCCCTGACCTCTCGCACATCAACTGCTCCCTGCAGGTTGGGGTTGTCTGAATATTGGTTAACTGAAGTGTTTGAATACTGGGTGTTACACACTTTGCAAATATTCAGCTTTAGGAAATAGTAGGCTGCACACCAACCATCTACAACAGGCCACTGATACTATTTTGTTTCATTCAAACTGTTATGTGAGGTTTGAGAAAGTGCTTGGTCAAAATCCGCCACTTCTTAGGTCCTTAGTTCTGAATATCCAACATTTCTTCTTGGAAAAAAATCCAAACTCAATATTGCTTTATTTGTGTGTCCAAAGATCTAATGCATTAAAATCAGGGAACTGAGTAAAAATGGAGATTTTTAAAAAAATTTTTATCTAAGTCAAACTGCCAGTAGTCAAAAGATGGGAATGCAACTTTCAAAGGGTGTCAGGGCAGAACTTATGTATCTCACCATTTGAGATCTTCCTCTGTTTCATGATGCTTTTTAGGTACAAAATGTGACAGATTGTAATGAAGCAGAGCATGGCAGATCTGCCTTTAAAAATCCTTTCACAACTTATGTAATTTAGTGGCTCAAGGGTACTTACAGATTTGTTTTAACTTTCCACAGATAATTGCACATGTACAATTGCAACTGTGTTGTATTTTCATTAGGGATTTATTCTGTGGTGAAGGAAATATTCAGAACTTTTAATGAATTTTACATAAAAAAGCTAGTATGAAATTAAATGTCCACATAGAAATGAATCCTATATTCATTTAATCTCCTCTATTGTCAGAAAAAATGGTCCTTTCTGTCCTTTACAGATGACTTTGTATTACAATGGATGACCCAACTTTTTCAGTGAGTTTATAATGTTCCATTTTTCTGCCTATCTAAATGCCACGATGCCATACATTCTTCTCTGAGAAGGAACAGAATTGTCCTCCTGACACCCTTGCTCAGAAAGAATAGCATTGTTTTCTCTGCGGTATTGAGGAAATAATAGATTAAGTGACTTTCTCAAGGACACAGGAAATCTGTGGTAAAGCAGAAAAAGGAATCCCAGTATCATGAAACTTTAAACATCACTGTTAATCAGCAGACCACCAAAGCTCAGGCCTCAGGCACACTCTGCTGAGGAGAAAAAAAAGTCAAGCTAAATGTTTCAAACTGAAACTGGTGGGACTTCCCATCCCTTCCTTTTTTCCCCAGCAGAGCTGTGGGGAAACTTAAAAATTGGCTGACAGCAAAAACAAATGCTCTGAAACACACAGTCAGGGGTGCTGCAGGGAACAGCCTCATGTGGGCAGGGACAGCAAAGAGAGGACTTTATGGACAGCCCTGCACACTGTGCCAGCTTTCATGGGTGTTGTCAGCACGGTTGCTGTGCCAGTAAGGGAAGAACACATGAAAAAAAACCCCAGTTGCAAACCCCTCTAACTGCACTTGCGCTTGAAATTAGCCGACCACACCAGGGGAAACAAAGACAAAAAATGAACCTAAAAGTCCAAGATGGCTTTTTTTGATAGCCTATGGGGCATGTGGTTGCGGAATGGGAGGCACAGGAGACACTGGGATTGTCTTGTGCAGTGACAAGTGTGGCAGTCACAGAGTCACATGAGTACAGCACTGACCAGGGGCTGGGGCTGCGAATTGCACCTCCCACCACTCTCACCACGACTGGATGGTTGGTAGGACAGAAAAACTTCTAGTTATCTTGGTTAGTACCTTTAAGATGGAGACAAAAATGTAGAGACTGTTCAGACCCACTAAGTTATCGCAGGGCAAGTGAGAAATAGCAAGAGGGTGTCCACAGTTTTTTTTACAGGGCAAAGTCAGTCCATTTCACACTCTTACGATGACTAGTTATATAATTAATGCATAGATTTAAAATCTGTGAAACTTAATGTATATTCATAAGTATCACAGCAGCTAATTTTTTACCATTAATATTAATGTTGGATAAGTTTAAAATAAGCATTGGAGGTTGTGTGGGGTTATTTTGGTTGGGGTTTTATGGTTGGTCTTTTTTTATTTATTTAATGCTGCAATAAATGGCTGAAATCAATTTGTCATAAAGTTTGAGGTGAAGGAATAGTAAGCTCACTCTTCATAACATAGTAAGAAATTCTAGCACTGATTAAATGGAGAGTTCTTTTATTTCACAATGTTGCTTCATAATTAATGAATAAGAATTTACATGCAGAGGACTGCACTTTCTAGTGCTGCTTGTTTTCACCAAAGTGTAAAATTCTTTTTTTTTTTAATCCTCAATTTTCCCTCAGAAAGCCTAATTTCTTGAAATTACCATATTATAGAAAAATGCTTGCTTTCATGTAGAATCAAAATTAAAATTAGTCATGAAGAAAAAGTCTAAAATTAAAACACTGAAAGTTGACCTCTTAAATTCCCATGTTTTTTCTTTTTCAGATAAGAATTCATGTTTCAATGACATTTGTGAATGTGTAAATAGCTGAGTTTACCAGAAAATACAAAAGGAGCCACTGAAGTATCCTATTTTCCTGCATATGTGAAATTTTCTAATGCCAAATTTGGCAAATGCTTTAAAATTTCACAAACCACAATGTCATAAAGGTAATTCAAATTACAGCATCTGTGTCCCTAGAAAGTTTTCTTCCATAGCATCTCCAGGACAACACTGTGGCAAGCTTTTAAAGTGGATTTTGGGAAAAGTCAAAACAAGAATTGGAAAAATCTGCCCCGTAGTTCCTCATTAGTGCTTCAGTGTCTTCTTTCCTGGAAGTCTTGTCCCCTATATACGCAGTCTAATGCTGGAATTGCTTTGTCTAACTAATGTTTTACTGCAACAACATTTCCAGATGGACCCTGATCAGCATTTCCCCTTCCCAATTCCCATCCCCACACACCCTGCTTTTCCCCCATTCTGTTTTCTTTGAAAATAAACTTCCAAAGTGGAGACTCTGATTCAGCAGGAAAATCAGTGGTTAAATTGGAGATACACTTTGGAAAGAGAGGATTATACCCATGTGGATATATTTTAGAGTGAAATTCAACAGTCCTATAGGAAATATAGATAAAAGAATTAGAGAACACTGAAACACTTAAATTTCACTTTGAAATGTTTTTACTCCCTTACTAGGAAATGTATTAGAGGCTAATCCAAACATCAACAAGCTATATAACAGGCTCCCTTTCCCATCAAAATGGTTTGATGAAATCACGGGGAGAGAGATTGTCAAAAGGTTTATTGAAATTTGTCTCAGTCAGGTAACACTGTCACCTGACAGATGTTAAATTGTGAAGTGCAATTGCAAAAATGTAACAGAATAAAACCCCCAAGTTACATATTTTAGTTTCAGTCACAAGAGAGAATATGAAGTGACAGATTTAGCTGTACTTTAGTGCTTAGATGTGGTAGGTAAAAGCTGAGGGAAAAAAATGCTTTGGTCTCAACATGGGTAAATACCTTGAAGAAAAATTTTGGCATCTAATTCCAGATCAAATTTCATAGCTGGATCTTTCCTTTGGTCCTTTCAGCCATAAACACAGGGATAGAAGACCTCAAACTCCATGGCTTTATTTGAATTTTTAAGCTTGGCACTATTTCTGACAGTCACCAGTACCAGATGTTCTTGAAGACATTCTTATTTGTTTTTAACTCTGTTGATAGGAGCCATCTGCTTTCCAAATATTTCATCTTAAGAATGACTGTAATGTATATTTTAATAATTAACTGGTAATGAACTGGACTGAGCAACTTTGTAGTAGAGTAAGCATTTATAAATCCATTCTTTTCTTTCTCTTACCTAAAGGGATTTTAAAATTTCAGGATTTGCAAACCACGATGTTTTCCAGTGTATGATGGTCCTTGTGTACTGATATGAAGCAAACTTATTTTTCTTTGACACTTTTGACCAGTTCCTTAGACAAAGACTGTGAACCAAAAAATCAGCTGAATATAGCTTAAGAATACTGCCATGAGTATATTCTGAATCAAATGTATATTTAGTACAGATAAAATGGCACATAAATCTTGTAAATGACAAAAACAGATCAGAGAGAAAAGGAATCAAGTTATACTTTGTCTAAGTTTCCTCTGTGCTCATTTGTATTTTGATGAGTTTCACTCATTTTATCAATGGTAAAATAAATCGCTCCTATTAACAAATGTTCCTGTTCAAACAAAATAATAGAAGTTTGTGGACTTTCTCATACAAATCTTAAGCAGGCACTCTGATTGCAATTTTCCCTCTGTTGATTACAAAGACTTTTTTGCCTTTGATGATAATTCATAGGGATTTTTGCCAGTACATCTCACTGTTAAGAATCACTGATGATTTATGATTTATAGTTGAATGTCAGCACCAACTTTGAAAACATGAATGTTCTTTCCTTCAGAATTGCTCTGAAAATCCCTTGAGAAGAGGAGAGCTGTCTGGCCCTTACATTTCCAGTCTGAACAGGAAGTTCAGGGGAACAAGAAAGCTAGAATAATACCAGAATATTTGTGCAAACTTAAAGCTGAATCTGGAGTGAAATCAAGTGTATGCTTTCTTCTTTTTCTTTTTTAATTAGGCATGTAATGCTTATCAGCAGATGATTTTATCCTGGTGCTTTGGTCACATCTTAGGGTTGCCACAAAGACCTTCTCTGTAATGAGAACATGACTTAATATATTCTGTCTTTATGGTCTGCACAGCACAGAAATGTCATGTGGATTTACCGTACCCTGAGAAGACCACCGAGAAACTGGGCTTGGGAAACACAGCCAGTGCCTGAACTCCCCAGTGTGCTAGCCTAGACACCCAGCCATAGCACATACACTGATCCTTGTCACCTACTCTTTCTTCTGTGCCCATCCTAGGCTGATGTCCCCAGTCCCTGCTGCTTTTAGAGCTGGGGTGGAGAGCACAGCTTTTGGTAGCTATGAAATACAGAGGCAAGAAAGGCACTTTGTATGCCCCATATTTAGCCACATATGACTAACAGATATATAAAGAAAAATAAAAACAATGAAACTACTAAAGTACGTAGCATCCCACTTTTGTCTCTACAGCACTCAATGTCTAACTGCACTGAGGGATTTTTTAAATTTTATTTTTACTCAAAAAGACCTTTCCATTGGCTTCTGGCTGACCTCAGTTTTAATGTTATAACTAAATATTTTGTGTTTTGGAACTTCAGTCTTAAGAAAGGACAAACCAACTCAAACTCCAGTGTTTGAATTGTGTAGGTTGGCAGATTTCTAAGGCTGTTTTACCTGCCTCAGCAGGAAGGAAAACAGGGAGGATGAGTGAGAACAAATAACCGTGAAGCTGAACTTCAGGGGTACGCAATTTACCAGCTCTATACCATAGGAAGAAGGAAATGTATGGAGTGAAATCAAGGTAGCCTTAACTTGTCAGCAAAACAATGAAACAGTGGCACATGAGGAATTTCTCAGTGTGACATGTCTCTTTGCAAAGCTGGCTCTGAGAAGAACTCTGCAAGGGGCTCATTAAAATTCTGCAGTCACAGTCCACAAATAGAGCAGGACACACAGTGAATAAAGATCTTTACAAGCAGGGAGTTTCAGGGAAAAAACAGATTGCTTTGTTCTAGTCTGATGGTTCAGTCTTGAAAACTCTACTTTGGTAGTACTCCTGTGGGCTTCAACAGCATGAGGGAGTCCTTGGGTCTGTCTAAAGAAGAATCAGCTCTACAGACTCATCAAAAACTCCTACCAGTCCAAAGAGAGAACACCTATTCACTTCTCCTTCACCCTGTTGCCTCACTATGGTTAAGCATGCATATTGCTCTCTTCTTTTTATTTAATATATGAAAGGACACGTAGGCTCTTTTGCATTATATTATTTGCAATTTTTCAGTTCTTAACAGTAGAACACAAAATCTGTTAGCTTTTGAAAAATTTAAAGACCTGAGAGGAACTGCTAGCCAGAACTCTTTCACAGTATAAACAGCTTCTGTACAAACCCATAGTCTGCATCTGAGCTGGACCATGTTTTCTAGAAGGAATCTAAGGTGAAATCTTGATCCTGTCTTCTCACAGACAAAAAACAGCTAGCAGGAAGTGGAGAATTAAATTCTGTAATTTTTTAATTTCATTTAGTTTAATTCAGGGCAAAATCTACCCTGAATTACAGTTTATGAACATGAATGTGCACAATAAAATGCTAAATACTCTACAACGCTCTTCTTTAAAAAAATAATATTTCCTTACTGCTAACGTAAAACAGTTGCTCCAGAAAGTCCAGTGCTGTCCTCCCTTCTGATGTCCTCCTTTCTCAGGCACCAACCCCCTTCTTTAGTTTCATCTGGATTTTATCTGAGTAAAGAACATCAGTATCTGCTCCTGTAGACTGCGGATGAAATAAATTCAACAGGATAACTCATTAAGAAAACAAGTCAAAAGGGATTTTTCTGTTTGTAGTGTGAGAGATGTCGACAGCAGCTAACCTTACCAGCAAGCCTGTTGCTTCTATGTAAACCTGTTCTCTTTCAGTTTTTTGGGACATGTTGCCAAAGAATTTTGGCAGAGTCTATATTTGCCACTGCTGATCCCTTTTAATGAGGTTTGTGGGTCATTTGAAAGCTGCAAAGCAAAGTGAGACTTCACTTTTTGTGTTTTGCCAATTTCATTATGCTTTGGCTGGTAGTTAAGGGTCATTTCCAAAAGCCTAATAGACATTTTTATTAGGTTTCTACAGGGGTACTACTTTTTTTTTTTTCCTGGCAGATTTCCATATTCTCTGTGACTAATGCAACCTCTATTGGTTTTCGACAAGAAGAAAAATAGACAATTTTTTTCATTCCCCAAGGAGAGAAGCTGTCAGCTACCAGAAGAATAAAGACTTCAGTGTTTACCTTTCCGCTCGGCCCAATGACTACATAGAGGCAACACAGATTTTTAATGGGTAGAATGAAAGAATATGCAAAATGGCATGAATGGACTGAAAAAGTAAACAATTTGCATATTTCTTCTTGTTGGTTCACATTTTCTTCAGTGACATTTCACTATGGAAACAAGTAAAGGTCAGTTTAAGATGGCTATTAGCATTTCAGCCAAACAGTCACCTTTTGGCTACTACTTGGAAGGTTGCTGTGTCATCTGGATGCACTAAAGTGAATGTCAAAATGATCCAGAATGCCTAGAGAGCCCAGCTATTTATTGCTTTCAGAACTGCCCCTACGCATGTATGTAGACAGAATCACCAGTGGAACCAAAAGGGTCTTTTGGCTGAGTACAGAATGAGGGATGGTGTTGCTGGGAGCCAGTCATCTGCTCAATGCCTGGCCTTAGGAACTGGTTTGGATGTCAGACAGATGTATTGGAGTTGGAAATCTCAGCTCCCTTATCCCAGGGTAACTCTGCCAGGACATTTTGTCCCTTCCACAGAAAGGGAGAGGGAGGATTTCCACAGAGGGAAATAGTGAATGGGGCAATAGTGAATGGGGTGACATCAGACTGGTGACCTGTCACTAGGGGGGTTCCACATGGCTCCATCTTAGGCCCTGTGCTCTTCCACATCTTCATAAATGACTTGGACACAGGACTGGAAAGGATACTAAGGAAGTTTGCAAATGATGCTAAACTCAGAGGAGCCGCTGACTCTCTCAAGGTCAGGAAGGCCCTGCAGAGAGACCTCAACAAATAGAGGACAGGGCAATCACCAACCATAGAAATTTCAACAAGGAGAAGTGCAGGATTAGGCACCTGGGATGGGGCAAACCTGGATGTGTGTGCAGACTGGGGAATGAGATGCTGGAAAGCAGTGTCGTGGAAAGGGACCTGGGGATCTTGGTCGATGGCAGACCATGAGTCAGCAGTGCCCTGGCAGCCAGGAGGGCCAACCGTGTCCTGGGGGCATCAGGCAAAGCATCACCAGCCGATGGAGGGAGGGGATTGTCCCACTCTGCTCTGCACTGGGGCAGCCTCACCTTGAATATTGTGTGCAGTTTTGGGCACCACAATATTGGAAAGTTCTTAAGCTTTTAGAGAGTGTCCAAAGGAGGGCAACAAAGATGGTGAAGGGCCTTGAGGGGAAGCCATATGGGGAGTGGCTGGGGTCATTTGTTCTGCTCATCCTGGAGAAAAGGAGACTGAGGGGAGACCTCATTGCAGTCTACAACTTTCTCATGAGGGGAAGACACTGATTTCTTCTCTGTGGTTACCTGAGGGAATGGCCAGAAGTTGTGTCAGGGGAGGTTTAGGTTGGATATTAGAAAAAGGTTCTTCACTTAGAGGGTGGGGGCACTGGAACAGGCTCCCCAGGGAAATAGTCACAGCATCACTCCTGCCAAAGTTCAAGAAGTATTGGATGATACTCTCAGGCACATGGTGTGATTCTTGGGGATGGTCCTGTGCAGAGCTAAGAGTAGGATTATATGATGCTTATGGATCCCTTCCAACTTAAAATGTTCTGTTATTCTGTGATTTGGAATACTGGGATCCTTATTTACACTTTCGGTTTTTGCCTTGAGCAGAATTTCTTGTTTTTCCATGTGCATCTCACACACATCCTCAAACTGCCACCCACTTTGGCAAGAGCCATATGCAATGATCCTACTCTGCAGGGTTCTCCTCGTGTGACTTGCCATTCAGCTGAACTAGCTGGGATATACATTTTGCTTTTCTTGAAATGAATAGTATTTTTGCCACGTGTATTCTTAAGGGAACAGATGCATTATTCAGGAGATGAAACAGGGCAGGGAGAGTGTGATATCCTTTATTTACATTCCAGTGAGAGTAGAATTATTGAAAGGATTTGACCCTAGACATTGCTGCATAGGCATGAAAAGCAAACAGTCAGAAGGCTTTCCCTTCTCATTGTTTCCCTAGCATGATAGAACATGATCCTCCCAAGCATCTGTAATGTAGCCCAGCCGTTTTCTTCTTGTTTGCATGGATTGTTGCTTGAGAGGATTGCATGGCACGCGCTAACTCATGCCACTGTAGACATGTTCGGGAACTCCTGTGAGATGATGGCCCCTGTTCCTGCTGCCAGCCCCTGCAGCAATCCATGCCCACCACTCAAAGGTCAGTTCAACAGAAGGCAGAACTTTTCATCAGTTATCTTCATTTCCAGACAAGGTTTTCTCAGTGAACATTTCTATAATCTCAAAGATGTTCTACTCTCTCCTCCAACTAGGAGGTTAGAGGAGAACACTCCTTGTGCTCCCTACCCCTTCAACATTTTTCTGAGGTATGTTTTGCAATATTGTTCCAATATTGCTTATTGTACCAACTTTGTACCATTGTCCCAGGATGTCATAACTGTTGCCTAGGGGCACATCGGTAGCAAGCAGGAGAGTCTTCCTTCTGCTCTGAGCAGACATGAGAGTCCCATCTCCCTCGTGAATCAGCCAAGCCTGTCAGCTCAGGGTTGGATGCCAACTTAACTTCTGTGTGCCAGGCCTTAGGGTAGGACTCTTGCTTTGCCTCTGACAGTGCATACATAATGCCCTGCATCAGTTCCCTGCTTGTATTCCCTACAGATAGTACATGCCTGGAGAAGTCTTCACAAATTTCTGTGTACCAATCCTCCTTCACACACAGCTGCATGTGCAAATTGGGAAGTTTGTCTGAGCAAACTCTGAAAGGCTCAGCCAGCCACATGAGTGCTGCTGCCAGAACTGGTGCCCTGCACCGCTGTCTGCAGCACTGACCCCCCCAGGCTCACTCTGAAATAGTGCTGTGTGTTCCTCAGGTACTGAAAGAGTAAAGTTGGGGCACATTTAAAGTTTCGAAGGGTCAAAACACATAGACATAGCTCGTGGTTCTTACATGCATATGTATTTAAAATTCTTATATATATTCTCATATATGCTTCACATTTGCTGAGCTTCAGAAAGATTATAATTTAATAACAAGATGTTGTTATACCACCTTTCTTTTAAAGACCTCTAGAATATGTCTTGATTTGTCACAGTTAATCATGTTTTTTTTCTCAGCGTCAGATATTAAAGTGCACTTTTAAATGCTCAATTTAACTACTTTTAAAGAGATAGGTATTACTGAACTTATTATTTTAGCTCAACGAATTAGACAAAATAGGCCTGTAAATTAATTTCCCTATTTTTTCATACATATTTATCCAAACCTAGTGTGCAAATTATTATGAAACCAGTGCTGAATTAAAATGAAAGATATTTATTGAAACATTTTCTTAATGTTGAGATTGTTATAACACCTAATATATACAGAAGCACAGTTAAAATTTTCTTAAATGAATTGACTTATTAAGTTTCAGAACTCTCTGTGTTTCTCTCATGGTGCACTAACACTCTAGGAGTTCCAGCATACTGTGCACGGGAGAAGCAGAACTCACTCAAGCATCATGGCCTGGGGGAATTAGAAATATCTTTGTTTGTCTCCTCTGTTTTATTCCTGACTATCCAGCGCTCTATAATATACTTATAGTATGAAGCTATGAGATTTCCTTAGCTACGTTTTTTATGTCCCCACGATTGTTTCTTATATTTTAATGTGAATACTATTATAACAACATTTAATTCTGGCTTTCAGGGTAGTTTGAATCTTATGGCAGAATGTGAGATAAGTCTGTGCCATCTGAGAGTTTGGAGTCCAATTGTTTGATCCTCTGATAATTTTCTTTGTAAACAGTGCCGTGCATCCAGAATTTTTTTTTTTTAAATAGAACTGAGTGGTGAGAGAATACATTTCTTGAACTCAATGAACCAGTCAGATTTCCCTGCTAGCCATTGTGTTAATATTCCATGCTTTCTATTGAGGGATCATATTTGTATTGGCACATTATTAGTGCACTTTCATCACTGTGGGACCATTAACTTACTGCTGTCATCTCTAGAGTCTGAAAGGAGGGACCTGTCTTAGCTGCATGGGATGAGTCCCTGGTGAACTGCAGACTCCATGATTCAGGTTTCTCCTCTGCAAAATGGGAATGATTACATTTTTTTATGTCTAAATGGTGTTGCATAGGCGACAGTTAGAGAATGAGGGATAAGAAAATAACGTGGCCATAATTAGAAAGTGATAAGCTGATGGCATGGGAATAGATCTAGTAGATCCATTTGGCTGTAAATGAATACAAGAGAGTTTCAAAAAATTTTATTTAAATAATACAATATAGTTTGACTGAAACTCTTTGACAAATAAAATATTAAATAGAAGGTTTTTAAAGCAATTCAATTTGCTTCACATTTCCTAAAAAGAACCACACATATTTGAGGGTGGTTGATTCCACGGAGACATTTATGCACTTTCCCTAATACCAGCACAGAATCCTAGTGTCTTTCAAAAATGTATAGATAATCCCACTTGCCTATGGAAGGCTTACAGTTCAAAACCAGCTTAGTCTGCATCAATGAAGGATTTTATGCTACCTTCACAACTTCAAGTGTATCTAAGAGGTACAATTTTGCATCCAGAATATTCAGTGGCTAAACCCTCTAATTTCCTCCCCTAGAAACTGAATTATTTCAGTTTGTTAACTAAAAAGAAACAAACCACATTTTAAATCAAGGAACCTTCCAAAATTAAAAGTCAGTTTTCTGCATCATTTTTAAATGTAACACTGTGATATTGCTCTGGGAGTGCTTTTCTGCTAATGAGAATGAAAACCACATCCAGACTAAGGAGTCAGAGAAAGAAACAGTTCTCAGGATCATCACTGTAGACCTGATGAATTTCTAATGCCATGGGTTTAAGTGATTATCTTTTTAACAGTCTTTACATGTGGCCCCTGCCTGTGAACTGTGATGTGCTCAGTACACTACAGTACTGTCTCTTTACTTTTCTGAATGAGAAATTTTACTGAGCTTCAGGGACTATCAGAGTTACAACGCTGGGTTGTGAACTCAAAAGTGCTGTAATTTTAATATGAAATTCCTCCCCTCAGAGCAAGCAAATAAAAATAATGTTCTGGTGAAAAAACAGAGATGTATCTACTTCAAGAACCTCCAGTCCTTTTATTGCTATAATACCTACCTGTCTCTGGACCACCAGCACAATTTCTAATTAATTTTAATTAGTGGTTTGTGTTCTTTACAGACTAAATCTAAATATTTCAGAAAATACAAGGAGCATGACACAGACAAAGCTGAATTAAAAAATGGCTTGAAGTTGATCGATCTTGCCAGCCTTCAATAGTTAAAAAAATGTAATTTCTTTGAGTCGAAACATAAGCCATTGGGTTTAGAACATTTTTATGAACGACTCAAAACTGTAGTTTGAGCTTTTTATGAGAACTGATGACCCATTTAAAAATCTTTTTTGTTTTCCAGATCCATTGAGTTTTTGAGAGCTTGTTCTGTAACAATGAAATACTTTTACAGACTTGTTTTGCTAGATACTTATTCCATTGTCCCTGGCTGTTAGAAAAATATGGTTAGTTTCAAATAAGAGAGCTGAATAAAAAAGGCTATTGGGAACACTTAGAGCCCAGGATTTACTTTATTCAAAAGTAAACGTGAGTTAATCCCCTTTTTCTCCAAAGAAAACTAAGGCATGGGGATGTCAAATGAAGATAGTGGCACAGTAAGATCTAGACCACAGGAGTTCCTAATTTGTACTGTGTCTATTCAGCTTGGCACTATAAAATGGACATTTCCATCATACCTGTTTATCTCGGAAAATCACATGTTATTTTTCAGTTTCCTTTCAAGCGTCAGTGTGTCATGCAGCGATTGCTATTGACATGGGCAGCCCCATGTCGAAGTTAACACCACAGGATCACATTTTCTTAACAGCTTAAATTAGAAGCTAGTTAGAATCACATCTATTTAAGATGAGAAGAGGCTTGCAAAGCAAGCCAAAAGTAAGCTGCAATTACCTCGGCTGTGTTATTATTTGATGGGACATACAGAATAAGAAAGGGAACCATGCTATGTTTACTGCTCACCTCTAGACACTTGAGCTGCATGGGTATTTGAGGAGAGAAGAAACTTTACACAAGCAGTGAAGAGAGGAGGAATCTGTGAACAGTAACACAGATCAGCAATACTCTGAGTTAGTATTTACAGACACCAGTGTGGGCTGACTCAGACAGGTGGTCTGAATGGTACCTAGATCTGTACATTTTTCCACCATTTTTCAGCCAACATTTTTCACCTGGTACCATGTACAGTAGTCCTCATTTTTGACCCCGAGAAAAGCCTTGAGAATCTTACCCATAGAACCACCACGTAATTTGGCAAACACTAATTATTTTTGCTGAAAATCAATGCTTATAGAATATAGCTTATATTTCAAAGTGCTATAACTGTCTTCAGTCCTTATTTGTGAAGACCTTGGCTGTGAAGACATGCTTTATGTCTGAAAACACTTAGAATACTTTCCAGTTAAGCAATAAAAATTTTCAAATTATGTGGTTACCAGTTTTATAGTGTGAAGTTTTAACCATTTCGGCATTGAAAAATTAAGTACAACACATTTGCTTTGTATTTGACAAATGGAACAAATGTAGGAATAAGCTGGGGAAGAAGTGTTGGGTTTTTTGCTTTCTGATTCTAGAAAGGGAAGATATGACAGTGTCAGGCTGTAACTGTCCATTAAGCCACTCACACTCTTGAAAGTGGAAATTCACTACCAGCAGCCTTACATGCAAGTTTCCTATCTAAACGCATGGATATTTCAACTCATTACAAGACCACTTCAAAAAGGACAAACCACAGGGTATGAAAACATGCCACTCGCCACACCGCAGGCTGTACTCTGCTCTGCCCTTAGGATTCATACAATTTCCTTTTCATGTATTTCCATAGCAGGCTGGGGCTCTTCAGTTGAGCGTACATGAGATAAAGCTTTTTTTCAGTCACTTGCCTTTCTCACTGGATACATGCAGATAAACATTTGGCATTGGTTTGTGGCACACAGGTATCCCCCACTGAAAACAGAGCATTGACAAAATGAGAAAATAATGACACATTTTGGGCATGGGCTTCTCTGCTTTCCCTTACTGCAAAATTTCAGCTCGTTTTTTTGTGCTGTGACTGCCCCTTGCTCTCCTGTCTGCAGATCTGTGGTCAGAATCAGTACCTTCCCTGTGGAGCTCTGCAAATGTCTCCCACAGCAGCATTACTTGTTACTGGGTAAATACAGTGCCTTTTCATTTGTCCCTGGTTCCCTTAGGGACAAACAAACAAAAGGAAGTACTTTTTCTCATAATGCATAATAAAATTATGGAACTCTGCCACAGGATGTTGTAGAGGCCAAAAATAGAAATGTTTTTTAAATGATGTTAGATAAGTGCATGAGGGTTGGGTCTAGCAGTGACTATAAAGTACAACTGTCCACATAAAAACTTACCTCAGGAAGTTCCTAAGCTGTAGGTGCCTTGGAGAATATACTGTTCTAGGCTTCTGTGATTGACTGTTGTCAGAAACAAAATTCTGAATGAGATAAACCTGTGTCATAAATCTGTGTAGGCATTTTATGGTTTTTTATTCTTGATATTTTTAATTTCTTAAGAAAATACTTAAATTATTGTCAGTGTTAAAGTCTCTAGGTATGTTTCTTATCTTCTCCTTTAACCCACAAACTTATTTCCCAAGACAATTAACCAATAGAAAATATTACTAAAATGTCAACTTTTTTCATAAAGTTTTTCTCAGATTTCCACAGTGGCTTTTTTTTTTTTTTGTCCAACAGAAGATGGAAGTCATCTTGCTGAACTAGCCTCTCATCCTATGTAATAAGACTGTAGCTTACAACACAGTTTAACCAAAATAAATGTTCCATTGCTCTTTGAGAAAAATGAATGCTTTTTAAAACTTGCTAAATATTGATCTGGTTTATACTTACACCACTGCATTCCAACAAGAATCTATAGGAACTGATCTGGGACCTGTTTGCACAGACTGCCCAGAGAAGGCTGTCCATGGTGCAATTGGTTAAAGATTTATGAAAATTAACTGTTGTTAAAAATGTAGATCCTTATCCAGGACTAGTCAACTCCACTATCTCCATCTGAGTTAGATTGTTGAGGATAAGATTTGAAATTTAAAAAAAGAAAATAATTTAGGTTGAACATTAAAGCTATATATTTTTGAAGTTTCATCTTCATCAGCTGCTTGCTTTCAAAGGTCATATTTTTCCCTGTGAAATAAACTGCCCCTCTTGATCTTGGAAATTCTTAATAACTACTTGTGAAGCAAGCTGGAATAAAGTAATACAAATCCAAATGATTGTAATGAAAGCAGAATAAGACCTGTAGTTTCATTCTTCTGCTGTATTTGGATCTTTGCCTTTTCCCACCCTCGAAATTGAAAGTCTGTACATTAGTCTCTTTCCATACAAATATAGTGTTCCCTCTAACATCAGTAGAAATTGGGCATGTGACCTGTGGATGTCAACTTTGTAATTTCAACTGGCAGTAATGGTATTTGCACAGTACAGCTGAATTCACAGATGGGAGAATAGTTCCTTTGTTAAGTACTTAATTCAGCTAGAAAACACCTAATCCGAATCGCCCCCAGGAGGCAGATACAGTAAAGACTATATTCTCTGTGACCATGCATTTCAACAAAAGCTTCTCAACTTAAAGTCGTTCTTTCATTGAATACAATCTGTCTCAATTTCACAGCATTAAAGTAAGCTGGTTTTGAAGAAAATAAGTTGTGGTTTTGCTAAGACAGGGACAGGAGATTTCTGTGTAAAAAGCTAATGACGTGCTGAAAGATGGTGCTGAATGCTTTTGGTTAAACATGTAGACATAGGATACATAATCAGTCAGACAGCCACAGAGAACAGCAAAGCTTTAAACAGGGTGTGAGAAGGAAAGAAAATTCTGTAATGTAAATAAGGGAATGTAAACTATGCAGGATTACTTTCTTCAGAGAGACTGCAAAATAGTACTATAGGAATCAATGAGGTTGGACATATTTTTCATGCAAATCTCCATAGTCCTGTAAACTGTCATCATTGCTTGTTAAAAAAATGTCTTGGCAGCCAACAGCAGAGGAGACCTCCACATCATCTTGTCAATGCTTATCCCCTCTTTCAAATAAATAGTTGCTGAAAATATCTTGAATATCTTGTGTTGAACCACACTACCTCAATCTAAAATCTGCCAATGTCACATTCATTAAAGTGGTTGAGCTGCTCTGGAATCCCCTGCAGGTAAAACCAGGAAGGGATGAGAAAATATATGTGCAGTCACAGCCTGAGGGCAGGGTTGTAAATGCTTCTAAGTTTCCTAAAATGCTAAATACCAGCTAAGTGCAAGCTAAAAGGCTGAGTACCAGCACTGTACAGCACCTCTTATCCTTTAAACTCCTGAGGAACCTTAAATTTTGGTGACGGGAGAAAGACATTTACTATATTTGGGATCATGTTGTCATTAAAAAAACACGGTGAATGAATAAGATAAGAAGATGAATACTACAAATTTCACAACGAGAAACAGATTATGAAGCAGTAGATAAAACTTTCACGTTAAATATGAAGACAATAAACACTAGGGTAATGAATGACACATTTCCAGTTTCTGAGTTATTCTTGCAACAATTCAGTTGTTGTCAGATTGAGGGATCTGATTTGATCATGACAGTCCTGAAGTTATAATTTTATTTTTTTTTGCTACAGCCTAATAAGTATTGTGCCAATGGCTTTATCTGTTGGTTTTTCAAATTTTGTTTGCATTAAAAACCAGATCAATAATATGTTTACATACTGCTCTGACATCTGGAAGAAGTTGATACTTCTGGGAGTTCCTTCATCTGGAATGAAAGACTGGAGAAAAAATGTCTAGCACTGCCTTATATCATGAAGGGAAGGGGAAAGCCAGAAAAGACTGAGGAGAGGAGGGGAAAGAGAAAGGAGAAAATTAAAGGGGAAAAAAAATTAAAGGAATTAAAGAGGAATGAAAATTTCCACAGTTGCTCTAATGACAGGTTATCTGACATGTATAAATTACCTCATCTATGAAAACTATGTATTTTTAGAAGCAGATGATGATACATTTATGGGTTGTTTTGAAACCTGGATATCCCTAGTTTATTAATACTTCCGCTGACCCTTGACAGCAAATTCACAGAGCTTTGTGATTTTGTATATCACTTGAGGATGTGGTCCTCTATCACTAAATCATAGCAGCAATGCTTTAAAGACCTGCCTAGATGAGCATATTCAGCAGTAAACAAGCTGTCACCGCTGAAGATGAAGTCTTTAATGGCATTCCTGAAATGTGATAGTTTGATATTTCTATTTCCCTTGTTCCTTATCTGAATCACAGGAAACAAAACAATGAGCAGCAAACATTAGAAATGGAGTCTCTGAAAAAAAAAAAAAAAACCCAAATTTTTTATGTGTGAAATCTAGAGTCTGGTCAGTTTTGCTTCCACAGTCATAACCCATGCAGGTAATCACAAACTGATAGTACTACTTCCAAGTGGACACAATGTCAGAAACCACATTATTTAGAAAAAACAAAACCAGAGGCTCTATTTCATTTAAGTGGTGACTGATAAAAAGCAGTTCATTTGAAACCTGTTTGTATTGGCTATGTCTTACTATCCCTTTCAGTGCCACTTACGTATAAAAAGTGTTGTCTTAAAAATAGCTGCTGGCTCTCTTGTAAGTGTTAAACGTCCACAACACAATGTTGAGGTTTTGATGAGCATTTCCGGTCTTGGGTTATTGTGTGCAGACATCTGGACACAAACAAATCCTGTGGGGTCCAAATCCTGTTAAATCCTTAATTTTTATAAGGATAGCTAGCTCTGTCTCTAAAAAACCTCACAGGCTTGGTGTCCAGTGTGCATGTATAGCTGCCTATTCTGATTTCTTTGGAAGACAGTCTTGCCAGAGTGGAATACGTTGCAACTGTTGTGTATGTAGGGTGTGGAATCACAACATTTCAAGCCAAAAGTTTATTTATGCAAAACATTTGTAGAGCAATTTTTTGAACAACTTTCCTCTTTCAACTGTGCCCAAAGAAGAAATCAGTAAGAATTAATTACAGAAACACAGATTCAGAAAAGTCTGATGCCTACAGTGGAATTTTGATGGTCTGGAGGCACTTACATTTACTCATTTTACTATCCCTGATAATCTCTACAAGATGAGAACTCTCTGGCAGGTAGGTTTTCATGAATATGCACAAACTCTGTGTTCAGAGACTGTGCATACCTAATGCTTACCTGAAATCTTAAATTCACCATGAAATAAAATATCATTCTGTCTCTAATTTAACAGCTTAATTGTTGAGAGACATTACATTGCAGATTTACTTAATGATTCTTTCAAAATTCATAAACCATTTTGAGAAAAGAGACAAGTCCCTAGGACACCTGACAGCTCTATCACTGGGCTGCCACATCACAATCCTACTTGAGCACTTCCTCTTTAGCATCACGAACCTTGTGCTCTTCATGACTTAATGGTCCTGCCTCACACGAGGAGCAGAGAACACACTTAACCCATCCTAGTCTATATTTTTATGGAGTAAACTTGCTTGGAAGAGAAGTTGTAGGCCTGTAACCCCTCAGACTGAAGAGGGGATAGAAGCTCTGTTTCTAATCTCTCATGTGATGGTGTTTTAAAGAAAATCAAAATGAAGTAATTCAGCTTGCTGTACATAAGTAACTAACAGCTAATTCAGGAAGAAATATCTCACAGAGTAAGACACACCTGTCAGTTGGTTCGAGTGAACTTCTGATTGCTGTGTTTCTGTCCATGAATCATGTTCTTTAATCACCTAGTTTTGTTGTATGAGGAATTCTGGTAATTATCTTTCTTCTAAAGCTCTCTTTACAAATCTAAACTTCAGCACTTTTGAGATTCTTGTCCTAAAAGATTATTCTTAAAAATGTTCCTATACTTTTTCATTTATATAAGAGATACAATCCTCAGGCATACTGAATAGCTTTTGTACTACAGAGGAATATCTTTGGGAACAAGACAATGAACCTTCTCTGACTGGCCAAATACTAGCAATAGAAAGGCAAGGTGAATGTTTTATAGTACATGCTATGTATACAGTTTGGTTTGACACTGTTAATTCTGTGTGCATTTGGCAACATTTGGCTGAAAAGTACTCTTTTTTTGGGCTTTAGGTTGGCTAATCTAATAGTAGTTGGAATTTCAACAATTTCTAAAAGCATTAATCATTTAATGGCTCCTACCATGGTCTACTGGGAAGTGTCAGTGAAGTGACAGTATTAAAGCCATTAAAGCAGAATTGTATTAGCATCCAGGGTAAAGGAAATAATAAACCACAATAGTTAAATTGTACCCTCAACTTGTAAACCTAGAAGAATATTTTTTAAAAAGAGTTGAACAGGGTGGGCTAATTCTGGTAAATTTATTGGAGCCTGTCACACTGTTTCCTTGTTGAGAAAAGCAAAAAGAACAAAATTCTACCCTTTATAAATACAGTAAAACAGAGTTCAGAGCTCTTTGTCCACATCTCCCATGGCACTAAGGTATATAATGAACCATCTATGAGACATGTTAAAATAAAAAATTCCTTAAAGCTAGCACTATTTTTCTATTTTCCCAGAGTATAAAAGTGAAGAGATGAATTATGCCAAATAACACAGAATGTGATTATTTTTACCTCTGATTCAACAGGAGATTTACAGGCAGATTAGTGGTCACCAAAGAAGTATTTGCATCTGTTGTTTATGTTATGACATCTGAGATCAAAGTAAGGCTTTTAACTTTCTGTTTTCCAAGTGGATAATGAAACTGGAAAAAAGCTGGAGATGTTAGGGGGGAAAGCAATGGAGTATTAAATACACTGAGGACAATTCTGAAACGAATGGGATGTGTGGGATGAAGCCCAGAGGCTGGATCCACCAACCTTCTGAACGCTTTGCTCCTCTTCCCCTGGATTATGTACACATGTGTGTGTGCGTGTGAATCATCCCAGGGACTGTGGAAACACTCTGTGTTTAAAATGAGGTCTGTGTTGCCCTCAGGCTTTGCTGAATGTCCAGCCCTGTGCAGCACCGTGTCCAGTGTGCTTTATTCTGTGTAGCCATGGTGATAAAACATTTCTGTGACTGAGGCTAACAAAGTTAGTACTGAGTTGCGGTGGCAGAAACAAGTCCAGTGAAAACCCAGCAGCAGAAACTAAGCCAAAGTCAGACTTCTTTATAAGCAGATGCTACAATTTTTCAAGTCAGTATAATTCTGTTACAAGCTGATTTTAAGTAAGTAGAGGATTTCTTTGAAGAGGTAGTTCTTTTTTGACTGTCAAAATCCACAGCAACTACTAACTACCTCATAAAAGAGTAGATCACCAACAGGAAGAAAACCACCACCACCACCACCACCAAATCGCTGCTTGAGCCATTGTCTTTATTGAGATTAAAATTAGATCATTTATGCAGATAACTAAGAATGAAAAAGGTGAAAGACTCTTATGGTTTAACTGCATGACTCAGAGAGTTATTAATGGTCACGAGATCCCATCATAATCATCTCACTTGTAAAATACAGCACAGGTCAGCACAGTCAAAGGCATTTCCATTTACTAGATTTCAGAGAGTTTTGATGAAATAATTTACTGGCTTCAGTTCAGTTCATATGCCCTGATCCTGTACTGAGATGTCCACAACAGGTGAGTGTATAAAAAATGTTCACAATTTCAACCATTATAAGAATGTACCAGTACACTCATATATGCACATGATAATATTGTCTATACATGTATGCAATGGTCTGAGAAGGGGCTGCGAAGTCCTGCTTCTTATTCAAAGAACAGAAATAAAAAATTATATAAATTTCTCTCTTTTTCTGCAAGTTGCATGGATATGGAAGTGTTGGGCTTACATGTAGACTGACATTATCATCTTGGCTTTATTTATGGCCCTTCTTGAGCACAGTTAAATGAGTAAAAACTGAAAAGAAACAAAATGTCATTAACTATGAAAACCAAACAGAATTACCAGAAATACCTTCTTTCTCTCAGCACTCATTTACATATTACTGTTGGTATTACTTGGAATGAGTGTAAATAAGGTTAAAAAGGGCTAAAGAGAAGGTTGACTTTAAGTTGGCATTGTCTTATAAAAATATTTCAAGTCAGTGTGTGGCTTTAAATTATTACAGAATGTTCTATTCCCTCAACTGAACATCACATTCAATCTGGATGAAAATATTTGGATTATTTATTTATGTTGGAAAAACTGTACGAATTTAAATTTAATTTAATGAGCTAACTAACTTGCCCTTTAATGGTATGAAAGTTTCACTAAATTTAAGAAGCAAATACAGTTTTAAATAAAATTCGGAGGATAGTTGAAATATCTAACTTAATCTGATTTTGAATGTTAACATAAATACAATGAAGTACAGCTGTCATGTTTTGTCATCAGTTCTGATGTTCTGTTACATGTTCTTTTCTTTTTAAGTGAAATAAATTATTTCTAGCAGAAAGACTGACCTGCACTTTAAATTTCAATGTATTTTTCTCACACAATTTTCTCATCTGAAACCATAGTTTTATTTTTAGATAACCTGTAACTTTAAAATAATTTTAAATCATCCAAGTAAGGGAAAATAAACAGTGACTTTTTGTGCTTATTCCTTATTTTACATAAAACTAATATGTAAGGATGTTTACAGCAATAAAGTCACTGCATTTATTATTAAGCAATCATAATTAAATAATTAATCCTTCCAGTACTTGAAGGGAGCCTGCAAGGAAGATGGAGTGGCTCTTCATCAGGAACTTTAGTGACAGGACAAGGAGGAATGGCTTTAAATTGGAAGAGGGCAGGATTAGATTGTATATTAGGAAGAAATTCTTTACTTTGAGAGTGGTGAGACACTGGAACTGCCCTGAGGAGCCGTGGATACTCCATTTCTGGAATTGTTCAAGGCCATTGGTCCCTAAGCAATTTAGTCTAGTGGGAAGTGCCCCTGCCCATGGCAGTGGGGTTAATGATCTTTAAGGTACCTTCCAACCCAAGACATTCTACGATTCTATGATTTGCTATTAAGCAATCATTTTGCTGAGTTTCCAAAGGGTATTTATTCACAGTATCCTAGGAATTACAGATTGAATAAGACTATTTGATCATCTATTTCCTTCCTTGAAAGCTCAGTATTATTTCCTAAAGTATATCCGTCCAATTCCTAGTCCCTCTCAGTTAATTATGTACTGTATATTCCATTTTTAGCATTCATCTCACTCTTCTCAGTAGGAACTTTACAGTTCATGTGTGAGTAGAATAGACTTTAAGTATAAAAGAAATAAAATTAAATACCAATCTGATTAACTTTTCAAGTCTCAGAAAGCCAGTTTATATTAAAAATCCTTCTTACAACTCTGGTTTTGTGAACCATGTGCTAAAAAATGGGGATTATGAAGATCCATTGCACTAAAGGATTCGGACATTCTTCTTTGTGCTGGATCAGCTGATCTACAGTGTGGTCTGTGCCAAGACCCTCCACCTTTCTTAAACACAGCAATGAAACACATCCACCATTGAGTTGTTCATATTTGCAACTGGTAACTTCAATTTTCTCAATTTAATCTTAATTTGTCTGAAGTATCTTGTCTGTAAGAGGGCAATAGGGCTGGCATCATGTTTGAATCATGCACAGAAGAGTTCCATTCACATTTATGAGAATATTTTTTAACTAACCAATACAAAACAGCACTGGACTAAGAAACAATTGGTAGGAAACCTTTTTTCTACCAACAGTTATTTGAAATATAAGTACAACTTTGTGATTTTGGTAGTTCACACAGAGCTACCTTCAGAAATGGGGTATTAACGTACTATTTAAAAAAGGAAATTAGAGCTGCCATATGAAAGAAAATTACTGGAACAGCCCATGTTTTAGTTTATTATTTCACAGGTATACCAGAGATCTCTTGTCAGACAAACTAGCAGCATTGTGGAAAGTTCATGGAAGCCAGGAAGCCATAAGTTCAAACATTACTTGGTTTTTAGCCACTCCTTGTATTTCAATGTGTTTTATAGTTGTGACTATTAATCAGGGACTCACACTCTTAATTTTAGCAGCAGATAAGTTATTAGTGTCAACTTTTTTAATTGATGAATTCACTCACCCATCTGTTGGACACAATCTTTTCTGGCAGGATGGGAACAGAAGCTACTTCTATATTACAGAATTTACTGTCACGTACATGAGTACATTGTCACCACCAGGAAAGTGGGGAATAGCTTAAGCCTTTGTTTTGAACCGTCTCAGGAATAATCAACTCCAACCACCAGTGATCCAGAGTCCATATCCCTTCTGCACAACATAAATAGAAGCAGGATTATGAATGCATTGCATTCAAGTAGGACTAAATGAATCCCTGATCTGCACTGAACTTCTGGGAGCTGAGACAAGACAAAAAAGCAAGGCTACTTTTCTCTTACATTATTGTAATGTCCAAAAATAAATCTGTGGGGAATTCTGGTAGTACAGTTAGAGGGATTCTTTATACTCTCACAAAAATGCTTTTGCTCATGAAGGTGGTTCAGCAGTGAAAACTGTGGAACCCTGTCAGGTAAATGGGTACCTTGCAGTAATAAGACTAACATGAGTGATAACAAGAATGTGAAGAAGAGGAGGAAAAATCACATTTTCTAAACACTCAGCTTTAAATTTGGATAAGGAAAGTTCATATAAAACAGAGTTTTGTAGTACATTTGAGATTTTTTGTTTGTTGTTTGGTTGGTTGCTTTTGGTAAGTAGAAGAAGTCCTACCTGGTAAAGTCATTCAGATCATCCAAGTTATTGCAGTGTTCCAGCTGACCCTCTAGTCCCACATGACACAGGTTTGTGGATGATGATGATGAAGATGCTTTCATGCCATGACCTTCTCTCATGTGGCAGCAGTTGACTGCAGGTCTGCTTGGAATGTCCCTTTCTTTGGGGTGTTGTGAATGCAGAGATCTTGCTGCTTCCCAGCTGTGAAAGATCTGCTCTTGAACTGCAGAGAGGGAAAAAGATAAGCTTCAAACAAACCCCCAACACCTGACCTTTCAGGAAGTTCAGTTCTCAACTGGAACTCTGCAGTTTTTGCTCATTTTACATAATCCTTTGTGTGTTCTTCTTTTTAAAGAAAACATCATTGTGGTGGCCTTGCAGTCCACTTGCAAAGAAAGGAATAAAATCTGCTATCCTGCTTTTTTGTCATCACACTGACAACAGTGCCACTACTTCCACTGTTATCACACAGAAATGCATTAAACATTCTACACATTGTGCAGAAATTTACATCCCTTCTGCCCTTTTCCTGCTGGGAATTTGTGGTAGCATGGTAATTTATTTCAAGTGGAACAGAAGCATTTGTGTTTTAGCTTTCTTTTCATGTCTGGAAGTTAGCAGTTTAGTCCAAATGTAATAATGGTTAATAATCCCTATGTGCACACTTGCACTAATGTTAGCAGCATACTTTTCACAAGAAAATAATCTTGAATAGCAGGTTAATAGGTTTACAGTAAAAGGACAAACCCCAATGTTTGGTTTTAGAGCAGATTAGAATTGCAAACAGCTAATTAAAAATAAAATAATAGCATTTCCTGTTGGCTTTGGGAAGAAATTTTTACCTGCTCTGGAGCTCAAAGTCAAAAAGAAAAGTGAAGTCTCAGGAGTGAAATCCTAGCCAAATTGTGGGTAATTGCAAAACTTTCATTGACTTTAACATGTCTGGATTCTAGACTTTATCTAACCTTTCTGTGTTATCCCAGTAGAGATTCTTATGGGTTTTTCCCCCCCAAAAAATCCTTGTGTGTCCTAAGCCCATAGTATTTGACCTCATGGAAATGAGAACACAGCATTACCTTAATGGAGTGAATTTGATACAGAGGAGACAGGGATGCGTTGGGGAATCAGGGGTTTTCTGGCCTGTTACACCCCGCCCTGGCCTGTTACTTGTATGGCTCAGGCAGCTCTATCATTCCTGCCACCCCCACCCAAGCTTCATCAAATCAAACCTTCAGCTGTGGCACAGAGTTAATCTGTTTCCATCAGTTTCAATACCAGGGATGGAAAATCTGTGTCCTGAAAAAGAGAATACCTGTCCCGGAACATTTATTCTTAAGTTTTTTATGGTTTATATTTTCTGTGCTCTGTGCACAGGGTTTTGCAAGGGAAAGTGAGGTACAAATGTACTCAACAGTAACCAATATAGTTTCCTTGGGTCCTCTGGCAGCAACAGATACGAGTATGACAGTCACAGTGACAGCATTCCTTTAGTGCCTGACAGGATTTTTCATCTGTTTCCAGTAATGAAGAAATTGCCATGCTATAATGTTTTGACTACAGGACATGACCATTATTGCCAGCTAATGGGCAGAATGTATAACTATTAACATGATTGCAACCTACATCTCAGTGAAACAGCTGCCAAACTTTCCTTGGGGTTCATGAACACTTTGTTCTTTACTATTATAGTACAAAGTGTGATAGATATGAGCATTATTGATGTCAATTCTTCTTTCGATCAAATAGCTGTAGTCGTGAGAAATGTTATCCTAATTCCTATATGTTCTGCACATGTGGTTAAACTAATGACCTAAAAGTCTTCATTTATGCACAGCAACTACAAAGTCAGTAGAACAGATATTTTTCCTTATCCACAAGGGAGAAGAACGGTACCACATGGCTATCATTATAAAAATGAGATTGAACCAAAATCCTGAATCTGAATACTTGAAAGTTTAGGAATATCTGTATTTGATTTTGAGCCCTGGTAATTTCTGATGCTGAAGAGCTACAACATGTTTTAAAGGCCTGGGATATTTTCATTTTATTTAATAGTCCTGTTATTCTGATATGTTGGTTTGTTCAATGTATTTTTTATTACACTGTAAATGCTTCTGAGTTATTACAAAACCACCCTTCTGAATGTGGTTTTACTTGGCAAGAAAACATTAGTCTTATTGTTATGCATGACCTACTTGGGATTTATTGTAAAATTAAAAGTATTTTAGAAGGAAGAACAAGAGAGCAAAACCAGTGATAAATGCTAAGAATTCATATAAGATCTGAGTGAAGGACAGACTTGGTGTAACTGGTGTGTCTCATCTTGGACTCATTGCTCTGTGTTTTCACTACATTAATCATGCCAGAAGGGCTGTCACTTCATATTTGTGAACTCTGAAGGTCCGTCAGGGCAAGGGCCTGTACATGTTCTTGGATTACGAATCGGAAATGACTGTGATCATTATCACTTTGGGCACAGGGACACTGTGTGAAAATTTGCAAACAAAAGTAGCAACTTAATCAGTGACAGAGTGAGTGTGACAGCCACCCTGTCGCTTCCCTGGGAATGTGGGAGCAGCCACGGGTGCCAGTACGCCTGGGATCACCAGAAATAAATTCATATTTAGGTTGTTGGAAGGACACATCAAAGACATCTGAATGGTCTCTTGCTATTAAAAAATAATTAAAACCATTTCGCTTCACTATTAGTATAATGTTTTGAATTTATATTGAGGAAGCATGAGTCTTAAACCATTCATTTATAATTGTTTTTAAACTGAATTTTAACCCAGCATAACATTTGCAAATATATGCCTGGCGGCTTCTGTTTTCCCTTATAAAACCAGATACACTTTAAAATTGCAACATGAAAACTACCCATCTCTTTTTCTGTCGATCCATTTCTAATGTATGCCCTTCTTCCTCTGTCGTGTGCTACATCTGTTGTTTTGCACGTGTACTTATGGACATGCATAGTAGTTGTTCATCTATGAATTTATTTGTGCTATCTTAGTTAAGAGCACCAATAGGAACTGTGCATCAGCCACAGAGAGAGACTACTGACAATGAGTTAGCAGACACGAAATTGAAGACTGAAAGCTTCCCTACTTTAGCTCATGATTTCATGACTTACAAAGGAATGCCTTATAATAACATTGACTTCCAGGAAGAGCTGGGATTATGATAAACTGAAGTAGGAGGGAATATTCTTGCCAGGTCCTAGAAAAAAAAAAAAATCAAACAGGAAAAAATATTGCTGCTAAAGGAGGGCTTTAGGATGAAGACTCTTCCATCATTCCTTTTCATTTGTCTTATCTTTACAGTGACTTAAGTGAAGAATACTTCCGGAAGATTTAAGTTTTCAGATTTTCCCTAAATTTAAACATCTTTAGAATGTTGTTTTTTTCTACAGAATTAAAATAAGAGATTTTCAGTCCAATTTTCTTGTCATTACCACTGAGTTTGTGCTCAGTGCTAAGTGCATAATGGACAGATTCTACTACTCGTCATTGCAACTCCAGTATTTATGCTTATACCTTCAGCAATTTAATGGAGAGGATGATACTTATTCCCAGTATGAGTTCTCTAGAGAAACATGCAGTTCTACATTTCTCACTCAGCAATTGTGGCATTCAAGAAGCAAACTCATGGCAAGGATTTGATCCCTGTAATCATAACCTGAATCTCCCTCCAACAACCGGGGATGAAGCAGATTGTACCAAAACACATTTACTTAAAGGATATGTAATTGCTTCCTTTCAAAGTCTGTAGAGGAATGTAATGAAAAGAGGGACCAGAATTGTCTTTATATGCTTTGACTGCTCTCATATTTCCTATAAAAAAAGGTTTTAACTTTCTATACAATTATTAAAGCCATAAAAGGATATGGATTTGATTAAGAGTTGGACTTGATGATCTCTGAGGTCTCTTCCAACCCAGTTAATTCTATGATTCTATGATTCTATGATTCTATGATTCTATGATTCTATATCTTGAACTATGCCATTTCAGATAAACCAAGGCACTTTTATCTTATTAAGTTTTTTAGTCACTTATGAAGGCTAATTTTAGTACCTGATATTTCATTATATGGTTTAGTGAACTTCAGTTCTTTCTACTACTGCTTGCAAAACAGTTTTATAATCTGTTTGTTATAATCCTTATTTTATATATGCATACATATATGTGCATATTTAAATAGTTGCACATGTGTACCGAATAAGTGACAGTTTCAATCTGGGATTTTAATGCATTTTTATAATTTTATAATGTTTGGAAGGGAGTATTTGGCAAGACATTTATTTATGTAGTTTAAAAGACTGTTTGTCATGTATTAAAGCAATCAGATCCATTAGCACAGGAAGAAACCAATTTTCTGAGAGCTACTAATATTTTGGCAGGATCATCTCCCCGGTATGCAGAGTTACACATTCATTATAATGCTGAGAATTATAGGTATGTCTGGAGGCACTTAGAGATTAATGGGTATATATAGAATTTCAAGAACAGGAAGAAAAGGTGTTAGGGTTTGTACTAACAGTTAACATTTTTATAGTGCTGTGGGAAACTGAAGTTCTTAGTTTACTACTACAGATGTTCTTGGAAATTTAATTTATTTGTGCCTTAAAATTACAAAGTGGTTCCAGAAGAGATGTATCAGTATAATTTTTTAATGTCTGTATTAAAACTGTATTAAATATTGCCACGTATCCAGAACATCTGTCATTAAAGTTCTTGTGCTTAGATTATTGTAGTAAAAGTTAAGAATCATAAATATAGACAAACTTTATAGGACATAAATGAACATTGCTGCCTGCCTACATTATAACCCATAATTTAGGACAGTTATTATATAAAAAGTCATGTAAGTCTATGCACATATAAATACTGTGTGTGAGAATATATAAACCCTTGTCTAGATGTTAATCCCTCATAGACTAAAGTAGTTCAGCAGATTTCAGGTTTTGCCTCCCCAAGTTCTGCAGGGGAATAGATTTTATAGCACATAGAGGCTTTGCTCTTTGCTATATTAGGTACCAATGGACAAGATCAGCTTTCTTCAATATAATCTGGAACCATGTTGTTGTAGCCAAATGCTGAACACAAGACATAAAGCATAACAAAATAATATTTGACATTTTTAGGCATGGGAAAGGAGGAGAAAAGGATTGGGATCTTGATTAAAATATTAGCATTCTGTGTAGTGTAAATAAGATTCTTTTAAACATTTTCCACTAAAGAGGATGTGTTGGGGTGAGGGATCTTGTCTGCTTACAAATACCTTGTCTGCTCAGCTGCTTTAGCTTGTCGAGAGCTTTACTGAGAGTCAGAAGTTGGTAGCAGGATGCTCTGCCCTCGAGCAGACCATGAACCATGCTGTCTATGCAGATATATTGTTTCTATTTTTCCCTGTGTTCTGAGGTAAAATTAGCTGTATAAACACTAATTATGGACACCATTACCATTCCTGCACTTCACATGTTTTTTGAACAAGGCAAACCCCTGGTTCAGTACTTACCAGGTGCCTGTGAAACATCATAGGTATGGCGGACAGGGAGTACATAATAAGATTTACATCTCTGGTAACAATGAAACTTGAGGAAACTTTCATAATTTCCTGCCACCTAGGAAAAGACATGAGATCACTTTCAGTTCTCCCCATGACTAGATTACTTGTAATAGAAGCACACACATGTAGGATGTGAGTACATAGTGCACAGGTCATGAGTTCCAATGAGTGTTTTAAGAGTGATGGGATGCCTGGAGTAAATGTTTTGTGGATCTCTCTGGGATCAAAGTAAAAATTACTAGTTGCCTGGAAGAGTGGGGAAGTTGTTTTATGGCCCAGGGGATGGCCTTGAATTCCTGTAGACCCATATGTACTGACATTGCACTATTTTCAGTGGTTTCAGTGCGTCTAAACTTCCGATTTATGCTTTCAGAAAAAGTTCCAGGTTAAGATTGTAGATTATTTTAGACAAATGGTAATAAAAAAGAATTTGTGAATTCTTCATAAAATAGAGAACTTAAGAGCTGAAGGCAGAGCACATGGCAATGAATAGAGATTCACCTTCTGTGATATATGTATATACATAAAATATAAAGAGAAACTTGTGCAAATAATAGAACATAATGACACTGTTAATTTCACAACCTTTCTTGAAAAAGTGTTTTCATACAAATACCAAAAATCTGCTCATATGTCATAGTGATGAGTGTAAGAAACCAAGCAGAATTAAAATAGATTAAGTAATACAATGTTAAATCATTATATTTCCTCCTATAATACATATAGATTCTAAACTATACTACAGCTTCCCAGGTTCACTGAAAGTTTAGATATAAGATGGCAGAGCAATATAGCAACCAGAACTATTTATGCAGTTTAAGATTACATTTTTCAAGAAATGTATGTAATGTAGTGAGGAGATATTTCAGTGGAACTAATTCTGATTATTAGTCATATGTTCATTCTCTAGGAATGAGCCAAAAGGTGTCTAGATACTCTTCTATACAGAAGTTGTTCCAAAAATTAGTAATTCTGAGAAGTCATCCTCGACAAAAATATCTCTGCCAAAGAAAATTTGTTAGTTCCACACTTTAATAGGAGATTATTTTTTTAAAAATCCCCACGGATGTTAATTTGTTTAGGGTAATAACACAGATGCTGTATTTTCTATAATTATGTCTCGCCCTCGAGTGTATATTGGGGATGGTTCATGTTTTCAGTCAACTGTATCATAGAATTTAGTTTATAGAATTAAGAGGTTTAGAAAGTTACATCCAGAGAGAAAATACAATTCACACTGTAATAAAGTTTACAAATGTTAACAATAAACTGGATAATTCTTTGAACCAGAAATATAACTAATCAGTACAATATGAGAACACATTGTTATGATTTACTTATTATAAGTAGCTTCATTATGGGACCATTTAATCATGTTTGATGTGATTCTCAGTTATGCTGTTCATTGACTTTATTAAGCCCCAAGACTGAAAAACCAAGAGATCTAATATTCAATGAAAAGTAATTGAAATTTACTCTTAAATATTTTTATGCTTTTGTAATAACTGTAACTGAACATTTGAAATGACAAATTAATTTCATTTTTATAGCTTTTGTTCATTTTGCATCTAGAAGTGGCTAAGTTTTTAGGATTATGTAAAACCTCAAAAACAAGTTGGAAAAGGTTCTCACCACATACTTCATGAGGAACTGAAACTTAACCTTCTTGCTCTTATCTTATATTTGAATATTATGCTATTGGGCAAAACTAACAGGGGAAAGTTTTTAATATCTTGAAACAAAGAACTACATGTTGATTGTATCTTGACTGGTATATCAAGGATTATTTCTATTCACAATAAAGTAGAATAAGCAATAAAAAAATATTTTTTTTTCAGTTTCCTAAGATTCCAGTGGGATGCCATACATCATACTCTTCCACTGCTATTATCTGTTATTGCCTATTACATTTTATGTACTTTACTGCATAACAGAACATGATATGGAGACGCCAAGCCACCACTAACACAAGCTTGGATATCCACAAATTGATTGATTTTCAGACATTGTAGTTTCTAAAGTAGCCTAAAAGAAGTAATTTGAGTTCAAGAAATTGCTGCCAATTTACAATTGCACAGCTGGTTCACGCAATAATTTCTCACGTGGTTCTTCAGACTATCTCCCTACTGAGGTACATTCACACATTCAGAAGCTTCCTCAGTGAATTTCCTCATTTTGCTGATTTGGTCTATCCAGAACAGTTTATTTTATTTATATCAGTATGTGTGGTTTGGTGGTTTGTGGGGGTTTTTTGTAGCTTTTTATTTTTTTAATTTTTGTGGGTTTAGTTCAGGAGACTCCTGTTTTTTACTGACTTTCTTCTAAAAGTTTCATTAGGACATGAGCTTTCCAAACCTTTACTCAGTTAAAAGGAGATTTTACTATAGAATTTGATTCCAAATACTAAGCCCACAAACTTAGGTCTGACGCAAAGTGAAAAAAATCCTGAGAAAAATGAAAAAAACACAACTAAAAAGAAGTATAAAATACCATATAGTTGGCCTGATCTTTACCTAAAGTCTTCTCTACTTATCCTCTACAGCAATGGACTTTTCACAGTCTGCCCGAAGAAAAATCCCTACCAGTATTTTGTTACCTGTACTCTTTTTTAAAAATGTTTTTTAATTTTTCACCTAATATGTAAAAATAAACGTCACTTACTGATGCTTCATGGATGTAGAAGACAGGTTATTCACTTTCACATTGCAGTTTTATGCCCTTCTAGTAAGCTATTTTCTTTCTAGCCTTCTTAGCAAGCTAAGCATTTCTAAATCTATTTCTAGGTTTATGACCACTCTTTGTCTTCTGTACACTTTCCCAAATAATGTACCTCTTTACTAAATTGCAACATTCAGAATTGGAAACAAAACTGCTATAGACACTATACTGATGCTGAATGCAGCAGAAAGATTACCTCTTGTGTTTTGAAATAATTTTTTTCATCTGTTATCCTTGATTTCTTCTGAAAAAATCCAAAGAGTTAGACCTTTTTGATTTCTTGGGGGCCGTGTGTGGTGTGTGTGCTTTTTTCCTTTAATTTTTATTTTAACTAGCTGAAAGTTTCTTCTACATTCAGAGCACACTTCCATTTCACTGAAGTTTGCTATAAAACCGAGCTCAACCACCATGAGGACAAGTGTCGTGAGTATATTGGAGCTCAACTGGATTGTTAATCTCAGTATCAGTGAGCTGGGGTTGAATCAGTGCCTGGTTGTTGCATGAGGACAATGCAGCTGTGACTTCACTGGCCACAGTGAAATTGCATCTATTTAATTATGCTTTTCCAGACAGTCAACATACGAAATGCCAAAGATTCAGACTTTCAAGGATTCAAGGATTTAAGGAAAAATATCTTTGATGTGTTTGGAACATTTGGTTCAGAAAAAACAATCCAGTGTTTTAGTTCAGAAATGCATATATTTGTTTGCATATGTTGCATATATTGCATATATATATATGCATATATATGCATATATATGCATATATATATATAATGCATATATTTTAGTTCAGGAAGATATGCATACTTCAAATCATGGTTTGTTTCTCTGTCAGGAACAGAATTTGGAAAACCACAGTATTTTTATTTAAAGTTAAAATATAAAGACATTTGAGTAAGAAATCAAAATGGTCACTTGCAATATTACAGACACCAATAAAACTGAAAAAACAAGTACAGAATAATTAATTGTGCAAGCATTAAGAAAATAATAATTATTATTAATGTACAAATGAAAAGCTAAAAGGCTTATTTTCTTGCTGCCTTAAGGCTAGAAATTTGGGTATATTGAATTATTAAAAAAATAGAAAGAAAAAATACAGAGTTTATATAGCCAGCTTCCCTCAAAAATGTTTGTTTGATTACATATAGAGTTGCTAGCTTACTTTTCTGGTTCCTCTTAAAATTGAAACCCACAAATATATTTCATAAGCAATATATTTCATAACAGTATATTTCATAACCAAAAATTTATTTATGAAAGCCTCATATAGCACATATTCCAACATACCTTTTTGTGAATCCAGTTCATGTAGCAGTCACTTAAAGTTTACACTTTATCTTAGCAACATTGATTTCATAACTTTACTGATACTGTCAGTATAATTCCTGCATCATCTTAATGTAGGTAATCAGGTAAGGTTGTTTCAAATATTAGTGTTTAAACATTTGTGCATTATCCATTACCTTTATGTTCCAGCCATTTTCCCTGATTCACAATGATCATGCACAGTCAGAAATAGCGGAAAGAGATGTTCTGGTTGGTCTCTACTTATTGGATCGGCAATATGAGAAAGCTGCATTATTGTAATTTTTTAATTTTATCAGTCTTTTCTCATTGACAAATAGTTTGTAGAACATGTTATATTTTTAAATAAATGCAATCATGGCTTTTTCAATACACAAATAAAATCTCTTTTCTCAGTGATATAGTCCTTCCTAACCCCTTTTTGCTTCTACAAAAGTCAAAGAAATTCCGTGGTATTCTATGTGTTATTCCCAATAGTGCTGTTTCATTTATAAAATACAAATTACATCAAATGTCACTTTTATATCTCGCTCCCCAGGGTGGTTTGTCAGTGTGGGGAGGTATGATCTTCCCTCGAACAGAAAAACATAGAAAGAGGAATTGCACTTTCACTAGTTGTGTTGTGATATAGCATTATTAGTACATATTCACATATGCAAAGCAAGACAACACAAAAATGCTCTCACAAAGTAACACTGATGATTGTCCTGCCAAAATCTGGAATGATGTGCAGGCTACGGTAGGAGAGGGAGAACTGTCTGTTGCTTTAACTTACATTCTTGTTCTAATGCACTGGATGAAAACTTCATATCATACGGATATCATAGCAGTTCTTAACAACCTGGGACCAACATCATTTGATCAAAGTAAAAGAAAAAGCTCTTATTTTATTTATCAGCCATCTGCCACAGACCCTTATCATTTACTTAGACCCTGAGTTACAGTTTCCATTTTAATAGTTCTGTTAGTGTTTGGGTGGTTTCTATGAAGATTATTCAATAAACGCTGTCCATAAAAAGCAAGATACTTTTAATGTATAATCCTCTGGAATGTTTATTAACCAATAACACTGAAAGTTCTGACAGTTTTATTTCTGAGAATGTTATAACGTTCTTATGTATCCCACTGGTAATTTGACATTACCCAAAACTCCCATGCTATGTAATGTGTCTTACTGAAAGCAGATGCACCCAAATTAATAACAAGGATGTCAATGTACTATTGAAAGCCCTATAGTGGACGTGGTGAGATGGAAGGAATGGAGAAAAGAATTCTGGTTTGCTTTTGCAAAAAAAAAAAAAGTAACTGAAATAAGTAGATACAGAAATATAAGGATTGAAAATCCAAATGTGAAGAGTAGATTCACTGAAAAGAGTATTTTGTCATGCATTATAAATTTAATGTTTAATTTAGAGTGTCTGAACAAACTGAATTTAATTTACTTATAGGATGAAGTAGTCCTAAAAATGGCTTAAACCTCTAAATGTTCTTGAATTTACTTCTGTGAGTTCTTGAATTTACTTTCTGCTTGTCACATATTCTGTGAGACCACCCTGCAAGGATCCTTTTTTTACCTGTTAAATAGATGCTACTGCTCTTAACTAACCACAAAGAAAGCTCGCTTCAGTACACTTAATATAATGCCTCCAAAGAAGGGAAAGCTTGAGAAGAAACTCTGTGCTTGGTCATAATGAACCTGGTAAATGTTGGCTTCCTGCAATAAAATAATAGGTGAGATCTTGGCCTATTGAACTCAATGGGAATTTTGGCATTATTTTACCAGGGCCAGTATTGCAATCAATAAATCTACTGAGCTAACCAAAAGAAGTGAGTGAATGAAGGCAGGGGAATTAATGTAACAGCACTCCTATATTATTTCATCCCTTGTTTGCCTGAATTAATAACTCTTGATACTCCAGAGGTGTGCGCTCAGAAACTATTGTGCCCACATACTGAACACCAAATACTTACAAAAGCATTTAATGAGTAATTCTGAAGCAGGAAAGTCAGTTTTGTTGTTATAATGAGTCAGTCTCAGATTCAACCTGAGACTTTTAAGGGTGAGTAACCAAGGGCAGTTGCCCAAGACTGGATACCATGGGCACTGTGTTAGATTGCAATAATTAAACAAACAAGTTATCCAATATACCTCAATCTATGCCTTTTTCTTGTTAGTCAAAACAACTGTAGCTCCACACAATTGCAATTAGATCTTTTCATTGCAATCCTTTCTGCAATGTGAGCAAAGTAACAGACAAAAAAAAAGAAAAAACAACTTAGAAATATAAATGTCCTCTGTTTTTTTTTATTGATATATGAAAACAGCTAATTTCTGATGTGTAGTAAATGTAATTACCACACTTTTGCATGGGTTTTCCCAGGCCTTGATTACATATGTGCACAATGTGGCCCAAGTACAGCAAAGCAGTTTCAGAAAGCTGCAGACTAACAAAACTAGCAATGAACAGCCGCACCACAGACATGCCATGTTCCTATCTGAAAGCAAAAGACATTGCATGTGAGGAAATGTGTGTGTTGGTAACTCACCAGGAACAGTACCATGACTGGAGAGTCCTGTTTCATTAGGAAGTGAAATTTCTGGGAGAAATTCATACATCATGTTCAGATGTTCCAGAATTAATCTCCATATCCTGGACCTGGATATGGTAAAGGACAACCATCCAGTTTCTGGAGCTCATTCATGGGATTTATTTACAATCAAGGGATTAAAAAAATTAAAACCATTACTGGTTACAAAACAAGTAGCAAAGGGTATGTAAAAATGCATTATCTTATGAGAAAGAGATATACAGCTAAAATACTTCTGAACATAAAAGCATGGTGTAGAAGTGTGATGGATATGTAAAATCTCCCTTGAACTAGCTCAATATCTATAACACTTGTTTCACAGTAATTAGCTAAATCAGAGCACTAAAGTTACACTGAGAGTGGAAAATGCTGACATCCATTGCAGACATTACTTTGGAACAGACAGTTTTCCTTGGCTGTTAAATCTCATTTAAATATTTATCAGAGTATTCAAAAATAAATTTTACCAACCTCTTAAATGCTCTATGGGTTTCCATCCCGTAGTGGTTAGCTGCCAATTTAATCAAATTTTTGGTTGTCTGGAATTGTAGGACATCCACTTTAGTTTTGACCATCATGGGTATTGCTTCTTCAAACTAGAGTAAACAAACAGACAAATAAACCATCAATAACTGTCTTATGCAGAAAATATTTTACATTGTGGTAGTGTTCTTTCTTTGTAAATGTGTTTATAAAACTAGTAAGTGGCCAAAAATAATCAAACTTGTAATAAATATTTTGTGAGCTCAGTTGAAGTGGCTCATTAGAACACCTAAAAATAGTGACCCCTAGGCACAGGTATGCCTACAGATAAGATGAAAGCAGCCATTCTTATTAATCACATTGTGTATCTGACTCCTGGTGCTTTTTTCAGCCTTTAAATCAGCTCCATCTGGTTCTTACTACTTAGTAAGGCAGCTAACCTTTCACAGTAAAATATGCTTGCTGCTACAGAAGCAGGCCCAATGTGATTAAGTGTGTTAGGCAAAACAGTGTTTGCTAAAATCTGGAATCAGCTAACCACAAAAAAACATGTTCAGCCACAAAATGAAACTGAGGATCAAATCTTCATTGGGTTTAAACTGGCTGGACTGCAGCTGATTTCAGTGTGAGGTATTGAAAATGATATTCTGGGCCATCTTTCTTTATGTTAATACTTTTTGGAGCACATCAAACCACAACAACGCTTGTGTAAGACAGTCTCATCATCCTGTATACCAGCTCTGGGTTTATGATCTGCTGTGACAGGGCAAGAAACCAATCACCTAGAAGGCAATAATCCTGCCTATGTTAACTAAACCAAACTGTAGCAAAAAATACCCCTCTCTGGGGTACTCAGTTTATTTAGAGGGTCCTAGTTCAGATTCTATTCAACAGACTGCCAACACAAGCCACATATCAAGGCAACAAAAGCAGAGGAGCAAATCAGCTCTCTATACTATTTGGTCAACAACTTCCTTCTTTTATTGCCATGACAATCTCCATTCCTTTACAATTTTTTTGGTCACAATTAAACTAAGCTGCGTTCATTGCTGAGCTCGTGAAAATCTTTGTGGGGATCCAACCAAATAAAAATCATGTTGCTGAATGACTGTGAGACAGACACAACAAACTGAGGGAGGTAGAATACAGTAGGATCTCTTCTAGGAAGAACTTACACGTAAGTTATATACAGGTAGGGCTTGGTGTTTCCCTGTGGTGTGTTTTGCTCTTTTAGGGGTTCATTTTGGACCTGCCGTGACATCTCCATGACAAATGCTCACTGCAGCCTTGACACAGCTCATGCCAGCAGGCCATGATACTTGGAAAAACATTGGTACTCTGGAACGGAAAGGGGAGTATAGTCAGGTCCCTATCCCAACAGTCATAGGGTCAAATGAAACTTGGGCTCTCCCTGAAAGTATAGAATTTCCACTTTTGACAAGAATGCCAGCTATGAACCCTGCCATCACCAGAATGCCTAAACAGGTAAAAATGCTACAGTCACAACCTTTTCTCTTTTACAGCTTGAGAACTACATTGTGGAAAACATGAAATCAGAGATGGTGCAGCTGCAGCAGAATGCTGTGCAGAATCACACTGCCATCATGCTCGAGATAGGGACCAGCCTCCTCAGCCAGACAGCAGAGCAGACAAGAAAACTTACGGATGTTGAAACCCAGGTATGTTCCCAGAGTGGCTTTGTAAAAGCTGTTAATTATAGAGAAGGTTTCCCATCCTCTTTCCTTTCTAATGCGTCACCACACAAAACATTTCAACACAGGACTCCAAGAAACATTACACACTCTCATTCTGTTGATTGACCCTTGTTATGTGTTTTTCTTTTGATTTCATTTGGTCACTAATATTTAACTCTCTGTGTGTAAGAAAGGCAGAACTATCCTGGAAACTAAATCACCATTAGACTTTTAATAAACAGGGCAGTTACCAACTGTGAATGATACAAGTGTCAAGCTAAATAATGACCTTCAGGCTAAATCAGAGCCTTTGATCTTCATTGTTGATTATCTCTTTACTATTCCAAGAAAGTTTGTTTATTTTCTGCAAGTTGTTTCCAGCCATTTGAAAGGCAAAGTATGTTTGCAGCTTTTAAACTGTGGAGACGGACAAGCATCAGCTTCTTTATAAAACACTGTATATTTTCTATTACCATAAAATTGTATAACATCACATGAATTTTAAGAACCATCTCCATATAATTCCTGGCACTAAAATCATTATTGCAATTGAAGTTATGCAAAGATAGGTACTTTTTGCATTTTGAATGCTTTTATTGTTTAAAGTGCATATTTTTTGCCCTTATTTTTGCTGACTTCCTAATGATTTTTGTAGCATGTGATGTGGTACCAGCTTGTTTGTTCTTCTAGCACGTGTTCTTCTTGAAAGATTGCATTTTCTGTTTTAATGTCCTTACTTATCTTTACAATATCATTATCAATTTTTTATGCATTCACATTAAAGTACACTGAGAAATAAGAGTAATTATGAAAAACAGACACACATGTCTTACACATGTTCTCTGCAACTCTTCTGCTACATCTTGGATAATAGATCAATATTCACTTACAAGCACTGTGATCTCAAATTACCACAGTTCCTTAAACATAGTATATTGATTATGAAAATATTGGGAAAAATATTTAATCCAATATCAGCAAAATATCAAATTGTAAACATAAAAGGTAAATACCTACTAACTGTAGTATCATTTATTCAGTAAAGGAAGCATAGGAACTCTTTTTATATCCAAAAAGGACTCCATAGGTATGAGTGTTGAGTACTCATTCATGATTTCCCCCTTTAAGCAGGTAAGGGACAAAATGTACATTGCCTCTGTCTCACTTTTCCTCTGAGGAGTCAGTTCAAGGTAGAGGTGTCACTGACAACTGCATGGAGGAGTGGATCATTTCCTCATTTTATTCTTATTGATGGAGAATTTAAAGGATGTTCAAGATACCAGCTTGTGGCTCTTCCTTGTTGCAGTACTTGCACTGACTTTCAGCTCAGTGATGGAATATTCTGTCTCCCTTGTTTCAGCAGCATTAGAAAGTCCCTGTAGTCCACGGCTCTATCATCAATCAGAAAAGAGTAGTGCAAGTGGCTCAAGAAAGTGAAAAAGGACTTGAAGTGATGGAGGCAGCCAGCTGCATGGCTGAGTGACGAAGGTCTGTAGGCAATTAGGAGAAAGGCATGTCAGGTTCTCATGCTTATAATAAGCAGTGTTCATGCCAGAGCAAGGAGGACTGAAGATAAAGCCTCCACCTCCTTATTTCTCAGGAAGCTCTCAATCCCTAATCCATCTAAAAGCCCACAGATTCCCTTTAGGCTTTCTTCTCTGCCTGAAGCTCTACTGACATTTTGTAGTCTGCTCCACAGAGATATCTTCTTTGGAAATCTGTTTGTGCTTTCTGGACTTCTTATTCCTTGACAATCTTCTTAATACACTTTCAGTTTCTGCCAGGTCCTTCTGAAACTGTTGTGATGTGTCTTGGCGCTTCCAGGTTTGTACCCATCTTGAAAAACATAACAGCTCCATCCTGATAATTTCTAAATTTTTCAACCTCTGTAGCCTTGAGAAAGGACAAATCACATTGCTCTGTGAATGTCAATGATTTCAAACAAAAATAAGGCACTTAACTGAACTTGGGAGCCGTTCTCATTGCTTTATGTTGTGTAGCAAATTCCTGTCAGGAATGCTATGGGGTTCTCAGCAAAGGAAAGACATGGACCTCTTGGAGTGGGTCCAGAGGAGGGCCATGAAGACGATGAGAGGACTGGAACGTCTCTCCTGTGAAGACAGCCTGAGGGAGTTGGGATTGTTCAGCTTGGAGAAGAGAAAGCTCTAGGGAGATCTTACTGCAGACTTCTAGTGCTTTAAGAGGCCTCCAAGAAAGATGGGGACAAATTATTTAATGGGGGCTGTTGTGAGAGAACAAGGGTTTTAAACTGAAGGAGGGTGGACTTAGATTAAAGAAAGAAGTTTTTTTACTGTGAGGTGATGAAATACTGGATCAGGTTACCCAGAGAGCTAGTACTCCATCCCTGGAAACATTCAAGGTCTCATTGAATGGTGTCTGAGAAACCTAATCTAGTTGATGTGCTTGCTTATTCTGGAAGGATTGGACTGGATGACCTTTAAAGTCATTTCCAACTCAAAGTATTCTATGAATCTATGCATGAGAAAATGTTATGTAAAACAGTATGATGATGAAGATGATTAATACCCTTCCAAGAAAGGTCTGATAGATTCCATTAAAGAGACATAAATTTTCAGAAGTGATTGAATCTCAGGTGTTGTGTGCACATATATCCACAAAAACTATTTACACACTCCTTCAGACTCTATGTAATGAATGACAATAACCCAAAAAAATCAACTAACATTACTTAATATTATTGCTTTCATTCTTGAAAATATTCTGCTATTTCTGCCTTTGAACTATTTTGATAGAATCTATTCTCTTTCATCTAGTTAAGTCGTCTTTTGGTCTGATGTACTTTTTGAAACTTGTGTTGCTGATACTTGTGATACACCACTAAAGTGAAAATTGTATAAAGCAATGTTTGGGATCACAGTGTTCATCTTAAAAGTGCGTGCAAGAGTACAACTAGTGATCACATATGCAGACACCAGATTTCTGTGAACACTGCAAAAGAGAGAACTCAAGGGAAAGTTAAAGTAGGAGCTCTATTTACAAAACAGCAGAGGAAACACTTTGACTTCAGTCCAAGTACTCCTGCATTTTTCTTGTTTAAGTATGCTTTGTAGGAATGCATGTTTGAGGCAAGCCTCTTGTTCTTTCCATTGAAATGAAGCTTATTTGGCAGTCACCTTGCCTTTTTCTGCTGGTCTGGTATTATTCTACAGTAAACAGGTTGCCAGAACATCAGCTGGTATATATCAGTGTAGCTTGGTTGAGTTTATTTGCACCAGCTGAGTGGCTGAGGTTAAAAAAGGATATAGAAACATTTTCTGAAAATCACTGAATCAGGATGAAATGGTTGTATTATGCTGCCATGACAAAACAACAAGGACAATATAAACATTAATGTTTTTAATTTATCCTTAAGGTGCTAAATCAAACATCTAGACTTGAAATTCAGCTACTGGAAAATTCACTGTCAACATACAAGCTAGAAAAACAACTGCTACAACAGACACATGAAATCCTAAAAATTCACGAGAAAAACAGGTAAGAATGAGTCTCTTACACTTTTTCTCTGTTCATCACAAGGTGGTCTGTGCATACTTTCTTCTAAGCAACTGATGGAATGAAAGAAGCAAATATGGTAAGTGGAAAGCAGATGTAATGTTTATGAAATGACTAAAAGACCTAATGTGTGATCTTACACTATGTTAGCTCCTGTATGATAAATGTAAGCTGATTTTTACCATGTTTCATGTTCACTGTATGTTCACATCTTAGTTTGCCTCATGACAGCTGGGTCATATGACCACAATTTCTGCTACCAAAAAGGATAGAGATAACTTTTATGAGTACTTTCAAGTAGAAAAATATTAATAAAAAATTATGAGATTTTCAGCTATCTGAAAGTGCGTAAGAAACAGAAAACATTCAGTAGTTCATCTCTAATTTTAATGAATACAAATATATGACATGTAGAAGAATCTCTCTCCCCTTTTGGACTCAATTATATATAGCATACTTAGAGCCCTGCTCCGTTTAAAGAATAAGTCAACGGGTAAACATTTGGGGTTTATGTTGAAGATGATGAAAAAAACTGTTTAGCAGCACAACTTCTCTAAGCGGTAAAGTGAGCATCAAGAGGCAATGTTCCAATGTTCCTTTTTATGGCACCTGAAGTCACTGGACTTGGCAATTCAGTATGTCAGAAAGCGTGTGTGGTGGGTTGACCCTGTCTGGCTGCCAGATGCCCACCCAGCCACTCTCTCACTGCCCCTCGTCATCAGAATGGGGAGAAAATATGATGAAAATCTCATGGTCAAGATAAAGTCAGGGAGATCACTCATCAGTTACTGTCATGAGTAGAACAGCCTTATTTACTGCCAATTAATAACAGCATAGGATGGTGAGAAACAGAAACAAAACCAAAAGGACCTTTCACCCCTACCTCCCCTTTTTCCCAGGGTCAGCTTTAATCCTGACTCTTCTGTCTCTCCCCGGAGCCATGCAGGGGAATGAGGAATGGGGGCTGTGGACAGTGCACAACCCTTTGCCTCCCCTTCTTCCTCATGCTCTTTTCTTTCTCCAGCATGGTTCTTTTCCCTGGGCTGCTCCACATGGGCTCTCCACAGGCTGCAGCCTGCTTTTGGATATCACCTGCTCCACCATGGGATCCTCTGAGGAAAATGTCTGCTCCACCATGGTCTTTCCCACAGGCTGCAGGGTTCTATCTCCTCCACTGCCTCTTTCCCTCCTCTTCTCTGATCTTGGTGCCTGCAGCCCTGTTTCTGTCACAGAGGCTGCCCCCCAGACCCCATTGCCAGCACCTGGGCACTGGCACCCAGTACAGAGGAAAAAGCCATTCGCCTTCCTGACTGCCCTTTGAGAGCTCCAGGGTACTGACTGCAGCCTCTGTGATGGACGGGTGTCAGCAGGGAGGACACGGAACGCTTTCAGTCCACAGCCTCACTCTCGGCTCCCTTCTAGAAAGAACAACTGTGAGATCAGTCTGACTCGGACTGTGGCTTCTATTTTCTCTGTCTACACTGACAATGAAATAAGGTAAACAGCTTTAAACATGAGGCAGATACTGAAGAATCTGATATAAGTTTTAGAGGACTGTTTCAATTGAGATCAACCAACTTGTCAAAACTGACTTTCGTGCTTCAGAATTATTCATTAAATGCTTTTGTAAGTGTTTGGTGTTCAGTATGTGGCCACGATAGTTTCTGTGAGCATACCTCTGGAGTATCAAGTGCAGACTAACACCAAGGTGGGCAAGGAGCTACAGACTAAAGAAGGCAAAATCTGGGTAATGGTGAAAAATGGAAAATATCGTTACAAAGAAATGTATTTGTTAAATGTGTCTAGTTGCAAAGCAATCACTATTGTTAGTGATTATGAAAATCAATTTAATGTATTTAATCTAGCAACTGTTCATAACCAGTAACTCCAACAAATATTATTCTGGACAAGTTGGATTACACTGAAAACTCTTGAACTCCACAGATGTCTCTTAAACAATTAGAAATGTGAGTAAATTAACATGGGATTAACTTTGCCTTCAGCCATCTCAGAACTAAGTAATTCACCTAAAATATTTATGTGGGCTCTCCCTGTAATCCACAGAGAGGGTGGGTATGGGCAGAAGGCAGTTCATTCTACATATTTTACAAATCTATATCAAATTTGGATTAATCCAAGCATCAGTTAAGTACATAAATACTTGTACTTTTATCTGCTGAAATCTCACTAGCAACAAAATTTTGTTGGCTGATCAAGAGACTGAATCTTGTAGAGTTAATAATTTGAATTTATTTTTTTACCTTAATAATGTATCAGAGTACAAAGCCTTCATGTCAGTAAACAAATAAGATTTACTTGAGTTGACCTTTGACTTGGCTGACATCATGATGAAATGGTTTGTGAAAAGTCAGATGAAAAGTAGGACTATTTTAAAAAGCACACCTTAGTCTTTTTCTCAGAGGTATGAGTATATGTGGATAAATGCAAAAGCATGTGGAATTTCATGTTGCAATGAAGCAAGAACCTGGCATGCACAATGCAGGTTCTTTTACACTCTCCTTGGGAGTGATAAAATTAGGGAGAGGGCAGTGTTATGATTACACTAAAATATAGATCATCAATTCGTGTATCATCATCTACTCCTAATAAAGAACCATGTAGTCTTGGCCTTGCAGGTCCTAATCTTGAAATCAGTTATGTGTGTGTCAGGTTCACTGTGGGACAAATCTTGGTGGACTCAGCAAATACTAGGTTTGTAGACATACCTTGTTTAAATTTAAACAGTATTTACAGATTACCCATCAGGCTGTGTTTAGTAGCTATTTGCAGTTAAATTCTCTTCATCCCTCTCCATATGACTTTAACAATAAAATAGAGAAAACCCCTTTTATCCACGTTACCTACATGGGCTGTAAGCTCTTTTGGAAAGGGTGGGTTTTTTTGCATTAGATTTACACCACAGTGGGAACTAGCTGAGGAACTATTGTCATTGCAAGAATAATTGAAACAGATGGTGTACGGTGAGCTGATGATTTCTTTCTCTGTGCTAAAATTCCTATATATAAAATAAAAATAACAATTTGGTCACTTTCTAAGAACTGGATTTTGAATGAAAGTCATGTAGACTCTTACAGTAACAATAACTCATCGGTGAGTTGCTATAATAACTTGTATGTTATCTTTAAATAAAATGAACGCTGCCTATCAACAAGGGACTAGTGCATGTTCTTCAGACTAGAAATATGTCTATTCTTGGCCTTTCTTTTTACTTCCTGCCTGTGCTGGGAAGAGGGGCCAATTTTTTTTCTTTTTATCCACTGAAGTGAAAGATTTTCCATGGCATAAGTAGAGTCACTTTTGTCCTAGAATCATGTTTCTACTGAGTGCTCTCATGCCATAAATAATTTAGGTTTGTGGGTTCCCACCCACTATAATGTAAATGGTGGTTTCTTCCATTTTCATTTTTTTCTCCCACAAGAGCTTTCTAAATGCTATTTTGATTTATTCTTGAAAGACTTCCCTGCTTAAGTGGCTTATAAGCCCCAATTTTTTCCCCCAGAGTGTACCAGCTGCATTTAACTTAGAGTGTGCCATTTGTTTCAATACGCAAGTGTAAAAAAACCTTTTTATTTACTAAAATGAAACAAATGAGGAAAAGTATAATGGAATTCTGAATTACTTTACTTTTCCTGTTACTTCATTTGCCTTGAGAAATATGGGGACACATATTTTCATATTTCCTTAAACTGATCAAACAATATCAGACCACCAAGGTAAGTATTGAGTGATCAACACCTAACAATACAGGGAAAATTTCACTTATCTAAAAGGAAGTACAAAGAAACGGTCTCAATAAGAGTATAATGTTCTTGCGCTCAAAAATAAACATTAAAATCCTCTACCTCTTTGTCTTCCCATATAAATATAGTAAAAGAAACACACATATTTATGGCCAAATATTTTTTTTCTAGTGTGACATTATTTATTTTTATTTACTGAATAGCTCAACAGAGTATATGTTTTATCTGTATATTTAATGTATCTTGATTTTTTAAAAGATTATTTTAATGAGAAAGATGTCCATCTCAAAGATCTGGTCTATATCCTGTTCTCACATACCTAAACTGAGGCCTCTGAAAACAAAGATTAAAAAAATCTCTTAAACTCCTGTGGTCTGGAACGGATTAGTGAATAAACTATCTACCTTATAAGGCAAATTGTCTAAACCAGACTTTCCTTCCTCCCTGGAGAGCTACCAGAGTGCTTCCTATATGTTCTACTTCATCACCTTTCAAAATGATAACAGCCTTCAGTGGAAGTCATTCTTAGACTTCTGTTTGGGTGTTCTACCCTCTCCAGCATTATTAAAGGGCTTTTCCTGAATCAGCTGGACATAGCACAGTTGCACCAGGCATTCCACGGGCTTATATCCTGACAAAGTCAACACATCATTTTTGCGGTCAAAAATAGATTCCTAGCCCCACCAAAATCACTACCTCAGACATTGAGACATAGTTATTTTTTAGGAAAATTAAATTTGTCTGGGTTTGGGGTGTGTATGTGCATGTTTGTTTTTAGTTTAGTTGTCTTCTAGATAATGACTCCAAAGAATCATTGTCCAATGGATAATATTGGTATTTACTCATGTTAACAATATTTTTTTCTTCACGACTTCATTCTGTTCCCCAAAAGACTGATTTATTTCCCCAGATTGAAGACTACAAATATAAACCCCACATGGATATGCATGTCTTTACACATTTATATAATGTGTGTTTATATGATGCTTGTAGTGATTTATTTTTATTGTTTTGTAGTTCCCATGACAGTTTCATCTGTCTAGATGAGTAATATTTTCAAACACATGTAAATTTCCAACGTATAGGAATTTCAGGTGTGTAGGAAAGGCATACTTTCTGCAAAAAAGAACAATAAAATTTTATAGAAAGTGTTATAAAAGAATGTTTCAGTCAGCCTTTACAGATTTTTGGATTCACGGATATAGAGGCAGACTTCTTTTTGTTTACTTTAATATGTTGTGTCAGTAATAGTCATTAATGAAAGCTAGTAGAAATATTTTCTTTTAACTCTGTCTTCACAATGCTTCTTTAAATAATCGAGAAAATATTTTTACCAAGCACTCAGCAAAGTTATTTCTTCATGGCAGTTGTTTATTAGAAGTTGTCTGATCTCACAGAAAAGAGACAACATAGCGGTCTTGTAACTGTTAAAAAGAATAGCTAAATATCTTTGTAATCGCTTTCAATCTGTTCCAAGATTTTTTTAATGAGATTCCTAGAACTTCTTTTTTATTATTTTTTATTTAAATGAGCTATAGCAAGTATTAATGTAATAATACCAATGAAAAATTCTGGCCACATTGGAGACAAAAGCTATAAGAGCAGCATTTCTCACGCTGTTTAAGGATTTCTTCCTTTTGGAAGAGGCCAGTTCAGAAATCCCTGATCTCTATGAAGACTTTCCTTTTGTTCATTTGGAGCTTTGACCAAAGGTTTCTCATTGATTCTTAGTAAAACAAAATGAATATTTTGGACTTCTCTCAGGAATACAGGGAGTGGTCCTATTCTCAGGACTTACTCTTATCTGATATAGATTTATGGATATAGAAAGCTCATTGCATAAATGCATATGCATTCCTGAAAATAGCTTAGTTTTGCAGTTTATAATAACAGGACTTTTAATCTACATAGCACACTGTAAAGGAACCAAATGCTGTGACACTTCCATCTTTCCACCACATGCTGACACACCACTCAGAAATCTTAGGATGTACTATTACTAGAGCTGTAAAACATCTGCTTGCTGTCTGTCTGTGTAGATGCCAAGCTGTGAAGCTCTAAACATTGTCAGCTTCTTTCTTCTTGCTCTACATGGCCAGTGCTGCTGCAAATAAGACTGTCATCACCACGGGTTCATTTACTGTGGTCTTAGGAAGGCCACAGTGGGAAACAAATAATGCAATGCATAACTGTGGCTGTAAAAGGCTCTTTCTTTCACATGAAGTCATTCAGATATGGAAATAATTTAGTTGTGGACATGCAAATAGAATATTGTGGAATTAAGGAATTACATTGTACTGTACTACAATATGGACAAAAATAAATGGAACTTTTTTGTCTTTTCTTACTATTTAACTCTAAAGCTATATTCTACCTTCCAGAATGGTATATTCTCTTACATTGATAATACACAACATTTCAGTGGACTGTAAGCTGTCAGACTGGGATGTGGTCCCACATAGCACCCATTCTATTACAGACTGTGCCCAGGACCCACCTTGTTCCTATGCCAAGTGCACTGATATAACTAGTCTATTAGAAAAGTAAAAATCTGAAGGAATAATGAGGATTTCAATAATTTCTCTAAAAAAAGAGGAAAGAAGTGGATAGAACTGATAAATATCAAATGGAACACTTTTTTTTGAGCAATACTATTTTGACTAAAACCAAATCCACCTGAACATTTTTGACTACTTCTGCCTAACTATACTACATCTGACCTTCTGCATAACAAAGCTCCAAAACTCTCACACAAGTATTCTCAAAAAAATCTGTGTGAATCTAGAGCATGATGTTTAATGTTAGAGTTCAAGTGACGAAAAAAATCAGCCACAGGTCTGATTAGGTGTTAAAATAATTTATAGCCTTTGGCTTCAAAATCCATACTTTGTTTCAGATTGTAACTTTCTACCATCTCATTCCAGTCCACCAAATCTTGTTATGCTTTTGTTACCAATTAATGAACCTTTTAAAATGAGATATCGTGTTCCCTTTTGTGTTTGGGACCCCATGAAAAATCCCCTTCCCATCTTTTCTTTTTTTTGCTCCCTTTACCCAGATGCTCTGGTTTTCACAGAACTAGATATGTTGTTATTACAAAGTATGTTTTCTTCACTATCTTTGTAAGTCTCACATTTATAAAGTTGCAGGGACAAAAAAAATAAAAACATTTGCTGCTTGATTTATGTGGAGTTTTTTTGAAACAAACAAACAAAAGAAGTTTGATCTCACTGTAGCTTGTATATCAAATCCAGAGCCTGAATTCAATCTTTGCATTGTTATCATCTGTAACAGCTCATATTAACGCTCTGTGATACCGAGTAGAAACAACTCCATATGGATTTTATTATATTCTTCAGTTAGGTTAAATGACCTGAAATTATGCAGGCATTTTGCCACTGATCTATTATCCAGAAGTGAAAACAAAGGTAGAGGAAGAGTGCAAATAAATAAAACCTACGACTGACTTGAACAGGAAGCAGTTTGTTGGCAAGTTTGTAAGCATTGGTTGGTTTGTGGGCATGAGAAACACCTCTTTTGGTGTATACAGTAGAATCCCTGAAGGGAAAGTAGAAGAGAGATTGAATTTCTTTCTTTATGTAATATTAATAAATTCTTTCTGCTAAACTCCCACCACAGCATCAAAGCACTGTCATGAAAAAACTCCTTGTTCACTGCTGACAGATATTAGCTGTCCTTTATGTCTACAGCACCTCTATTCTTTTAGATATAGATCAATACATCTTTGATCTTTGTAAATTGTACACTTCAGCACAGGACAGAGAGTAGTAGAAAAAGAATATTAATCCAGAGAAAGTGTTTCTATACATGTGTAAAATTATTTATAAAAATTGATGTAAGCAAGTTGCATAGTATGATGCCAAACAGTTTTCTGTCTGAGGAGTTTTTGTAGAATAAGAAAACATCGTTGCAGAGTGTGGTGGAATTTATGTATGTAGACTCAAGGAAAACAAGGGAATCTTACATTAAAATGCAAATTTTTTGTTTACCTTTTGGGAAAACTGTGCTATTAACGTGAAAGAAGCTGTCACTCATCTGGAGTGCAATTCTTATCCCAGCTTCACAGACCAGATCAAATGGTACTTTTATTATGGGTTCCATATCTCTTCATGGTCCTCCATAACTCCCAATGCTTGTCTTCCGTTCAGTGGCAAGGCCCTTCACAAGCTCTTTCTCATTTTGCCCCTGATTTTTGTCTCGTATCATATTGACCTATCCATGTTATTCTTCAATGCCCTGCTCTTCTCCCTCCGCTGCCTGTCTTAGGCTTTTCTGTCTGAGGTTTTAAGTACAAATATGTGGGTCTCTTCCAACTCAACATATTCTGTGATTCTGCGTTATATGTCTTATGCTCGTGTACTTAGATAAGAGTAACACCTACATGTGCAGTTCCATGCACTTAAAGCACTATAGCACTCAAGCATCACAAGATAGAATCCTTCATATCAGTTGTATTTGACTACTTGACATAGAAAATCAGTGGCCTGAATTACTAGGTGTGACATTTTTAGAATTATTGAGTTAGGTAGTGAATCATACCATGAAAAAAAGTTCTAATTTTTGTATTCTTAACTATTTTGCCTTGAAATAGTATCTACAAATTGTTTGATTTCATTTTAGCTTTCTTGAGCACAGAATTTTGGAAATGGAAGAAAGGCACAAAGAGGAGCTGGCCACTTTGAAGGAGGAAAAAGAGAACCTACAAAGCTTAGTCACACGACAAAGCTACATAATCCAGGAACTAGAGAAGCAGTTGAACAAGGCAACAAGCAATAACAGTGTCCTACAGAAACAGCAGCTTGAATTGATGGATACAGTTCACACTTTGATCACCCTCTGCTCCAAGGAAGGAGGTAAGAAAATATCATTAAAAAACATTAGAAGTACTAAGAAATTTCCTCTGAAGTAAGTCCTGAATTTTTGGAAAGGCAGAACTTAATAAGCTTATTCCAAGAAAGAAAAAGACATTATAGCTGAGGACAAAAGAGCTGATGAGAGACTACAAATCAAATAGAGTGAAGACATTGCTGAGGCTGACCCTTGTACTAACAGCCATATTTGATTTTTTTAATTTAATGCTATTGGGCTATTTTACTTTGTCCATAGCTAGGCCATAATTCCATTGACTTCACATTAGCCATATTGATTTGTTGCTCTGAGTATCTGTCTCATTCTGCCAGGAGTAATATAACCAATTGTGGATGTTAATTTTACAGATGCTTATACCTCATTTACTCTAGTCTTCCCATACAATCAATGGAGAAAATATGATAAAAAACAAAGCAAATTTTTTTACATATATACGGATTTTTTACATATATATGTAAATTTCTTACATATGTATGGATTCTAAGGTTGATGACCTCAGATTTAGGCATTTATGGTACTGTAGGAATACATCTAAAATATAAATATCTTCACTTGAATGAGATTTTACTTATAATAAGGGATAATTTTTCTTTCTTCTGCCTTGCTGTGTTTTGTTTGTATATCAGGCACACTCCAAACTGTTGTCTAAAATTGGTACTCAAAAAAACCCTCTCAGACTCAGTTTGTGAGTTTAGAAGTCAGACATCATTTATTCTGTGAACTAGGTGTACTGGTAATCATTTTGCCAAAGTGCACACCATGACATCTCAGCTACAGTTTATATGTTTGCATTCCATGATTATTCATTTTTGTTTCTCACCATCCTGGTACATATTCATGACATTTCCCAATGTATATTAACATATATATGTATACTTATAGGATCTCTGAGGGGCTTCACTGAGGGTCTCTGGGGGTCCTTTCTGTCTGGAGACCCCAAAGTTCTGAGTGACTGCTTTATGAACACCTTTAAGACAATGCACCTGGTTGTGTAATACCCTTTCTTTGTTTGCTTGGCTGCTTAAGTTCCTTTCTTTATTGCTTCTTCACTTTGCTTGTCTGGTTTCTTTAAACTGAGGCACAGTAATTTTCTATGGGACATTCTGTTGCAAGCATTATTAGTACTGGTTCTGTTACTTCTCAAAACTCAAAAGAATAAAGATAGAAATAACATCCTTCTAGAGAAAGGGTTGAAAAAGTCTCTAGGACAATTTCCCTCAAGTATGCCTTTCTTAGTAAACAGTTTTCTTATAGCAACAGAGACAGAAATTCAGGTAGAATTTCAATTTTCAAATGCCAAAGACACTGCAGAGTGTCTTGTCAAAGAAATTCCTTCCATCACAATTGTTCAAGGGAGATGGGTGAATGGAAACCACTGTAAACAATGGAAATGAGACATTAGGAATGGGAAGAATAAATTAGTGACTATGAAAAACAAGGCAGAGTCATACAGGAATGACTAAACCCTTCTGAGAAAGGGTAAAGAGTAAACTTACAGAGAACCTGTAGATGTGTGAGTTGTGATAGTCATTCAGAGAATATGGAAGCATGGATGAAGGAGGTCTGTGAGAGGTTAAGTAGCAGCAGTCCAAAGAGCCCAGTATATTTGATCACTGTAATTCTAAGTGCCATAAATTATCTAAAAAACAACAACAAAAAAATCAAACAAAACCATCAGTCACACTATCCCACCTATCAAAAACTTGTCACTTCTGTCGTTATTCAATGCTCTAAGAGGCAGAAGGCATACTAGATCATTCAAACGATTTAACTCAAGGCAGTGTGAGTTTTCTCTCGGCTGTATATTCCCATGCAACTTGTGTGGCTCAAATCTAAACTGCTCAAGTGATGAGGATTACATCTCTTCCTTTGGACGTGTTGCATGCTTGGGCCCATGTTGATAGACTACTTCTGAAAAAAAACCACAACTTTTTTCCCTTCTCATGTTCATTCTAAATGTTCCCTTCTGCTCATTCTGTTATATAGTTCCCTAGCATTTTGAATTAAATAACATGTTTCATAGTAGGCTGTTCTCATATCAGTAGAGAAACATTGTGATGCAATGCAAAGCCTTTATTATGTTTTATGGTTTTTTGGCAAAGAAACCTGGCAAGGCTGTGTCCCGAGTGTTCTAATAAAGCTCAGGAGTATTTTAAAATCAATATCAAAATGAAAGATATATTATATCTCATACAGAGATATACTGCAAGTTCTTTTTAAGGTTAAAAAAATTTTGAAATTTGGAATTTGATTCAAAGAAAAAACCAACAAACAAAACAACACTTTATTTCCTCAGCTGCTTCTTATAAAAACTGTGAATGAGGAATACAGAAGTGGATGTTTCAAAATGAGCTCCTGGGTACTAATTCAGTACCTGAAAACCTGAGTTTTCAACAGTCTTTTTAACTTCTGAGGAACTGTGGAGCAAAGAATGCTTAGCACAATTATATGCCTAAATATAAATTAATAGCCTAACCAAGACCCTCGATTTTGGACACCATTACTTTTTGGGTATTATGTTCAGAATTTTCCTTGGATACCTTTTTTATTTAAAGAGAATAATTTAAAGAGAAATAATTGCAGAAATGTTTCCACTTATTGTCTGATTAAATCTAGCTGACCAACATTTTTTGATAGGTATATTCACAGCTGAAAAAAGGAATCAGATAGCTGAAGTTAAAATAATAATGTTATCCTGGAGCATAACCCAACTCTAATGAAGACTAAATACTAAATGATTTGGTTGTGCCAAAAATTAAAGCCAACTTCAGTCTGTGCAAATATATGTTGAAGAAGGAAATATATGCATGCTGGGAAGTAACACTGGAGATACTCTTCTAAATTCACACCAAAATATGATGTTTAGATAGTCTAACATGAGTCTTGATGTGTGCTCTGATGTTCAAAATAAAGAACGTTCTGTGAGAACTGGTGTTTCTTGGGAGAGGGAGAATAACAAAATGTGACACATAAATAAGTGGCACCCCTTCTGTCTTCAGTAAATCTCAGTCATCTAATTTCATAAGTGATAAAGTAGAAATTAAAATGGACCAGAAAAGAATAGAACAAGGGAAAAATTAGAGACCTGGAACAATTCCTGTATAAGGAGGGAGAGCTGTAACGTACAGAAGTTTTAGATAGGAAAGAAGGTATGTGGGATGCTGTTATGGAAGCATACACAATAACTAATGGTAGGGAGTAAAAAGGAACAGCCAGTAACACGGAGAGATATTTTCCATTGATAAAAATCAAGACTTGATTCATTTAGGTGCGGGTTACTAGATATCATCGAGATGGATAAAGATTTTTATAATTATTAGAAAGCTGCAGAGCTACAAAATATGAGTCTGCTTAAGAACTTTGGGTTTTTAACTAGGGACGCTTGTCTTTGAAACAAAGCACAACCTAAGTGAGATATGAAGTCTAGAAGGCCAGATTGTCAAAGATGAGTGGCTTTAAGTACCTTTATTGGATTTTCAACCATAAAATAAAAATGTAAGTAAGTATATTTTATATTACATGTATGCTTATATATTTTAAAAAAAGATGAGCCATATCAAGAAACCTAAAAATCTCTCCCAAGATAAGTCAAAGACAGAAAAATTATTTTGTTCTTCTCATAAATCATAGTATTCTGGATTTTCCAAATTGTGAAACTGAAAAAAGTAATAATACAGCTAAACGAATTTGAAAACAATTTGATGATAAGCACTGTGTTTTGATTACAAAACATGAGATACATTTCCTCCAGTAATGACCTATCAGAAGACTTATTTTTAGATCGATTTGAGTAATTTGGGAAACTATCACAAGTTTGCATGCTAGGAGCCTGCGAGTAATATAACGGAACAGTTTAGAGACACAGGGATGAACAGAAATGTCTTTTGAGTAGTTTCATACTACAAGGAGCTAACATAGCCCCTAGAACTGGATGACAACCCTAAGAAATCTGCTTTGGTGCTTCCACTGTGGCTAGGCAAATATTAGGAGAAGTTCTGAAGGATACAAAGACAAATGAGAAAGTGAAAAAAACTCAACCAACCAACCAAAAAAACCAAAATAAAAACTAACAATCAAACACCACCAAAAAAAAAAAAAAAGCTATACAAAGGATAAATTTATAAAATATAAATGGACCTAAATAGAAAATCCAGATCCCATTTTCAGTGTCAGTTTTGGTATGAACCAGTTTTGGGATGGGGACCACCTGTAAAACTTGGAATTGTTTGTGAGTTGGGTTTCCAAAATACCACCCACCTCTCTCCCAGTGTGAGCGATTCTGATTCTAGAATTTCAGTTGCATGAAATCCTTAAAATAGACACTGTAATAGGTCACAAAGCCTTCAAAAAGTCAAATAAATGCAGGATACTCTGGGGACTCACATGTCTCTGCCTTGGCCTGTGTCTATGGCTAAATAGACTTGTCAGATTGGCTGTGTATATTTTAGGCAGGGGCAACAACCTTGGCAGCAGCTGCTGATAAATTTCTATAGTAGAATTTCTAAACCAGCAGCACCTTCAGACACTAGCCTTACAAAGAAATGGTTATTCAGTATGGTGAATATTAAAAATAACTTTTTAAAGGTGAAGTAGTCTCCAAATTACAGTATGGATGAATACATGAAACTTATACTTTTCCCCAACACAAGATAAAGAAATAGAATGGTTGATGTGAAGATCTAATTAATGACCATAGAGATGTTGCATGACTATTTCCAAGACTGTAGAAGTTCTTCACCTGTAATAGATAAGAACTGGACAGAAATCACATTATTCTTAGCAAAGGTTATAAAAGATTTTTTGATTATTGTTTTCTTTAAACTGTTCATTCCTCATATACTTTGAATACTATTGGTCTTAGGATTGATAAAGTACATTGCTGTCACTGTCAAACAATATATCTGTAACACAGTAAATAGTTTAGTGATGGACTTTCTAAGCTTTCTAAGTAGAGAGTCACACGAATATTACTCAAAAAAACCCTCAACCCCAGAACAAAGCATACACTACAAATTATGTAAAGCAATAGATAATATCATCAAAGGTGTGTATGCAAGTCCAAACCAAGTGGTTTGGAAAGTATATTGGTCCAGTAAGAAATTATGCTTCAAGCCAAATATCACAAAAGGTGTTCAGTCAAAAGTCACATATATTTTCAAATACATTGTCTTTTTATTCCACTGTAAGAAAATGGATCAAGTTTCTATTGTGTCAACATTAATTTGCATAACTTGTAATAATTGCCCAAGTACTCCTGCCCAAAGGACAAGGGAATCTAAAATTCAGTGGGAAACTATATTTAACCATAATCTTATTTTCCTTTTCCACTTTGTTGTTGTTTTTATCTGTCAGATTGCATAATAATATACCTTGTTAAAATGTTTGGCCAAAACTTATACGTTTTAGAAAACTAACTGAACAGTAGAGAAAACTTTGTTATGAATGTCTGGTTTCATGACCTCCTAGTAAAAGAGAAATGAAGCACTATCTTCCTCTTGAATGCTGACAAGAAGTTAAACTTAATTCTCAAAATGATACCCATGTATGCTAGGATTTTACCTCCTCTGAAGTGCCAATTGAGTTCATTAAGTAAATAACGTGGTTAGTGGGTCTGGCATTTCAGAAAATGTACAAATTCCCAGTTTATGAGTAGGACAAGCAAATACGCCTAAAAGTTTATTTGAATAGAATTCATGCTTTTAAAAGATGTAGCAATTAATTTATTCACAGAAAATTAAACAGTAAGTAGTTTGTTCCCCTTCTTAGACTGAAGTTGTTTTGAAGTTAAAATTTATGCTGAAGTGAAAAGAGTGAGAATAGAATGGCAACTTCAAAGAAATGACCTGAAGGTTACAGGCACGGGGGAAGCTCCATTGACAGAAGCAGAATTACCCCATCAGTGATGCTGCCCTACTTCATTAGACAGACTTCAAAGACACCTTTTATAATATGAACTAGTATTTAAAAACCAAGACAAAACAAACATAAAAAAGAAATCCAAGTGGGAATACAGGACATTAAAATAGAAGGGTAGTTTTAAATCTCAATATCTGGACTGTGTCCAATGAGACAAATTTTTTATATTATATTGATTCAGCCATTTATTGGAACACAACAATGAGGATATTTAAATCCAATAGATTTTAGACAGCAGTGTAGAAGAGCAAGGTTGTGTGATATAGGTCTTGATCATTTTTCTTCTGTTCATGGAAATAACATTGGTACTCATCCGAGACATATTCTGAGGTGACAGCATGTTTCATCTGGGACCGTTTCCCTAACAATATCTTTTCAGGCCTTAAGCACATGGCTCCTCTTTGTACCTCATCCTTGACGTTGTTAAGGTTTTTTTCAACATGATGAGACATAACTGGTGAGGCAGAAACCCAGAGTACATCATATCAGTCACTTCTTTATTTTTCTTCTGAAGCGTAGAATCAAAAAAAAAAAGATTTTGCTAGATGTACAGAAGTTTCTTAACAACTTTGGTTGAAAGCTGTACGTTTGATGTGGATCAGAATTGTGCTTGAAACATGGTTTTAAGAAAAGAGTGCAAGAATGAAGTGACTTCTAATTTTTTCTTATACCAGAACTTACATTTTTGTTACCAATATTTTATAACATACTGCAATGTAATAACAAAGCATGATGCTTTTCATTTATTACTTATTTTTTTAACTTTTTCTTAATTAAGAATGAATCAAAAATGCCCAGACTTGACAAAGTGACAACACCAGAGCATTAAACAAAACCCCCTCTAAAGCACTGAAATCATCTGGTGTTCCACACTTATTATTTTCAGTCATGAAGTCCTACTTTGATCCCCAAGGATGTCAAAGCAGATATCTTCAACTAAGGTTGACAGTATGTGTTCAAGAATACAGAAAACATTCATTTGCTCAGTGTATCTCTACTTCTTCCTGCTTTAGAGATTTTGTGAGCATGGAGTTTCATTTTTATTAAGATATCCTAAAGCGATAACAAAAATACCGTTAATTTAAAAAGAAATCAGAAAATCACTATCATAAAGCATCCATCCATAAAGCTCACTCTTATAAAGATGTATTCCACCACATGATCTGCTCTTATTTATATTTTGAAAGCTGTGGAAAAACTGAATTTTTATTTTGTACTCACTGGCATGGAAGAGAGGTCCCCTTATCTGCATTTTTCAGAGAAGCTCAGAAAGCTCAAGTAGGAGTTTTTTTAGGGTCAGTCTTACCTGACTCACCTAAGATTTTCAACATGGCTTTAGAGTTTGGGTCAGGACTTCCTTTAAAGTAAAAAATGTCACTTTTGTAAAGTGAGTTGTTTTACAATGAGGTGACTTGTAGCAGTGTGGGTTCCAGGCCTGCCAGCAAGGCACTCTGGGAAATGTAGTCCCAGGCCTCTGATACACATGCGCA
>JAWMRA010000078.1:132754759-132870808 GCA_035584735.1 Pseudotriccus pelzelni | reverse complement strand
AGAACGTCACGGGTTATGACGTGTTATTCTTTAAACTGTCTATATATACTCCTGTTCTTCTCAATAAAGCAGCTTTTGTTACACGCCATATTGGTGTCTATATGGTCCTTTCGGGCCCATTATTTATTCGTCTATTATATTAATAGTATTGCTATAGTGACTTATCCATTTGCAAATACCCTTTTTCTCCATATTATCTGCTAAATGGTAATGATAATAGTGCTGATATTTATATGATCAATATATGTGTTGGGACAGATTAATTTTATACTTATTTTTTCTAACACTGAAAAAATAATATTAATTCCAAATGATCATGATTTAAAAATAAAAGTATTTTCATACCCTGCTTAGGCAAGAATACCTTAATTTCAAAGCTATGCTTTATAATAAAATGCAACAAAGTTTTTAGGTAGTATCAAGCTAGGCCACAGTTTAATAGAGTTTCAATACAGAAATAAGTCTATTTGAATGTGCAGCATCTGAAATTTATGTCAGTGGAAAATATTTAAATTTTTCAAAATAGAATTTGGGGAATCCAATATTTTATCCCTATTAACTTGTGAAGATCACATATGAATTTTCAATTCATATTGAAAAACATAATATTTTAAGTATATATTTTTACATTTAAATTCTTGATTGTTGATATTACAAACAATTACTCACCCTCTTTCCTACAGTATAGGTCAGTGCCAAATCCCTCTTCAGTCTACTTTCTGAAACTAGTATTGTTCACTCACACCAAAGACATTACAGAGAATATCAGTATATATAAACCCACTAACAACACTCTTGGTGTCACCCAAATGGCTTGTTAGTGAAAAATTTCTTTGTATGCATACCATTCTTCAGCTGGAAATATTAAACGCACATTAGGGTGCCTGTGTGGAAAAATATAAATCAATTAAAGAAATACGGACGCTAGAACTATTAAACAAAGCCAGCAACTTAATCTCCTTGTAGCAGTTCGTGAAAGACTTCTTTAGTTCTCCTCTCAGTGAATGGGTAGTTACTCACAAAATTGCTGTCTCAAGCAGAAACTCTTAAGGAGCTGTACTGCAGCTGGAAAATTAAGTGTCTTTATCTCTCTGTAAATGGGCCATAAGGCATTCTATTTCAGCTCACTAATGAGGACCACTTTATGGTATTCCTAAGTGATGTCTTTCAAATGCACAGCGATTCCAAGTATTATTGTTCTGGCCAGTCACTAAGGCTGGATTTATTGGGAAACAAACTTGATAACTGTTGATAATTTATTAGGTATTAAATAATTATGCCCTGGAGAGGGTGAAAGCTCACTATGTTAGCGTCATTTTCCAAGACTGAATTAATTCCTGCAGCACTACAGGAGGGAAATTATGCTTTAAATGATTTATTTAATAAGTAGTTGGATAGCTTGAGTGCTCTTGTTATGCAATTGTTTACCTTTCTTACTGCAGACTCTTAGAGGGTGTGTGGGAGGGCAAAGTAATGTTCTATTAACTGCTAAAACATTTCTATAAATGTTAATGTGAGACATCTAATTGGCTACAACTTTTCTCTTTCCTCCTCATGTCAAAAATATTGATCTGAAATTCTCGTGTGTAATGAACCTTCATGTTCCTAACGAATATGATACTGGACTAGATCATAGGCTGGGTAGAATCACTGTAGCCCTGCTAATTGCATTTCAGAGTGTCCTGGTAGTTATGTTGGATTGTACTTAAGTGAGGTCTGTACACCTCTTTGGGCCTCCCACATGCAGTGAGTAGCCATTAAGGGCCAGGGGTTGAGGGCAAAGGGACTACTTTTGCTTTTGTCATTTCTCCTTGAAGCAGTATCCTTCCACTTCTCCATTCAGTCCAGGGGTTATAGGGTCACAGGATGAATTACGGTCATTGAGCTTCTCCAGCAGAATAATAAGCTTGTGTAACAAACAAAGAAACAAAACAACAACAAAACAACTAAGCGACCAAACAAAAACCCCCAAGCTTTCCTCCCCACTTCCTCCCTACACCTAACTCAAACACTTTCTGCCAGATCTCCTATTAGCTGGTACATTTTGTGCCTATGGAACTACTCTACGGCCAACAGAGATAGCAAGAACAACACAGCTCCTGTAAGTGACACTGTCATTGCACTGTGTCTGGGGTTAAGACTGAGTGTTCCCTTAGACATTAAAAATGATCATGTATTCATATATAAATATAGATATATATTTATACTGTCATAGTCTGAACATCTAAATGAAAGCCAGCATTTTCCATTTTCCATTCTAATCATTCAGCAAATGAATGCAACTGAGGAAGGAATTCTAAAGTTCTATTTTCTCCTATTTTCTAGAATACCAATGTATATTCAAGGTAAGCTCCCAAGGAAATCCTAAATGAAAGACATGGGTGGTGCTACTAGCTTATTAATGGTCAAAATAAAAATAGTATTTTATAAATTGTTACAATAGAACAAACATGAAATCAGAAATCATTTGTACCACATAATTCGTGATGTACTCAAATACTGTATAAAGTATTGGAACACATCTCACAAAAAAGAAAAAAAGCTACAAAGACAGATGATTGAATATGTGAAATAGCATTAATTAAGGATATGAGGGATACTTTAGGCAGTATAAATGATAACAGAAGGAGAAAGAAGTAGAAACTGCAGGTGGTGCTTACTTTCATCTAAGAATGAAGGGTTACCAGGTGAAACACTCTGGTTAAAAGCTAGCAGTAGGAGATTGTCCTCCATGGCATGTGTATGGAGTTCCTTGGAATGGGACACTGATTAAAATTAATGTGGTGTCAAAAACGCAACTGGAAAAATTAATGGAAGAAAATTCTTTCAAAGCCTACTAAATATGCAGATATTACGTCTGGCAGAGGAAGCACTTATGCTGTAAATTCCTGGATATGCTTTCCTGAATTTATGCTGTTCTCCAGTCATCTGCCTTGGACATCTGCTCCTACTGAAGAATTTTTTTGGGCCAGGTGTTAGTCAAGCTCTTGCAAAATCTTAGAGCCCTCCTGAGGAGGGAAAGGCCTAAAGGAAAAGAAAATAACAAGAAAATAAGTAATTATGAGGGTGTAAGAAGAAAAAATATAGAGTGGTTTGAAAGATAAAGTCCTGTGAGGAAGCCCCATGACTTCTAGGGCCCTGATACTGGAGATGGGACACAGGAGGGGCTGGAGCAGCAGTTTATCCTGGTATAGCTACAGTCATAACTTTATTTGGGAATAATGGGGGCCTGGAAAATACAGTTTTATAAACTAGAATCTGCAAATTTATAATCTATAAACTTGATTATGGAACAATAGTTCTCAGAACAGAAATACTTTATTCCAAAATGAACTTTTCTTTTCCAATTTGCCATCGGCCATCTCCTTTTGTCATATCCAGAGCAGTCCCACAAAGCAATATTCCTTTGAAAAGCATTCGGTGAATGCATAGTTTGTTGGAAGGAAAATGCATGTCCAGACTCCAGTTCTAAACTTTTTCTCTCCTCCCAATAAACAAATGTGAGTACACAAGCATAAACAATAACTCATCTGAGAAGACTGCTGGACCCCAAGACATATAGAAGAAACTTTCCTATTAATTAATATCCCTCCACTTTTTTTTTTTCTAAAGATGATATTCAGATGTTATGGAGGTGAAAATAAAACATAGCATTAGTACAGGACAAAATAAAGTTGATGTTAGAGAAAGTTTTGAATCAGGTGGTGGTAATTTGTCTTTACAATTATTTAGATTTGGGTAGTAAATGCATATAAGTTCAGATTCAAAAATTTTGCTTCACTAGCTAGATGTTAAAAGTTTCCGATGTTTTATCAATAATAAATAACGTCAATTTTTTTTTATTTCATACGTATCCGTGGATTGTAATTTTCTAATTATTTTTCATATTTGTTATATTGAGTGATGGTGGTAGCTTTAATAATCCAGAAATATGTTTTGGAGGGGGGAAAGCAGAGAGTATGTAACATGTACTTGAATCCAGAAAACATTCTTTCAAGTCCTTTTTGAAAGGCACAAATGTGCTCTTACACTGCTGTCATTTCAGTTTGTAGGCATCACTGAAGTTATCTGGAGAGCACATCTTACTTGAAATCAGCCTTCAGGTTTCTGCCTTTTCCTGTAATTTGTGTGACATTTTCAACACAAGAGTGTTGCCATACAGTTGTCTTGTTGGGGGGAATAGTTGGGTGTCACAATCAGCTATTAGGCTGCAGTTTAATGTTTGTTCTCAAGTGGAGGTTGGCATATGCAAGACTAGGACACTGGAAAAACGGACTATGCCTCTGGCTGTAAGTCAGCAAAAACTGTAAGTCGGCATATTTTTCCTCCTCAAAACAAAAATAATCTTCACCCTTAATCTGTCAGATCTGTTTGTGCTTCCTGATGCTAAGTCTGGGAACATGTGTACATGTTTGGGCAGTGTTCCAGGCCTCTTCACTGGGGGTATTTGACTGACATCCTTTTGATACCATTAACAAACTGTTCTGGATTTGATTCTTCACAAACCAGACGCTGTTTGCCATCACAACTGGAATTTTGTTGGTGCACAGCAGCTGCACCCAAATGGCTGGGAAAGAGGTCAGAGGCACAGGGTCTCCTACAGAAATGTAGGATTCCCCAGCATGTGTCTGGAACCATGACAAAATCCAGGCAAGATTTATTTGCAGTCTGAATCTAGACAGAAACTGCCATTTGGTAGTCCTTGAATGACCCTGTCCTGAAATGTTAGAGCTGTAGGTAAAAACCATCAATTTACAACCTTCTCTTTTTTTATTTCTTGTAAGTTGTTCAACTCAGGACATACATTTTTACCTCACATGCTTTTGATAGAGCAGCTAAAATTTAATTCAATTATATTTGCCAACAAGATATGGAGAAAGACTTTCCCTTTCTTGCTTCAAAAGCATGAAGAATTATTTTAAGTGCCTTCTGGTATGTATAGTGATTATTAAATACTATAAGAAAATTGGGTTCATGTAAATAAAACATTAAACCAATGAAAATATAATAATTCACTAAGACACTAAAGAAAGCTCTGCATATCTGTCCTAATAAGTCACTATTGCACAGAAAAACCAACAGCTGCCTTTCATTCGCTGGCAGGATCACTAAAGGACATAAGACTGGTGATTAACTCAGTCTCCACTGATTTCACAAACATAGCAGTTCAGATCTCAAATAATTTAGTAAATATGAATGTGATTTTGTTGATTCAGCCAGCATAATGAAGTGCAATTTAATATTCTTTATTACTTACAGACAAACTGTTCTATTCATTCACCAGATATTTGATGCAGACTTTAAAAGCAATAAGATAATCACTTAATTTTCTCAAAAACAATCAGAAATCTCAATTTTTAAAAAATCAAGTCTGTAATTTTAATATTTTTTCCTAGTTGAGATTAGATAATTTTCATGCAGCTAGGAAAAAAGATATTTTATGTTTTTAATTTTGTTTTCCTAGAAGAGAACATTAGATTACTAAATATTTCAGAAGCCATTTATTCTTAGCAGTCAGTTTGTATTTTTTTAAACCTGGGCAGAAAAGCAAACATCATTTGTGATAGATGTTAGGAACTAGTAAACTAATTCACTACTGACTTAATTTTACAACTTATAGCAGATATAGTCTCACCCTACACAGAGGCACATATAGCTAACAGCCAGATAAATTTCCCTGTCTCTTGATTTGGGAAAAGGCCCTATATATCTGAGCTCTCTCACATGCAAGAACAGGTCAGCCTGTCTCAGAGGCTGCATCCCGAGGTGCTGACCCCGGCTTTCTACTGGAAGTTAATAACCTGTAAGCAGGTGCAGCAGAACAGCTGCTCAGCCCTGGCGGTTCACAGCCTATGGGTCAGCAGAGACCTCACTGAGTTGGCCTCCTGTGCATCCATGGTGCCTGGGCAGTTATGGCTGGTACTTGCTGTGCTGCACAGACTCCAGTCATCATCCAGGGCACTGAGGAAAAGAAACAGCTGAAAGGCTGATAACTGAAAGAAACAATTCACACCAAGTAGAGTGACTAGTATAGCCCAAGGGGAAAGTTATTGGGTTAAAATTAAACCAGAAGATTTTTGGAAATGCAATGAAAGACATAATTTTTCTTCTTAATTTTCCTTCTCTTCAAAAAAACCAGGAATTTTCACATAGACATCATTGCTTCAAAAGGCCATAACTTCATCACCAGTTTATTAATTCAGGAAAGGCAATTAAAAAAACTCTCAAAGGTTCCAAATTTTGGCTAAGCATTCAGGTTTAAAAAATGATATTATTTTGCTTGACATAGACTTATCTTTTTCTTCATTAAACATTAATCTAGAAATTCTTCTCCATTAACGTAGAAAATCTTTCTCTACATTAAACCCTGGCATAAGCATTGTATTTGAAAACAGCTAAACTAATATTAGAAATCTGTGTAAAGTCAATTAAGATCTTGAAGCTGACAAAGAAATGTAATGACTATGTATTTTATGAACTACTTTATTTAACTTTCTTACTTTTTTAGAAATTTACTTACACATTTACCATATGTGAGCCAATACATCATTCAGGGACTTCACTTAATGTATAAAGGATTCAAGGTCTATGTAATGTTGTAGAAAAAACAGTCTGGAGCTATAGTAGGTAAAAGTGGTTTGGAAACTGTATGGAATATTAAGTTAGAAAAACAACAGTAAACCTTAGAGAAAACATTTTTTTATCCTAAAAGAACATTACCAGAAACATTTCTGAGTATTAATTTTCTGAGAGCTTTGGGCTGTTCTTGCAAATTACAATGTGATGTATTAAGAAACACTAAACTTTGTGCTGGTCATGCTTAATATACTGTGTCACAATCTGTAATAGTGCAGCTCCTTGTGAAGGAGCTGGTCTTTTCTTCCACTGGGAGCACCAGTTCCTGAGAGAGGGATGAGAGGCACCCAAGGAAAGCCTTCTTCTGGCTACAGTGGTTCCCTGAATAAAAATCCTGCTGTAAAAACAACAGGTATTGGGTTGCTTAGATTTTATGAAATTACACATCTGCTCTCTGTGATCTCAGCTACTTCAGCTGTCTGATACTAAGAGGAAGAATGGAAAGAACTGGGCATATCTAAGACATTTATCTGTCCTTTTCAGCTTTGTGTCTCAAACAAACATCACTTTTATTGTGTTTTTTTTAGTCTTTAAGCATGAGGAAATAATTTATTTCTAAGGATGGTTCCTAGAGATCCATCTCCTTAGAAAATTATTTTCAAAGCTATTTGCTTTGATATTAAAGTCTTACCTTGTTTGAAATTTTAACAGTATGAACTTTAGAATATACTCATGATTTCTTTTGTCTAACTTTCAGTTAAAAATGAGCCAAATTCAAGTTTCCTTGGTTGACTCTTAAGTAGTTATTTCCAAGTGGTTTTCAATGTGTGTATAACGGTTAAATAGAGGTAAGATAATCTCTCTACATACAGCTAATAAAATATAAGTACTTTAAGACTGAAGGAAATGAACGCTGCCTCTGCACAACTAAATATATTCTTTAGACAGGAGAGACTAATGTCTGCAGTTGAAACAACAGCATTAGAGAAATTCAGGCCAGGAAGAGTGGATCTACTCTAAAGCCCTCTGAAATCAATGAGAGGCTTTGCTTTAACTCCTCTAGGCTTTGGCTCCAGCCCGAAGTAATTATTCAGGTTGGACTTTGGCCACTGATACTAACACCATCTGCTTACAGAAAGTACCATGAAGTCTGTAATTAACACAGTCACAAAGACCTCAGTTCTGTGTCTTATCTAAAAAATGCCACCTTTGAGAGTGCCTTGTTGATGTGCACCTTGCTGAGGACCTCACTCCCTGCCATCTCATAGGGCAATGTGTCATCTACTGTGTTACCAGCACCAGCTTTTCAAAATATGGCCGAGTTTCAAAGCCATCGATTTTCCAGTTGAAGTTCATATGCAAATATATGAGCCGAGTTTTATTTGTATTGATGATCTTGAATAAAAATAATGAATATGCTACAAATACAAAGAAAGAGAGAAGGGATTTTTTGTTTGCTAAAATAAAATTTTAAAAGAATAATATAATACTCATAAAAGGGAAAGAATAGTGTGATTTGTGTGTAAAATGCCCGCTTAAAAAACAATACAGTCTTACAGTCAGGATTGGATTTCTCACTATTTTCTATTTTCACCTTTCACAGAATGACTGAGGCAAAACGTTTAACCTTACTTTCCCTCAGTTTCTCCATCTGTGAAATTACATTAATACTAATTGATCTGTCAGGAATTTTCCATCCTAAAATACTGCTTTGAGGAATTCAGAGGAAAGAGAGTACATCAAACTACAAACCCTTGGCCTTATTGCACACAACCCGTGGCCTGGGTAGTCCCACGTGCTGTGCAGGGCCTTTGCTTTGTTGCACATCAGTTGTTGCACCACTTTTGCAGCACTGGCCACTTCATTAAGAGTGAATAAGGTGTAGTCCCTTTTTCACCTATAATTCACACTTTCAAGCCAAAAGTGAAAAAGATGTGTGTGTCACCAGACGATGAGTGTGTCTGGAGGACTTAAATATTGTTTCTGTATTGAAAGGATTAATGAAGTGCTGGCCCAAACCCTGCACAACGCTTAAGGACATGTTTAACTTTAAGAATCTGAGTAGACTGATGGGCTTCCATGGGAATACTGATGTGCTTAAACTATGTGTTTGGAATGAAGTCATATCCTTCAGCATTGTGTGGGGTCATGAGACTTTTGTTTGTGAAAGTGAAGGAAAGCTCTCAGATTTTACTCCTTCTACAGGGAATCTCCTGGTTGTTCAAGACTGGGAGCCTTGACATTTTACTCTCCTGATTTCTCAGCTCAGACTCATATATGTGGTCTGCCTACAATACACAGGATCTAGATCTACACTGGTGTTCTACCATTGTCTGTTTTCCTGTGCTGAGTCAAAAATGAATTCTATAAATCTTGACTTTAAAGATCTGACTTCAGTAGCACTGATTTTTCTTTTTTCCACTAACTATATCTAGCAACCTTTATGTAAGTAGGTATGAAAATAATTAAGTTATTCCCTTCCAAAAAATAAATTTAAGTGAGTGGCTGCCTTGCCTCAAGCTTCTCTGCTGCTAAAAGACATTACTTCGTGAAGGGCACAAACCCTCTCCTTACGGGGTCTCCATTGTCTTAGGTGTGTGTCAGATCACAACACTGAATAAGTTTTCTACCTCCATGTGCCATCTCTGGGACATTCTTTGTCAACCTCCCACATACAGCTTGAGTCAGAGGCAGCACCTGCAGGGGTGCACCTTTGCACTCAAAACTCACTGTGTTCACCTCTCAGGAGACAGGATGATCTGTTTAGCTATTTACATCATGACTTACTTCTGGTGCCTACTCTACTACCAAAAGTTTCTTACTAGTTCTTTACTAAAATTTACCAAATACACAAACTTTACAGGGACAATTATTACTGTGTAGAAAAAGAATACAGTGTGCAAAAGTGGATACAGATACAGAATTCCTAGATACAGAAATGTTTTAGACTGTTGTTGTAACTTATATTATCATTTTTTATGTTTTGCAGTTTTACTGAAGAATGCAAAAAAGGAAGAAGAAAAGCCTTTCAGAGACTGTGCAGATGTATATCAATCTGGTTTTAACAAAAGTGGGGTCTACACTATTTATATTAACAATGTGTCAGATCCTAAAAAGGTAAAGACTTGGTTTATTTTCTTCTTTGTTAATATGATGTTGCTCTGGACTTACAAGAGCACTTGGAGATTTTACTGAAGTTCTTATTCTGCAAATTATTGTACTGGTATAAATAACTTGGGTTATATTCAGTCTTTAAAAAAAATACAACAGATTACTACAATCATGACTAAATGTACTAAATGTATTATTACAGACATTCTTCTTTCCCGCTGACAGAGAATTCTTCCTAAGTTCCAACATATACTCAATAGTTGACTCAATTCCTCCCACTTGGCAAGCTCAGTTAAATCGGGCTATGACTGCAAATAAATCTGCAATAAAATTGAGAAGACAATTTGTAAAGTGCGATAATGAGGAAGCTAATGGGGGAGGATTATCTGGTAGCTCAGGGAAAGAAATAGCAGAATGAGTAGTTTTTAAAGATAAGGATTTACAAAAATCCTGCTTCTGTTGTAGGGAATAGGGAAGAGTGGTTTTGCCTGTAAAGAGCCCAACATACTGAGTGTTAGCACTGCTTGAAAGGATGAAGCATTTATAATCCTGTTCTTCTCTGAAAGGAGACTTGGGAGGGTTTTTTTCAATGAAAATGAAACATCAGTCTGTAAAGGAGACTAGTTTTTTTAAAAACTTTTTTCGATAAGGTACCTGAGTCAGTTAAAATTAGAAACATGAGAGGATAACCTAACTTATCCACAAAGGAAAGCTGACTGTCCCGTTGACAGGGAGCAGCCACCGAGGTTAAGGGCTGATTACCTGGGAGAGTGAAATACAGTGGTGTCCATAAAGTTGGGCAAACAGGAGGGAGGGAATCACTTCTACCTGGTAAATTTATTCTGACTGCAGTGAAATGGTGACTCTGCAAACAGAAAAAAGACTGTAACAAATATTACCAACGTTACTGTTTATAGTAAGTTTATGATCATATTAAGATATGTAAAACTTATTTCTAAACTGAATTTGGTATTATTAGAGGCCTTTGGAAACCTGTAAATGTCAAGATGTTATAGTTTACCAAGGAAGGTGGAAGAGTTCTATGGGCCAAGATCAATATAATTCTGGTGAATATGAATGGAAAAATAATTGATGTGACATAAAATAAAGAGATCCCTTTAAGTGTTACTGAGCAGGACAAGAAAAATGAAAGCAGTTCTGAAGAAGCTGCTCCACTCAGAAAAGAGAGGTAACGTCTATGTCCAAATTGCATATATCAATTGGCAGTAACTTTTCCTAGCCTTACTGAAGTTTGTATACCATGCCCAGAAGCTGGATTGCAATTAAACCCAGCAGTTATCTGAAAGCACTGAGACACTGATGCTTACCTTAAACCCACTTCACTGGCATTATAAGGACAGTGACACAATGGAAGCCACCCTGTGTTTACCCTGTGTCCCTGTTTACAGACGCCTATCAATCAGTACAGATAATACAACTCAGCTGATATAATTGCATTATATTTTCGTGGATGGTTCCTGTTTTAGCAAGAAAATGTGGGAGTGTGTGTCGAGGGCATTTCTGCTACCACCTGTTTCTGCCTCGCCCTAGTGATAACACAGCAAGAGCTGATCCCAGGCATATTCATATTAGTCAAGTGAGAAATGTGATTGCTTTAACAGATGTTTTTTTCAGACATAAGGGTCATTTTAACATTCTTCAAGGTGGTGCTGTGCAGAGAGCTGAACTAACTCCGGCTGAGATAGCTTCAAAATTGTATCAACTCAGCACTGTGCCAGGACTAATTAGCCCAGAGGTAGCACCATGCAGGCACAGATAGATTGCTCTAATATCCTGATAGGTACTCCATGGAGACATACTTGCTTGTTTAAAGCCAGTTTAGTTATCTGGATTACCACAATGCAATGCACAAATCTGACATGTCTTAAGAGGCCTAATATATTGTTACCTTCTGTAATACTCACAGCCACCGGCAACTATCTCATTCATACTAATTTTATACAACAGGTCACAAAAATATACCTTCATTTCATTTTATATTTCCTAAGGGATGCTTACTAGAATCCTCATACTCAACAGCAAATACCTTTGTCATATATAAAAATGTTACTGTCAGTTCTAGTGTTTTGTTGATTTTACGGTCATATATTCATAGAAAACTATCCTTAATGCTTACAGCTCCCTACCATATATATGTCTCCTTTTTATATACTTAAAAATTTAGACTACAATTTCTTTTTCATGTTCCTAGACTCAACAGTTCATTGATTTAGTTCATTAGTCTTCCAGCCCTGCATCAAAAATTAGTGATTAATTTCTATTTAAAAGAATCTTAATATTTTGGTATGGAAAGAGAAAAAGATAGAACTAACTACTAAGCTAATTAGTTTGTTTACTTTGATGCGTGTATGTGTAATGCCTGATAATGTGGACAAATGATTGTCCCTGAGGGATAGTGAAAACAAAGGCGAGAAGAGTCCTCTCAGTCCCCTGCAAGGCTAGGGTCACTTAGAGGGAAAGCAGAGGCTTCTGATGAGCAAGGGAGCAGTGAGAGTGAAGTTGCCACCGTTTTGGAGTGGAAGCAACCATGTCACCCTTGGAAGCAGAAGTAGGGCAGGGCTGATGCTCTGACTGTACACGGAACCTCCGCATTGCTCCTTCGATCAGTGTATTGACTCTCTCACTGTCTCCTCTAACGCTCTCATAAGCATGACTTTTACCAACTTCTGGGTGCACTGCACTGAAAATGTTATCAATTCGTAGTGAGGTCTGTATATTCTGAGTCTTTTGACTCTGCAAAAGCAACAGCTGCTGTTGCCATGAATGCAGCCTTTGACTCCTACCCCTCTACTTTCTGCTTGTGGACTTCCTACCAGATTGGTGTCAATGGTCTCTCTGAGCATACCTGAGAGAATTTAAACCCACTAGAAGTATGCTAGCCTCTTATACTGTGGAAATGGGCATTCTGACATGGTTACCACCAGGCTCAGTTTTTGCATAACAGAAATGCATTGCCTGAATCTCAAATGGCTGGTCTTGAGCTTGTTGCTCCATGACAACAATGTAGACTTGTGATGCCTTAGTGTGCATTTTCTTAAAATGCGATTTGTGGTAATCCTCTGCCTTTTGTTTACTCTCTTTAAAACTGAGCTTATGTCTAAATGATGATTATAAAGTTTTTAATAATTTAGTTCATAAAACTAAAATAAGTAGAAAAAATCCCATATTTACCTTTTAGGAGTTTGAGAATTTTTACCTATGCATTTAAGGAAGGGTAAGAGTGCAATATCTTGGATAGTCTTTTAATCTGAATCAGGTTATTTTATTAATCATAGACTCCGAATCTAGATATACATGCAAATTCAAAGTCACTTTTCTTCATTCTTTTCTAGTAGAAGGTTAAGTATTGGAACATGTTAAATGCTGTTTAATGGCTGAGTGCCTTGACCTTGTCTGGGGCAGACAAGGCAAGGGCTATGCACAGTGAACATCTATAATCAGCTTGGAACTCCTGTTAATACAGCAGATGTTTCTGCCTACCACTGTGGAAAGTGCCAGACCACACAGTGATGACTAGTGAACAATGTGCTCCTGGCAAACCTTTCTTTCACTGTGTAGTTTTCACTTTCAATTTGATATATTATGAAGAAAACTTCAAAGTTTTTTATAGGTATTTTATTATATTTTGGTATGAAAACCCCATCATTTGTGTGCGTCTTTTAAATGAATAGTCTTAATACAGTTGAGAATTTAATGCTTTAAAAATTGGCAGTGGATTCATGGGAGCTTTCAATGGCTTATAAATATAGTAAATCCATAATTTAGAAATTCTCACTGTAGATCAGACTAAAGAAATTAAATCCTGTAGATAAATGTTTTGACTCACTGTGTCTTCCCTGAAGAAGAAATAGGGCCACAATGTTTGTCTAGAAAATTGTGGGTTTTCTTGTGGTTACCCTAAATCAAGTTCACATGTTTGCACCGTTAAGTGTTCTGTTTCCTTCCTGTGTCTTCACAAGGATGTCACTTGGCATGCCTGGTGCAAATCAAAACAAAAGCACTTGCATAGTGTTACTGTGGCAGTGCTTATGAGTAGGAGATATTTGGAATGGATTTCTTGAGAGTAGAATATGGTTCTCTGGTCCACTGCAGGATAAATTGATATTTAACTGAATTGGGCAGAAACCTCGAATTAGTGTGGGTCTTAACTGCTGAACTTGCCTTGAGCCTGTTTTTATCTATGTTCTCTGTCAGTTGTAAAGCATCTTAGTCCGAGATCAACTGTCCCATTTTGGGACACTGCCTGGAACTGTAGGTAGTATTACAATTCAAACCAAAACAGAATAACCTCATCACTGCTACATTTCAGACTCTTTGGATAAGTGTTTTCTGTAAGAATTCTGAAGATTCCTTCTTAGACCAAATGACACTCTGCTAAAAGCTATAGAAAACATTATCAACTCTGAAAGAATTACTCATTTGTTAAGAGGAAGGGAGTGCCTTCAGGGGAACTGCAGAGAAAATAGAAAAGAAGCATGGAGGGAATCGGAAAGGGAAAGCTGAAAATGTGGAAGGGAATGACGTGGAGATGTTCTTGGATAATGTTCTGAAAGGACATATTACTGGAAGAATTATACTAAAAATAAAAATAAAGAGAGCACTGTTTGTGGTCAAGTGACTGAGGATACCATTGAGGGCACAGGGCATGAATCCATAGGAAAACATCCTTAATTCTGTTATTCACAAATACCTTTTTCCCCCCTTAAGATGACAGGGTTCCAATACAAGCCTGTTTATTTTCATTCCTATTGTTTGTTTTTGGTTTTTTTTTTTTTTTAGGGGGGGGGCGGGTGTTCAATTTATTTATTTATTAATTTATTTACTGTGTAGGTTTTTTGCAATATGGAAATTGCAGGAGGAGGATGGACAGTTATACAACACCGAGAAGATGGGAGTGTGGATTTTCAGAAAAGCTGGAAAGAATACAAAATGGTAAGGTGAAATATGTGCAATAGCTGTACAAGTCATGCAAGTGTCAGACTTCAAATACTACTTCCTATTGTCTTAGGTAGATAGTTCTGCCTATAGTGATGTGATGTGGTCCTGCAGTTTTTATGAACTACCTTTTGTCATGTCTGCTACTTTTGAAACTGCTTTTTACTCAATTAGTTGAGTATTATTTCCCATGACTTAGAGTTCCTTTGAGATCAGAAACTGAGATATAAAAAAAGAGGTGAGGCCAAAATTCAGCCATCTGTCTCTGAAGTTGTGACTTGCTGTGATGTTAAGAGCTAATAGGCATATGATGATGTTCCTGATGCCTGGATGTTTTCAGCTGAGGGGAACTCCTTCAGAACTTGAGTACCTCAGATAGGAATGAAAATTCTTTCTGGGGTTTATCCCAAGTCATACAACACCTCTGCCAATCAAGTTCATGTACTGGAAATGCTGATACTTCAAATAACATTATGAGAAAATAAATAAGTTACCAAATTAAATATGACATGACTTCAAGCAGTCTGTTTTCCCTTTGCCAACTCAAAAAAATTTTGCTTCAATCTAAATAACTTCTTATTTTTTCATTTGCTGTCTGTTCATACTTTCTGATGGAGCTCCTTTCTCTGAGTCCCTGAGGTTTGGCTTGGACTACAATGACATTCATAGTGAAATTTTCAGTATTGTTATCAGCCTGGCAGAGGAATGTCTTTTTTTCTACAGTTTTCAAAAAGCACTAAACAAAGAGAGCATTTTAAATGTTTTTTAAAAAAAGCAAGTTCAATTCAGTAAAAATTTCTATGGGAAAAATTCTGTTACAGAACTTACAATTGCAGAAATATACCTAATATATTATTGAAGCTAAATCTATTTTTGGATTTTATGGATGCTTTCTTTTTAATATTTTTTATTACTGGAAAATATAAATTATAAAAAAATAATCATTTGGATCAGACCCCTGTTCCTATGGATAGCTAGAGGATATAGTCTGTTTCATAGTATACATCAACAAAAAGTAATATTAAAATGACAAAAAGATGTTTCTCACAGAATTGTAAAATTGGAAACTTTTTTTAGAATTCACAATGATTTAGTTTAGCAGAAACCTTAAAGACTGTTTTACATGATTTTGGTTCAGAATCAAATAAAATATAAAACATCAATTTATTTTGGGGGAAACAAAATTTGAAGATCAACTAAGGTCGAAAATGCAATCTAAGTAATTCACTACATATGGACATTTTCAATTTATACATATCACAGTAATTGAGATTTTCTGGTTTTATCTCTTGTGCTTTTTCTTACCAGTTATATAAATACAGCTCTTCTTTGTAAAGTTACCCCACATGGTCTTTTTCATATATATCCCTTAATATAGTCAAAGATTTTCTTGTAATTTTCCTCTACAATAGTGTGAGCCTGTTCAGGATTAGATTACATTGGTTTTGTCTACTTCAAGCAGTCTGAACAAATTTTGCTTCTCTTTAGGAATGATATAATATTCTAAGACAACATTTACTTCTATCAAATAAAAAGGATCTGTTTTGGACTCTTATTGATATCTTATCCTGTAAGTCGTGAAACAAGATGGGATTTAGGCTTGCTCTACTTCTATGAACCCTTTACCCAAGTAACTATCTTAGGCCCCCTTCAGTAGTTACCATATAACACCAAATATTGAATATTGAGTGATAGAGGCTAATGAATGTTCTGTGTATTATTGGAATATATGACAGTGTCTGAGCTTCAATGACACCACTGATTTAAATCCTTGATTGTTCAGAAAGGGTGCATGGTGTCTATTGGACCACATCCCCTCTCTTGCTGGTGTTTCTTCCAGTGGAGACTGGTTTGTGTGGTGAGGGACACAACGGTACTTGATCTTACTTGAAGTGGTTGAATTTAACATGCATTCTCTCAGCCTGTAGTTCAGATACAGCTTTCCAGATTTTTTAAGGTCTTGTCTTTGTGCTTGTATCTAATAATTTCAGCATAACATAATAACAGCAATAATAAGTCTCTGGGGCTTCTTTTATTTTCAGTGCATTTAGTTCTTACTGGAAAAGGAATTGGAAAATTGTTGAAGTTTTTAAGTTACAAGAAAGTACTGATTTACAGCTTCTGAGCTGGACAGGATTTCAGGCCACCAACCGGCTCTACCACTGGAGCCCCCACAATTTATTGACTGTTCCAGTTTCAGGAGACCATTCAGATACGCTCTAACTCTGAGACCCTTACTTGGGAAGGGTGCACATGGAATAATCTCTCCAAGGATGAGTGACAGCAGTGCTGGATTACAAGAATCACCTGAAAACAAGGCAGTCATTGTCTTTGATGGAGTTTCATGCTGGTACTTTCAGCTTACATGGAAGTACTTCAGTTCCTATTCCAGACCTCAACCCAGGAAATAGGTTAAGTCAGAGATAAAGTAGCCATAAATCTTTTGAAAGTAGGAAGCATACAACTCCATTCATACATAAATGGCCACAAAGTCAGTGCTACTATAGCAACAGTGGTACTAATTTTTCCTCCTTGTTCTTTTGGCTCTATTTCTACTGGCATTCAATCTCCACTCTGGAAAATAAAGTTTCACTTTCTTTGGTATCTAAACCAATAGGTAATTAATACAAAACCTTTTCTGAAGATTTACTGTTATGCATGATTAATTATGCCACCTTCTTGCTTAGGGGCATATGTACATACCAGTATTCTTCAGTTTTGTTATTAGTCTTTCACTGTGCAGTGCAATTTGCACCTCTGAACTCATTTCTAACTATGAAATTTCTTGTGCCATTTCAGTTTTGTACATTCAATGGTAATTGGAATAAATTCAGAAGAAACCCCTTAAGTTCATCCTCTCATCCTTTTCTTATCAGTTTCTACTACATCTGTTCTGCCACATTTTGCAATGAATTTTGTGTTATACTGTTTGCTGCTTATTGGAAAAAAATTGAAGTGGAACAATGAATAATTTCTGTAACAGCAGGTAAGATCACACTGAAGCAAGTTTCAACCATTTTTTCATATTTCCTTGCCTGAGAAGGGAATATAAAACATTATTAAGTGTTTTGATCTGTAGAGGAGAATATAATTAAAAAAAACTATTGCTTGCCATCTGCAAATCTAAAACACTTTTAGAAAGGGGGTTTTCCACAAGCTTACTTTCTAAGACACAACTTCTGGGACTTATTAGGCAGTCATTAGCAATAATGAATCCAAGTAAATTATTAGTTCATGTGCTAACTTGGCTATCGAAACTTCTTGATAATTTTCCAGTTTTCAGTTCTTGGATGAATGCACCTTTCCCAGTGACTGTCTCCATTTTTGCCAAATTAGGTGATGGAGTATTAGATTCCCTATTCTCTAGCCTTTTAGCATGTCTAGTTTAACAATTCCTGTGAAATTCACAGTATTTATTCCACACTTGATAGGCCAGCATTCACTATCAGCTTCTTAGGGGGGCTTCTTAAGGGGTTAAGTCTATTGGAGGCTTCCTCAGACCTTTAAAATTATTTTCTTGCTTTCTCTCATTGGATAAAAACTCTCAATAAGTATTTGAAATTGCGTGCTTTGGCCAACTCACAACAACCTTTTGTCTAGCCAGTTTTGGGTTTTTTCCTGCATGTCAGTATTTAATTGTACTGCCTGTCTTAATTGCTATAGTATTGCTATTTGCCTTTCACTGATGAAAGAAAGCTATCCTTTTTTTTTGTTATTCATAATTTCATGGGCTAGATCAGGATCACTTGTACATAGTAGACTCCGAGCTGAATTTCTAAGCTTTATGGCAACGACCTCCTGCCTTTCTGACCAGCAGCTGTTTTTTCATTTGATTTCTTTGAGGCAAGAATGATGTTCAGTGGTAAATTCCACATTCTTTTCATTTCATGTTCTGATTAACATCTAAGAGTCCAACAACAGTTCAGTGCTTAAAACAAGTCTGCTGCCAACTTGTTTCAGAAGTCATCAATATCGCATTTGTGTGTGCTTGAACAGCACAAAATCCAGAAAAGCTACAAAACCACTTCCATTTCTGTGGGGGTTTCTTCTTTTTCTCTTCTCCTTAAAGCTGTTTTGTCACATTGATGGCTGTCTCACAGTACCAATGCTCTTCTATAGCTTAAATTCTTCACAGACTTCACAGACTTCACAGAGAGCCAGACCACAGAGGCAGTCACCAGAACTTTCTCAGAAAGTATTTTTGGATGCAATTCTAGTGGGTAGTATGTTATCTGGAACAATCTGAATTTCCTCTGAGCCTCGGTAAATTTTAGCTAGTATGTCAAGTTTTGAGGTCCGTGTCTTCTGCTTTCTTAAAAGACAGCTGAACACCTCTTTGGACTGTAAGTCTTGCATTTCCTTCTAGGCATGATGGTTTTTACCATTTTTGACATATTTCCTACAGTTCACTTCTGAGTAAGCTCTAGTTTGGGCATAGGTCCCACTCATTTTCTGGAAGACCTGGTTTGTGGCAGTCAGGCTGTTGATGACCGCATGTTTTCATCCACTACTCCTTGCAAATCCTACATGCCTGAATTATACATAATAAAAGTTACCATTCCAACAGAGATTTTATTTCTTAGTGCCATTGTTCAGTTAATTCTGAAAATTTCCAGATGTTATATTTAATTTTTATTTGCAAAGTAATCAATTCCCGTTTTAGAATGTGGCCTCCTAATATTTTACCTCCTTCTCTTGTAAGACGTATTTTATTTTCTCTTGTGAAAGTCTCAGGTCCATTTTTCAGTTTTGTTATCATTCTTCCTGCCCACTTGTCTTGCCTTTAAACTCTGACAGTTTTTTTGGTTCCTTATTGCTTCAGTAGCAATACTAAGTTGCATATTTTTCTCGTTCAAAATAGGTCTTCACCATTTTGTGAAGTTAATATTGTGTTTGACTTGAACAAAGAGACAAAAACTCAAGTTGTTGTGCTGTTCCCTCTTGGAGCATTAATTGATGATTGATATTTCTCTGTTGTAGTTTTATCCATTTAAAAATAGTGTCCAGGTTCTTTTTTTCTCCCCAAATACTTGAAGAATCAAACAACTACAGACAGAACTCCAGCCTCTTTCAATCATTAGATTATGATGCTCATCACTTTCTTTTTCAAGGGAGAGGATGACTGTGTAAAAATGCACAAAGCACATTTTAGAATTTTTTTGTCGGCTTCTTGATTCTGGTTCCACTGTTTTACTGCAAAACAAATTCAGGTGCGGGTGGGGTTTTTTAAACAAAAATTACATAAACCACATGACTTGGCTGAGGAGAATGTTCTTGACAGAAAAAATAAATTTATTCATAATTTGGAAGCTCATATTATGGAAACAATATCTTCCATAATTCTCAGTTTTTAAAAAGCTAAATAGTCTGAATTAATTTTTAATACTTTTCTGGATTATATCTCTTTAAATTATGTTATGCATTCTTATGGCCACAAAATCTTCACACTTCTTGCATTGACGGCCATATTCCTGTGCTCCTTAAAAAGGGAACTCAAATAGTATCAAACAGCTCTAAAGGTGGTTTCTGCTTCTATTCCACGTTAAATTATTTTGTGAAAAGCTCATCTTTTGGATCTTTATTCATGCCAAACTTTTTCCTCGAGACTAAAGAAAAGAGATTGCAGGGAGCTAAAAAATACATTCCACTGCAAGCATATGATGCATCTCCCTGTGTTCAAAAGATGTCAAGTACTGAAATAGCCACTGAAACTAGCTTCACATAACTTATGTTAGGGAGATTTAAGAAGATGCTGCTGTTGTTCACAGGAATTAAAACACTTATCAGCTTTTCAGTTAATGATTTATGATTTTGATAGGAATTTAAAATTAGAAAACTTTTATCACCATGTGAAAATGTACACACATATACTAGACAGAGATTCCTCTCTACCAACAGGACAATAGTGGTTTTATCATAGTAAGAGGTTTCTTCCATTGATTGTGGAATGAGCTATATTCAAGTCATTTAGTTTTAGGTCACAAACAGTAACAGCAAGAAATAAAGGCAAAGTAACAAAACATTACATTTAATGTACATATGGTCAGATATGTAAACCTTAAAGTATGATTGTGCATTGATCTCACATGGACATAAATTTTCGCTTTCACTGTTATTACTCCTGAATTTTTTGGCTGTGAAGGATCACTCCAAGTGCAAATATATGCAGCTGCTTTTGACAGATAGCTAATTATATTTTATAATAAGAACCCATGTCTTCCTTCTAATGAGAGCTTTAGTGTTTGACTGGTTTGAACAGGAGGGATCCAGTGGATGGGATCCCCCTCCTATTTGACTCATTCGTTCTTGCTCAACTACTAGGTCATACCTGTACTAGCACATTGAGCAGAGCCATGGCCTGTGTGTGTGAACAGTTTTGTGACACAAGACCCTCGTCACTAAATTTTAGTGGAGTTTCGGTGTGACCGAAACGACATCCACCTGTAATGCCCAAGCACTGAGGTGTAATGGGCCATTCTCAAATAGCAGTTGGCACAGGGCTGCTTTGGTTTTAGACCTGTTAGCATAGGAGCTTTTCTTGTTTGCTTTCTTATGCCTAGCAGAGCAGTAACGGTTGTTCTTCACAGCTTCTTCTTCCTTCTGTGGCTTAGTGAAACACTTGTGAGGGAAAGAATTATTGGTTCAAAGAACTTGGGGAGACATTTTGAAGATAACCTGGGAATAGGGGAGGAATACAAAAAGTTTTCCAGAAGGAGGAGAACTTTCATAAAACTATCTGTACTACATCCGTGAGTCGAGCTAGTAGCTGGAGATGAATCCCATAATTTCTTCACAGGAACAGCTTCATGTGTTTTCCCTGCCAGAAACGTGAAGTAGTTTGTAAAGTGCCTTGCAATAACAGCATGGTCCCTCCTGCAAAAGTGAAGGATTTGAGAATAGGATTGACCTGGGAGTAAGGCAAAAACTAGGGAATCTATGTCCTTGTAAAAGACAGAAGTTATGTTGCTTCTGTAGTGTAAGCAAACCAGATAGATTGGGAGTGGTGGTGGTGTGGAATTAATGTGTTGAGTGAATAACTTATTAGAGTGAGTTATGAGTTCAAGGAGATTAAAAATACACACTTAAGACATGTATAATTCTATAACATATAACAACAAATACATTTCTTATTATAGTATGCTTCAATGTTTCTTACATCTGAAAAAAATCGTTTACTTCAAGGGACTAGGTTAAATGATATGGAAGTAATTTGTTTCTTTCACACATTTACCAAGTAATTTGGATATAAGGAAATGATTTTTGGTGAGTGGAATGTGTATTAAGATATTATGTGAGTAATGCCTTTCATGGAGACCCTTCCATGATAATGAATGGCATGTCATGCTACTTTAATGAAAAGGCACTTCTGACTGAAACTGGTACCAGATAATTGTCACTTTCATCAGTGCTACAAAAATAGTCAGCATGTTCTCTGCTTCTCCTGAGATCTAAATCCAGTATGTCCAGTAGAGATAGGCATGATATCAAGGTGGTGAGAGACTATATTCAGTTTTATGAAAATATGCTCATGAAACTCTTCTGGTCCTGACCAAGGCTTAATCTACAGTGTATATTTCAACAGAATGATCTGAGGGAGCAAGAATGAAACAATATTTGATTCAGAGAGGGCTGGATCACTAGACTGGGGACCAGAGATGTTACTACATAAGTAAGCATCTTTTTTATTTTGGAGAATACATTTGGATGTAAAATCAAACAAAATTTTGTGTGGGAGCACAGTTGTGTTTTAAATCTGTTACACTCAGCGCAGCCTTTCCTGTGCAAACATTACTGGATAACTACAGTTTCAAGTGTTGTGTTGACACTTGTGCCTACTTTGCCACCGATGCTTTAATTTAACACCATTAATTATATGTTGATACAACTCACGTAGTCTTCCAAAGACTGTTATATAATAAGTTTTTTGTAATGATATCAAGATTTAGCCCAGATATGATAACAGCCTATAGAGCAATAGACCACCACGAGAAAGATTGATGTCATTAAAGCATCTTTCTAAGCAAAAGATGGAAACACTGTTTTAGAAGAGCCAGGTGAGATTCTGTGAGGTTGTTTTTAAGATTTGTGACTTGAACATTTAGTAGAATTGTAGCAGAGGTCTTCTCAAATGGCAGCTGTGTGCTCTCATCATGGAAGAGCATTCTCCTCAGGGAGGAGCATCTCCTGCCTGATCTGCTCCATTTGGAACTCACTGCAGCAGCTTTTCACTTTGGGGCTCATGTTGAACTAGAACTGTAACTTTTTGACTCTGACATCATCATCTTCTATTTAGTGTAGCAGCTGAGATGAAGCAAAAGATTCTATTTTCTTATTTCAAATAACATAATGAATAATTCAGTGTGATGGAAATGAAATTATACAAGTATACAAAAAAGTATACAAACCTTTTCTAGAAATTGTCTTCTTAAACAAAATCCATTCCACATTCTCATCTAAGGCAAAGGGAGCTGAATATTCTTTATGGCTTCTGGAAAGTCATTGCTGCTGTAAAACACTGAATTATTGTCTGCCTTATTCAGTGAATCATCTGACAGAAGATGAACCCATAGACTGTGTCTGGTTTCAATTTTGTTTTGTCTATAAAAGGTCAAAGCTTCCTGTGAGCCTTATCAGACAAAATAAATAAAGTAAGAGAGATAATTGTTTAATGAATCTGGAGCAACATGATTCAAGCAGAATACCCTCACAGATTTTGCCAAAGCTAATAAAATTCTTTTGCACCCTGCTTATTATTTTTGAATAAGAATCAACTTCGTAAATTCTTAAGGCCATTTTTAAAACCAGCATTGAATTCTGTTTCTTTGTTTTTCATGACTGCTTTAGAAGTTTTGAATCTGGTAATCACCATGCAATTGGAAATGAGCTGATGTAGAACTCGGATGTCATCTAGAGTAAATATTGTTTAATCATGTGTTTTTGTCTTTGATTCCTGATTTGGAGTACTTTAATCCATACAAAAGGATAACAAATTATGTATATATATATTTTTGTCTTCACAAAAGTTGGGCACTATGTCAGAATTTACAGAATTTAATAAATTTATAAAGAACCATAAAACCCCTTTGCTTCATCATAGCACATAAATAATTTTAAAATTGTCAGGAAGATTCTACATTATGGGGTTTTTTCCTCTGAAAAAAAATGCTATCACACCTACAAGAACAACCTACTCTAAATGTAGTACAAAACATCACCTTATTAATTCCTCACTGAAAAAGCCTGTGGAAAAATAATTACTAATTGTTGGTGATTTTTATATCTTGTTTCAGATCAACATTTGCCAAAATATGATCTTAATGCAATTTTCAGCAGCAAAAATATAAATGTTTTCTGTACATGAAGAATAAAATGAAACATTATAATAATCTATGTTAGGTCAGCGCCAAGATTTGTGTATTCTATTTGTAACTAATAGAGGACAGTTAAGACAACATATTATTATAATGTAAGCATATTTCCCTGCTATATTCTCCCAGCTTCCACAGAGTGCTAGTGAGGAAAATTAAGGAGAGTTTTGAGAACTTTTGGAAATTTCTGACCTTTCCCTATTACATTAAACACTTTTTTGGGAACTTAAAGCCTCTGATTTGCCAGTCATCCCAAAATATTATGCAAACCTCTAGGGAAAAGCAAAATTGAGTATTTTTGGAAAAAATATCCAAAGTTTAAAGAATTAATCTCTCTATTTGGAAACATATAAGGAACAAAATACAGAAACATAATAACAAAATAGTGTCTCTTAGTAATTTGAAATACAATTTTGGAACATTGTTTACAACTCACTGGGTTTCAGAGGGACTTAAGATATAGTTAACTGCAAACGCATTCATGAAATACAGATGTTTCTTTTCCTAATGGATTGATAGCTGAGGCTAACTTGGATCACCTCATATAATTCCTTGAGTTTAGGCACAAAACTTTAACACAAATAATTTTGGAAGTATTTACTATAATGATATGAATGCAAAAATCAATGAGCATGTTGACAGTGTGTGTATGTACTGGGAAGTAAAAACATTTAATGACAACTATGGCTCTGCAATAGGTGTCTTCTAATGTTAAGTTTTAAGATTTAACTCTGTGCCCTAATGCATTCTCAAAACCAAAATTATTGTCCAAAGGAGACGACAAGCATGGTCTTAGGCGAGGCTGTGGGCATCTTATCACTTGGGGCCCCACAGATTTGAGCAGAAGTATAAACTTAAATGGTATAGTATAAACTAAAATACTTGGATTTCATTACTGAATTTTAATTAATGAACAATTACTGAATTTTCTCGTGAACAGCAGAATTAATGATGTCTGCTTTTCTGTGGGTTTTTGTCCTGTGTCCCACATAGAACTCCCATTCCTATTACTAATAGTCTCCTGAATCCTTATTATTTTCCAGGATTCTCTGTGGCAGAAGCTTAAGTTCCCCTTTTATGTCCCTCAAATCTCTCCCAGAAGTCTAAGGATCCTCTGAGGCAATACATGCTCAGCATCTGCACTTGACCAGCTGCTCTGCATGTCCTTGTAGGCAGTTGGAATAGGCAGTTGCTGAGCTTCTGCTTCAGCCTTTCTCCAATCAGAGACACCAGTTCTCCCGAAACCTTGTTGAAACTTCAAGTTTGTATGACTTTTAACCCAACCTCAAAAGAGTTTAAAAAGTATTGCACAAAAAATTTTGTGGCTGAGAAAAGAAAAATATATTTTGTATTTGAAGATAAAAATTCTAAAATGTACTTTGAAAGCTAAAGATCTTGAAGGTAAATCAGAAGAACCAAGCACAACCACTTTCTTTGGCAGCCCCTGTGTTGGAAATGGGAACACAAAATTAAATAGGTGTTTTTGGGAGGAGGGGTGTGGTTGGCTAATATTTCATCATTCTGTTCTGCAAACAAAAGCTTACATATCTCATCAAAGTACTAGTGTTTTTGTAGTAGAGACAGTCTAAGTAAGATATAAAAAAGGAGAGCTCGTTGTTTTTAAGTCAGTCAAAGTAACTGGAAAAAAACAGCATGCATGCAAGTCTTTCTTCAGCTCTGAAATGTAGGCAGTAAACTGCAGACTAAATACAGGTTGGAAACAGCTGAGTTTGGCATAATAAAATTATACCTGAAGAAATTGTTGCCAACTCTGTGCTTACAGAAATGTACTGCTTCTCTCTGGTTTAGATCTATGAAAGCTTTGAGTACCTGTTTGTTTGTTTATTTAGTTTCAGCCATATTAGGTGTTTAATAAAGTACATTACTTCTCCTTAGGAACATTCCTTTCTTCAGAGCTGTGTTTTATATACCACTGACTGCCTTGGTTGCATTTCTAATCTGAGTTTCGGTATTGGGGCCCCTTATAGTAAGATTCAGTTTTTCATAACTAATGCAGTGGCTTTCCTCAGAATTTTTAATACTCCTTTCTATATTCCTTCTGTTCCCTGTTGCTGAAGCTTCATTTCCTCAGGTCAGGAGAGCAAGCCATCTAGTGATAGATTTTCATCTTAGTGTAATAACAGGTGTGAAAAGGGAGATGGAAGTGTAAATCCGAAGAATAAAAATTATTATTTCAGAATAATTATATATGGTGTCTGGAGTTTCTATAGAATACGTATGGGAACACATAATGTTAAAAAAGCCACATATATTACATGCTGAATAGGCTGTAATCCAAATAAGATAAGACATGTATAATTCAACAAACATACAGTTCAAAGGGGAGTCCCTTCAGCCTTTCAGCACTGGGAAAAAGGGAAAGATAATTTCCTGAAAATCTTCCTTTAAAGAAAGACAGCTGATGATGACAATAATAATAATTTTATATCCTTCGTGAATAAAACCTGAAGAAACCTACTTGGACTGATACATGAACAACTGTTTTCCACTTCTAGTTTCTGCATTTTAGGGAAACAAACTTCCCATTAAGTAGTCAAGGCAGAGCATATTTTGCCTTCCTCTGAAACAAGTGACAGTGACCACTGGTGACAGAAGATGTCAGAGACAAACCACTGACTGCTGTGGTATGACGCTGCCAAAGATGCTAGAACAGGAAACACCATGTGTGACATTCACAGGGCAGAGAGACAAGGCAAGAAGATAGAATCAGAGGAACAGATAGAAAACAATGATAACTACAGAAAGGTATGTCAGCTGTAGACAGGGTTTATACAGGTGAGGAACCAGCTTTTGTATTTTAAGAACAATGTGTGAAGTCAAATATGCATGTGAATGCTACCAGAGCACTAGGTGAAAAATAACAGAAGCATCATAATGGAAAAGCTTGAGGAGCAGGAGCTCGCACTGGAAGATAGATGTGTACAAAGCAAGATATCACCGGTATTAGCTACAGACAGTATTTACAGAAACTTGTGTAGGAAATAATCTTGAGAAAGGGGATATAATGAAATAACATAAAGGAAACAACCAACTAGTAGTATCCTCCCATATTTCAGTTTGAGACTTCTCTGAGACTTGCCACAGATTACTGAATTTCAATTTTTGCAGATTAAATGTTTTGTCCATGGGTATCACTTGATGGTCTTTGAGCCAAAAAAGCAGAGATGCTTGCTCAAAACATAAACTAATGTATTCAGTGTAGCCAAACATGGCATGTCTTCTCAGCTTCTAGTATCAGTGAGTCACCAAATATTGTTACTAGCTTAGGGAGGGCAGTGAAAACAAAAATGACTCCTGAGTAAAGTACTTTCTAATGTAATTCCCTGGAGGAACAACAGCAATAACAAAAATCCCTCCATTTTTTATTTTTTGGTCCAATCAAACTTCTAAGCTTCTAAATTTTTTAAATTAAATTTCTTTAGAAGTTTGAAGCTAATATACCTATGGGTTGTCTAGGTGAGTATTAATTGTGCTACTGCATGGTCTCTGGGAGGGCAGGATTTCATCTTCAATGGACCCAACTAATCAGGTCTGGAGCCAGAGCAATGCAATTGTGAAAAAAAAAGAGAGAGAGGGTTCTACTTTCAATGTTTTCATCTTATGTTAGGAGTGACGGAAACATTATATAGAGAAGATCAGTGTTTTGCCAGTGGGTCCCAAAGCCGCATTTCTCTTTGTCTAACCTTTTGTCCCAAGTAAATCTCCTTATTTTAACCCTTTTAAAAATATGTACTTTCTGCACATAATCCAATCTTTCATTTGATTTGAAATTTCCACAAGGTCTTCTAAAACACTCCTGGAACATCACTGTAAGCAAATCAGAAGATTTCTTATTCCATTTTTCCTGTCTTAAGAAATATGAATAAGAACAGTCATGTTGGAATAGTTGTTCACAAGTAAAGATTATAGTTTAAAATAATTTTTATGGTTTAAAATATTTTTTATTGTTTAAAGAGAAAGAAAAGGAAAATGAGAAATGGAACTAGGAGTTTTCAGGCACGAACTAATAGTTTATGAAGAAAAATAATTCTAATATATAGTAAATAAATTAATGACATTAAATAAAACTTTAATGTAGTAAAATATTCATTACAATTTAAACAGCTTTAAAACCTGGGAAATGCAAAAAAATATAGGTCTAGGAATACATTTTGAAAATCGGTTATACTTTTTTTTTCATTATTATTTTTCCATGTTTCCATTTTCTCTAACTGAAAATAAGATCATTTGAATATATGAAATTTGAGGAGAGCTAAGTACTTTAAATATTATACTGCTGGTTATTGTTCATTTTTAGAAAATAGAGTTACAGTACCCTCTCCTGTGCTTTAGGATAGTGTGTCCGAACAGGCACTGACCTGTCCAGGAGGCCTTATATACAGAAGGGAATTTTAAACTACAAACTTTCCTCCTTTAGTTGTGGCAGATACTTGATAGGAAAGGTATTGTCCATTGTCCTTTAAAGATTAACACATGAGCTACGACCCACAGCTAGCTTGAATTTGGTGTATAACTTACTCTTTTTAATCTTTTATAATGTATAGAAGAATTCTGTTTTGACTTAATTGTCTTAATGATAACTAGGTTTGACAACATATGAAACGTATTATAGAATATGAATATGTCCAGTATTCACACTGAGGGATTTGCAAATACAGCATCATACTATTAGTATCATGTAACTTGAAAATTATTTTCAACTGATAACCTCAACTGCCCTCTCAAATATCAGTTGAACTGCACGACATTCCTACATCTTACATATTAATAGAGTCATTTTAGAGGCAGTCTAACTGGAGCATGGAAAGCTATGACCAGTAATTAGAATGTGTAGGTTTTATTATTGTGTAAAGGCTCTACCAATTACAATAATTACATCTAGTTATTTTGCCAACTTTTTTTCTAGGGTTTTGGTAGCCCATCAGGTGAACATTGGCTGGGAAATGAATTTATCTTTGCAGTAACAAGTCAGAGGCAATATTCTCTAAGAATTGAATTAATGGACTGGGAAGGAAACCGGGCATACTCACAGTATGACAGATTTCACATAGGAAATGAAAAACAGAATTACAGGTAAGAATCTGTTGAAATTTTTTTGACTCTGCTGAGTGATAAATATTGTTCATTGTTCACTTGTTAAACACGAGAAAGGACAATAATATGATACTGATTTTCATCAAAAGTGAGTAGATGGTAAAAACAAAATAGAAATAAGTTTTCTAAGTGATGGAAGGATAGAATGAACCTCACATATCTGGGAACAAGGGATCATGTTGGCTGGTAGAACTGCTAAAAATTGTTTAACTTTTACCATCAGAACTGAATACTGAATGAATAGCAAAATATTTGGGTTCTACATTACAACATAAAGGATTTCTACCTCAGAAGCATTAAACTGAAAAAATGGACATGGGAATGAAAGATCAAAAATGCTTTTAAACCATCTGATATTTCCAGACTAAAAATTCAGTGTAAATAAAGAGGAAAAACAGAATAGCGAATGAGGGAAAAATATACAAAACTTTTTTCAATAATATTTTCTCCCCTATTTTGTTTTAAGGTAGAAATGTAGGAATCTTAAATCAGCTTATTTAAAAACAACAAGAAAAACAAACAAGCAAATAAACAAAAAACCATGAAAAAACTTGAAGATACAAGAAGTATGGATGACCTAAGTAGCTGATTTAATTTTTTTTTTTAAGTCATTGTTTCATCTGAACAGAGAGTACAATGCTGGAAAAAGAGAATGAAACCCATAAATATATCCAAATTATTTATTACAGCGCGTCTAGTTAGCATAAGATTTAGGAGAGAAACAAATATATTGTAAACCCAAACATTCGTCACAGGATGTGGAGCTAGGTTGGTATTCAGACCTTTAAATTCAAGTAACATGATTCTCAGAAGTGCTGATTGCCTCCCTTCCCCCAAGGCCCCAGAGAAATGGAAGTGAGAGCAATTTGCTCTTTCTACTGACAGGGCTCTGCCCAGGTAGGACACAAAGCAGTGCCCCTCTGGGGTTTCTCCTGGAGCAGTACTGCATGGTGTAGAAGTGCAAAAGCTACATTTAGAAGCAATCAGTAAGAGTTTAGGTTCTACATAAAGAAAGGAGTATCCATTATTACAAGAATGCATCCTATGACATAAAAACCTCTTTATTTTGCTTGCCAGCATCACTATCTGTGATAGAAGCAACTCCAGAAGGCTGGCTGAATAAAAACCTGATTATTGAGTTCTAAACAGCTGGCCACCCTTCAGAGAATGCTGTTTTCCCTTTATCTGAGGAGCTGCCATGAAGGATTTAAATGATTACTCTGAAGTTGAAAACCACAGTTCCCAAACTCCTGCTCTCAGTGCCTTTCCTTCACAACTGTCAGGAGTTTGCCATGTTTGCTTTCAGTGCCTGAAACACAGAACTGCATACCCTTTCAAAACTTTAGTTGCTGTTATTTGAAATAATTTTGCCAAACAAACTAGGTGCTTTCCTATTTTGGAGGCTCTTAGGATTTTCATATAATGAACCACATTAAATGTTGTTTCTGTTAGCAAAAATAAGTAATTGTAGTCTGGCTAGACTCACACTAGTTTCAAGTAATATAAGTTCACTGAGTAATAATAATTGGTAAAGAGACAAGTTTCTAAGCTGGTCAGGACAGTGGATCAAGGGGATCTAAAAGGGAGAAAGGGCATTGAAATAAAAAGAAAAATTCAAGAAGTGGAACACCTTTAATTTATGCTATGGCATTACCTTGTACATTTGGAAGACATGAAAAAAACATAAGGTTCCAGATCTCATATTTGAATACAATAAATTTAAAAAAAATACCAAGAAGTTATAAAATTTACTTGAGAAAATATGGAAAATCATTTTCATACTGTTTTTCCAAAAACCAGCTCCAACCTTACACAAAGTTTGATTCAGTCTGGATAATTCCCAGTTGGTGATTTCAGAAGGGTTCTGTTTTTTCTCTGGGCTGTTTGTATTCTCTTTACTACTTTTTATTAGCCTACAGAATCTGTGATTAAAAAGAGTAATGCTGAACATATGTAAGCCAAAATTTTCTCATTTTAAATGAGACAGCTCCGAAAGGTTTGCTGGGAATGCAAACATCCCGGATGATGATTGGGAAGAAAGCTGAGATAAGAAGGTGAATACTGAAGCAGTAAATGCATAATGATAACTGATAACTGAATAGGAAAATCAGTGTTGCACCACATGTGAAAGCTTCAATAACAGTATCTAAATGATTAATTTCTTTTAGAACATCCTCAGTTTTTTCATTTTCACAAGATGATTACACAGACACTGTCTGTAAATATGATGAAAATATCTCTGTCAGTCTCTTTGCAATCTTAAGCTGTGGCAAGTAAAATCTACAGAGAGTAAGAAGAGCCAGATCTTGCAGATCTCTCATTTAGTGAAGTCTTTCTTAATTTAATTAAGAATTATTCATAGAACTATAAAACCATGAGTTGAAAGCGAATCCTCACAACCTCCCCTCTTTTCCTGTGTAGACTCTGCCTAGCCCACTCTGTTGACATTGTTTGATGTTTTCAGGAACTATACAGCTATGACACACTGATGCTCTGACCTGTGTCCTCAGACCCTGGAGAATCAAACAGGAAGAGTAACCATGTGTTGGGATTTCAGGCACTACAGTTCATAATCCTACATATTAGTTAATGAAAACAGATATACTGATGCTGAATTTTCAACACTAGTAATTTCAGCCTGCACACACATCTGGCTACTCATGATCCAGGAGAAACATTTCCAAACAAAGAATGGGGTGGAGAATGGGGGGATTACAATTTTTGATTGGCTGAGCTATTTGTACCTCAGAACCCTTAGAGAGGTTGAATAGATAGCTTCTTATGACAATATATTCCGGTACTTAGTCGCTCTTTTATTTAGAAAAGCTTTCTATTGCTTCAATGACTCACTAACTTTAATCCTATCCATGGAGAAATATAATTAAATTGTGGGACTGTGCTGCTCAGCTGAGCAAGACTTTGTGATTGCTGTAGGTATAGATGAAATCTGATGATGGACAGAGAATTTCAACATCATCTGTAAGTGAATCATGGACTTAAGGTGGTGGCTGACCTTTGATAGTTAAAATTAAGGAGAACAGACTCTATATTGGAACCAGCATGAGAAAGTGATTACAAAATTTTATGAGAAAGTGAAAGAGAGCATAGATACATTATTAGCAGAACACTCAAGAGGCAAGTATACAGGAGAATAATAGTTATGTAGAGAAGAATCAGGTGTATGGGTCCTCAGAGGCAGGAAGTTAATTAAATTTGTTGCAAAGAGGAGAGATAGTCTTTTAAATTGTTCAAATCATATCAAGCTACTGACATGATCTTACAGTTCCTACAAAACCAGGTAACACAGTTTCCAAACTTTCCAAAATGCCATGGCTCTTCAGGCTTTGTTTTGGAAAACCAAATCAGTTGTTCAATGTAAACTAACAGTCATTAAATTTTACGGGATCTGGTAACAGAGAGTGTTTAGTTCACTGAGTGTAGTGTTGAACTTTAAGGTCTTGTTTGATTAAAAGTTTGCATATTTACTTTTAGCAATACTATTATCTCTCTCTTTTTTCTTAGGCAAATTAGGTAGGTAATCTGGTATCAGGAGCCTTGATGTAATGTTAATCTTTGTTGGTTTTTTTTAAGTTGGAGACTATTGAGTTATTTGATCACCATTGCTGAACTAATGATGGAATTTATTGCAAAAAATTCTCACGTGTTTCTGTAAAGTAGAAAAAATATATTTGTTCATTCAGTCTTTTAAGTTGTGCTGGTGAAAATGATCTAATAGGTAGTAAAGTAAGTATTATTTGTGAGTACAACTTTTATGGGGACAGCTTATGTATATTTAATTAAAAAACGTATTCCACATAGTATTGCTGTTTCAGAAGCAGGACATAAACAGGCAATTGTCACTTCCTCGGTGTACAATATCTCATTTTCACATATTGGTGTGGTTCTTTATTAACCAGGCTTTTCAGTGGTGTATTTGCTCTAAATAACATTTTCTTCTTGTGTCATTTAAGTTTTTTAGGTAAAACAGAGAATCATCCTGGCTTGTAAGTTTTTTGAGCCATCTGCTTAGCTTCTTGTGTTATTTGTACCACAGTAAGCCTTCAAAGGATCTATTCTCAAATGGGGAAGAAAAAGTACACTGGGGAACACATAGGAAATCTTTAGCAAAGCAAAAATAATAAACGCAGATCTTCTTGAGACCCAGTCCTGAGCCCAGACTCCAGTACTTTTCCCGCCAAATATGAAAATTACAGAATAATTTGAAAAATAGACATGGTGCAAAAATTTAAGCCCATAGTAATTCACTTTTCTTTAGGAGCTTGAAATTCAATTTGGAAGTCTATTTCAGAGGAAATATCTATGCAAAATCATATTCACAGACAGAATGAGATCTGTGGTATGCATACTTTCTATAATTTGAAAATATACTTCATATATTTTATACCAATTGGTAAAAAGTGGATAATATAGAATAAAAGATTTAGTATCTCCATGTATATGTAAATATCTGGTTTAGATAATTTTATTTTATTTAACAATATTGTCAGCCCGGTAATATTCCAGGAAGTCTAACTACTAGAAGTGCAGGGATTCAATTCGATGCCCATTAACCAGTGGTCTTTCTGGAATGAGGCCAGTGTTGCTATATTATATCAGTGACTAAAACTCACTGGCAGTCCGTGCACTATCTCCCAATGTAAGCAGAAATGAAATATAGTGACTTCTCTGACTGAAAGTTGATGTAAATGTACTTATAGAATTTAGGAATAAAAAAATTTTGCTTAATCCACATAAATCCCTATATATACTATCCATCCACAGCTAATAATTTCCCGCCTCTAACTACAGAAAATTCATTTGTAGTTCAGTATACAAAAGCCGTGACTATGCTGAAGCAGGAACAAAGGTTTTCTTCTTCTTTGTTATGGGATATACTGAGAATGCAGTGAGACAGGCTGGCTACGCTGTAGAAGCTGAAGTCTTAAGAAGAGGAGCCAGGGGCTCCTGAGGTAAGAGGAACCAAGAGAGAAACATCAGTGAAATACCTCAGAAGAATTAAGGGTTATCCCTCTAAACAGGTCACACAGCTGACAGCCCAGCTGAAACGCCTTTACACCAATGCCCATGGCATGGCCAACACACGGGAGGAGCTGGAAGCCACTTTGCTGCTAGAAAGCTAAGAACTAGTTGCCATTACTGAAACTGACTGGGACGAATTCCCTGACTAGAGTGTGGCTATCAGTGACTACAGGCTGTTCAGAAGGGACAGGCAAGGGAGGAGGGGTGGAGGCATTAGCCTCTGTACCAGTAAATGGATAGACTGTGAAGACTTGTTTCTGAAGAACAGCCACAGGCAGGTTGAAGGCTTATGGATAAGAATCAGAGAATGAGGCAACAAAGGGAACCTTATGGTTGGTGTCAAGGAAGGTAATTCTGACCCTCTACTCTGTTCTTGTGAGACCCCACCTGGAGTATTGCATCCAGCTAGAGGTTCCTCAGCACAGGAAGGACCTGGACCTGTTGGAGTAAGTCCAGAGGAAGGCCATCAAGAAGATCACAGGGCTGAAATCCCTCTCCTACAAAAGCAGGCTGAGGGAGTTGGGACTGTTCAGCCTGGAGAAGAGAAGGCTCCAGGGAGATCTTAGAGAAGTTTTCCAGTACTTAAGAAAAAGAGGGGCAGAATTTTTGGTAGGGCATGTTGTCATAGGACAAGAGATATTGGTTTTAAACTAAAAGAGGGTAGATTTAGGCTAGATATAAGGAAGAAATTTTTTACAATGATGGTGGTGAAATACCAGAACAAAATGGTGGTAGATGCCACATCCCTGGAAACATTCAGAGTCAGGTAGAACAGGGCTCTGAGCAACCTGATCTAGTTGAAGATGTCCCTACTTACTACGAGGGGCTTGGATTAGATGGCTTTTAAAGATCCCTTCTAATATAAACTTTTGTGGTGCTATGATTCTATGATTGTATTATATTATGATACTGAATACTGTAAAGAATTCATATATACAAGGCCAGCCCAGAAAAAAATGCAATTTATCGGAAAATATCTGTTTAAAAATGTTTTATTTTAGTCACAAATAATGCTGAACTTATCAGTATCTAAGATATGGACGGAAATCAACAGAGGTGTTCCATAAACACTGGGAAATTCTTTACTTCAGATTTCAGGAAAGTACTCATATAAAAGCTTTACAAGGTGTATACAGTTGTTTGTACAGCAAACTTGTTTTCAAAGAGGAAAGCAAAACCTCTAGTGTAGGCAACACTCAGAATTTATCTGCTGTAACAGTGGCCTAACCATTTTTGTGTATCTACTTATTCATCAATAAAAGGTTATCTGTGTTATCAATAAAAGGTTAAATATGTTATCTATTTCCATTATCAGATCTTTCAAGCTGTCTCCAAATTGTTGATGTCTTCAGTCTTGATATTCTCTATCCTTTTCCTTCAACTGGTTAATTTTCAGTTGTCTTCTCCAAATTTATATATTTCCTTCATGAAAACTGAATAATTCTTCTCCATATATTCAGTTTCATGTGCTGGAAGAAATCACCCTCCAGCAGCTTTTTTTTAGGTTATTGCTAAGAAACTTTCAATAATTAAATTGGATTGTTCTTTTATGTTTCTAGAGACTTTTCTTTCCTTTGGCATTTTAGGGCTTTTCAACCAGATATCTGGAGAGAAGCTTGTTTTCCAATATGTTCCACTACAGCTATCACTACAGAACATAGTGGGCATGTCATTATCTCCTCCTCCAGACTCCTAGATTCATTTTTTAAGAAAAGCAAAATATATGAGCAAGAACAAAAGTATCTTAATTTCCCATAAAACTTATCTACAATAAAATAAACATCAGTTCAAACTACTGATTACTTGAGGCAAAGAAAAAGGTATTTTGTAACAATTTTCTAGTCTTAAGCATCAACCTGGATTTAATGAATTGAAGTGATTAATCACAAGGCAGACTTGTTTTCCTACAGGTAGGTAAGATAAAGATTTTCAGTGCTAACATTAAAGCTGTTGAACCCTAGGAACTGACTGCAGGACCCTATCTGAGACACTCGATTCTCTGTGCATGCCTGGAGAGAGATAAGCTCCTTAGCCAGAAGCCAAATCAGGAAACGTGCAGAGCAGAGAGCTGCCTAGAGTTAACCATTAGGAAATTCTGAAAATAGCAAGGCATCCATTTATATCCACTGACAATTCACAGCTCACAGCCTGAAGGTAGGAGACAATGTCTTGTCTTACTTGGAAAAGAAATGAAAGACTCTGAGTTAATGCATCATTTGCCAGAGGCTATCCAGACCACAGTTGTTGCTTCCCAGGAGAAAGCAGTAATCCGTGCTGCAGAGAAACAGGCTGGTCAGTGAAGCTCTGATGCTGTTATTGTGACAGGAAAAATTCACACTGTTCAGTGAATGAGTAGGTACCAGGTCACTTGTCAATGAGGTGGGAGAGGGATTTCTAAGGCTATGCTCCCTGTTCCATGTATCATTTTGAATTAAATAGATTTTTATTAAATGATTTGTCATGAAGCAGTGAGTTGTTTTCTGCTACAGACTTATATTTGTAGTCCATTTGAGGATCAGTGAATTCTGAACAATTTTTCTGCAGCAGGACACACGTTGCTGGTTATGGCATTATTGTGAAGGAAGTTCTGTGGTTTTAAATCTTTCTGTTGCTGAGTCCATAAAACCCACAACTCCTGTATGGTAGGTAGTCACTCAGATTGATAAATTATTACATGAAAAGTGGAAAGTATCAGTCACTAACAGCTCAACAACTTACTATCTAGTGAGGATCTCTACAGAAAAAAAAAATTAGTAGATTTTATGTGGGAACAATATAATTTCAAACAAGAACAGGGTAATGAAATTCTTGCTTAGGGCTACTGCACAGGCACACAAGCCTGAGAGAACTGTTTAATGTATGTAAGTATTGGCAGAAAAATTGTCAATAGAAATGTGGTAGTGATCATACTTGTTACATATTGTAGCTCAGTGGAAATTTCACAAGCTGTGCCCCAGCTAACAGGGGCAGGCAGAGTGTGATGTGGCACCTAAGAGAAAGCTGCACGGACTTTAATAAGGTATTAAAATGACTACTCTCATCTTGTTTTTATTATCTTTAACCTACATTATCGGCCTTCTTGCACAGTGTTGCTCTCTTTTAAACCTTTGTTGCTTTATGCTATTTCTATATTTGCACTAAGAATGCCAAAGAAGTATTTTTAAGAAATTTATATAATCCTGTTGTGAAGGGACTTCGCTGCCCCAAGGTAAGAGCTCCCACTTTTACCAGCCCTCCTTACCAACAAGATCTATGTTTTTTTAACTTCTGTCGAAGCTTTCACAAAGAGCTTAAACCTACTGATGTTTGTATTAGTGTAGAATTTAGCATAGAATCCAGTAACATTGTTTCTTCCTCTCCACTGGGCTTTGACATGAAAGAGTTCCTGAATAAAAAGATCTTGTGAGGCTGAGACACTTCTGGATATTTTCCACCCACAAGAAATTTTTTTTGGTCAAAAGTATTATGTGTAGAATATTCAGACATATCCAAGAACATATGGCATTAAATTCAGACTATTTATCATACGGACAAGTGATGTGATATTTGCCTCAACTTCTATAAAAAACCAGCAACATAATAACTAAGTTTTAATGTTTAATGCTACAATAATTTTCTTGTAACTTTTCCGTTGTTTAAATTCACTTAATTCTTGTATAACATAACTGTTAAAACTCTCTGCAATTTGTGATAATTATCAGAATGTAGGTTAGCATAGTGAAAATTTGTGTATAAAGTGTAAGGGGTATATGTAAGGATGTCAGATAGATACAGCATCATAGTGTGAGCAATTAGAGTTTCGCTAATGTTTGCTAATCAGTGATACGCTTGCAATTTAGGATTGCAGTATAATGCATCTATAAGTTTAAGGGTGCAAACTGAAAGGCTAAGGCAAAAGTAAAATGCAGAATGAGGAAAAATATTTCTCAGTAAAATTACAAAATATTTCTGCATTGGAATAGTTTCTTTAATGCAGATTCCTTGATTGTATCATTCTCTTTGCTATTATCTGTGAAACTTGGAAAGCAGAGTGCATTTTCAGGATCCAAATACTTAACTTGCACACTATTCTTGTCATAACTTGACCAAACCTAAAGAAACTGACACTTTCAAATGTCCGTCCAGAAAAGGTTGAAATTTGGATACAAAGAATGAGATGTGCCTCTGATTTCAGTCAAAAAAATTATATTCTTCCTGTGAATGACCAAGATCTTCATCAGAGTGAACTTGACCATGAAGTGTTTACCAGATTATAATGAATTTATTTAGCGTTAGTGATAATATTTCCACACCAAAAAAAAAAAAAAAACCAAAAAAAAACCAAAAAAAAAGGTCCTGCTTGGAAAGTTTCCAGAAATGTCCACAATTAGCCAAAAATTGCAACTGAAATACTCCACAGTGCCGAAGTATGGGACCGGTAGGCCCCCTTTACAGTTTCTAACAAAGAAATGTGTGCTGTCTGTGCCTCCTTAGCTGTTGACTCTCTGCCCGCCCCCTGAGCCAAACAGAAGCTGGGTAGACCCGTCAATGTGGCATCGAGCCCAAGCATCCTGCCCTTGAGTAGGTTCAGTGTCACGCTTATTGCGACAGTACAGCTTCCAGCCAGGATGGAGTGTGGGCAGAATGAGCTCATGTCTGCTCGGAGAGCTGACAGAGCAAGCTTTCATCTGCCTGAAAAACACATGCAGAAATTCTTAGAGTGACCCTTATTTAATCTAGTATGTACATGGTTAAAAGTCTCTGAAGTCTGTTACCAACATCCCAGACAACCAGCCCCGGGGTTTTTTTCACCTCCTTTTATCATTAACAGCTCTGTTGGTAAGGTTTCTAGAGCCTCATCCTGAGAACATTTTTTTTCCCTATATTTTCAGGATACTACCAGCAAAGTGATGTAGTGTTTTCTGTAAGTTTGCTTCTTTCATGGGTCAAAAAGTAAAGTGTACCTGTGGGGCCTGGAAAGAATTTGGGAAAGGGGTTATACCAGATGTTTCCACAGTCATTCATTGCATCAATCCTTAAGAATTTTTGTTGTTTTGGTTTTGTGTTCTGTTTTTATTTGGGTTTTTTTCCTGTCAAATGGAAACATACTTGATTTTGCTGTCTCTCTCTTTAATGTCAATAAAGAGTGATATTATTCATTATTTGGTTCAAAACAGCAAAGTGGTGGATGAGTTGGACCACAAAGTAGAGGTATATACCATGTCCAGAAAGCTACTAATTTACATAAACCTACAAACAGATAACAACTTTGAACATGAGAGCACAGAATTATTGCAGTATCCAGTGCCGCGTCTTTCTTACTGTTTGCTTGGTCTGCAAGTTCTGCAAGAAGGAGGCACTCAATAACAATGGAAGCCTAATTAGAAAAAGTAAGACAAGTGCCTGGTACCATACAGAGTTTGGTCTCTAGTTTTCTGTTCCATCAGATCCCAGAGGCTGAAGTGTTTTCAATTTTAAATCAGTGCTGGAACATCTCACCACACTTGACCTAAGTGCATGTGCACTGTTTGTGTTTTGTTTCCTTTTATTTAGCATTATAATTCAGTTGCACTGAAGTAAAACCTCTTTGCAACAATCTCGATGCCATTTGAACCAAAGAAGTCATTATTGTGAATCACAGGTCTTGTGAGGTCATGACCTGGGTTCTTAGGAGGGAAAAAAGCATGTAAAACATGCTGGTCCCTGTTAGCCTGGTCAGTGTGGCACCAGCAAAGAACTTGGATCATAAATGGGTGACAGTCAGTGAACCTTTCACTCATATATGACTGTTTATCGGCCACAAATGACACCAAGGGAGTTGAAATATGTTTTAATAGTCTGTTTATATTTTTCTACCAAGGTCTTAGTGCCACATAACTCATTTTGGCATTTTTTAAACTTAATTTTGCATTAAGAAAACTAAGCAAACACTGGAGCCAGTATTTATTTTTCAAATAGCTATAAACATTTCACAGAAACTCTCTGTGCATCAGTCACTTATAAAATTTGTCACCTTTTCCTAGACACTTGCCCTTATAATGAAAGCTTAACCTTTGTGTGACAATGGAGATAAAGGGCAGAGGATGAATGCAGCATGTTGTACGATACAGCCACTAATGACAAAGAGATCAAGCCAGACCTGTTGCATATTATTCAGGCTGAAGGTGGGACATGCTAGTATATACAAGTACTTCTGTTCTACGTGCTGTTTACAATATCATAAACCTTTGATAAAAAAACTAATATTGCTGGTGTGAATGATACTATATGAATAAGAGAAGCCTTGGCTTTCTCTTCCCCACTTATTTCTCCTTCTCTTTCCCCTCCTCAATTTTTTTAATTTTTTAATTTTTTTAAAAGTATTCTTAGGCCCTCATTCAGCAATGCACTTAGGCAATTTTTTTAATTTAAGCACATAAATACTTTGTTGAGGAAGGACCACCAGAGCTCTCACTGAAGGTCAAATCACTCTTGTTTCATTATGACTGCATACTCTTTAAGATGACATCAAACTGTAAAAATAAAATTAAAAATATTAGGTTCAGAAAGAGGTCATAACAATTACATTGTCATTAATACTACCTTACATTGTTTCTAATTTGGAATTTATTGTATTCCCTGTCATCTCTACTCCAAAGTGATTCTTCAACATCCCAAACTGTTTACTGATGTCACGAGTCTGAGTACATAGCCACTAGATAAAGCCCTTTAATCTAATTAGTAGAAATCTATAATGTGAATTGGCTTATTCATCAGACTTAAACAGGTTCCAGCATAGGTAAGTGAATCAAAATCCTGATTAATGTTTTGCTTTGAAAATAATATCCCCCAAAACATCCCTGTATTTTCCTCTGGGAGTCATGCAGCAGGAAGCACACATCTCTTGACATGAATCCCAACATAAACCTTGAAAATCTCATGCAGAACCCAAAATATTTATTTTAATGTGTTATTCATTAAGCTGTTTCTTTAAATTGTAGTCTGTTGGCAGCTGCAAACTCATTCCATTCCATCCACATTATAGCAATGCTGTAGTATGATTTGATAGGGTCATTAGGTCATTAACACTGGAAAAAATTCAAAAACAGAATCTGTAAATGCCCAAAGGAGCACAATTGTAAAAGAAGATTGTACTGCTAGCAAGGAATAAAGTATAAATAATCAAGCCAAATTGATGAAATATTAATTGCAGGCTATTTCCACTTTTATCAATAATGATTCATTTCCTTATATTCAAACTCTTCACAAGGAGAAAAAGAAAACCCAAACCAACAAAACCCCCATAGACTGTTACAACATGTCCAATGAATGGCAGAGAAGCTGCTGGAGGGTCTCGAGCACAAGTTTCATGGGGAGTGGCTGAGGCAGTTGAAGTTGTTTAGCCTGGAGAAAAGGAGGCTCAGGAGAGAGCTTATCATTCTCTACAACTACCTGAAAGGAGGATGTAGCCAGGTGGGGATTGGTCTCTTCTCCCAGATAACAAGTGACAAGATGAAAGGGCCACAAGCTGCTCCAGGGGAGTTTTAGATTGGATATTATGAATAATTTCTTCACGGAAAGGGTTGTCAAGCCTTGGAACTGGCTGCCCAGGGAACTGGTTGAGTCGCCATCGCTGGAGGTATTTAAAAAATGTGTAGATGTGGTGTTTAGGGACATGGTTTAATGGCAGACCTGGCAGTGCTGAGTTAATGATTGAACTCAATGATCTTAAAGGTCTTTTCCAAGCTAAGCCTTTCTATAATTCTATGATATTTGAAAGATACCTTACACAGTTTCAATTAACTATTATGCCAGTGGAAACATAAGAAAAGTTATTTAATCTAGATATTTTGTCCAATTCAGTATTTAGATAATTCCTTAATGGTGAATACATGTTATACCCCATTCAGCATTCAACTGTATAAAAACAAAGTTCAGTGCTCCTATTTCAAGCCAGGGATTCTTTCAGGTAGTGTGCTTCTCACTGCTGTTTTAGAAAGAGCCTTAGATTCTACACACAACTTCAAGCAATACAAGCCTGTGTGAAGCAGGCATGATTCTTGTACAGAATGAGAGCATCTTACTTTCACTGTGTAGAAGTGTAAGTATTTCCGTAAAGTGAATCAGAAGAGCTGACTCCTGCTAGGACATAATTCAGTGTCAGTGACATTTCTGGTTATTTCAAAGACATTCATTTTGGTTTATGCAAAGTCTTTGGAATCTAAAGACATCATCTGAGTGCCGGTCCCTAGTTTTGCTCTTACTTTTCTGCTCTTCACTTATCTGGTTCTTACCGCTTGCTCTGACAGAAAATATTTTGTGGCACGATATGCTACTCTTGATCTGTTTCTCCTGCCAGGCAGGAGTGCTTAAGGCTTAGTTATCTCACTGCCTGATCTGTGACCTGAGATGTTATCATGATCATGGAACTTCAGGGAAATAGTCTAATATTAAGGAGGGAACAATATCAATTAAACTATCACATCAATTTCTTCCCTGAAATGTACTTAGAGTACTTGGAATAGTGAGTTGTTTCAGGTAGATTTCAGTTCTCTGCAGAATTGTATAAACATTTGACTGAACCTCCACAATTAAGAAAACAGTGAGGGTCCAGTACCCAGATGAAACGAAAAACTATGTCAACTTTGAAAGTTATTTATATTGTTTATAAATTTAAAAAAATAAAATATGGTAAGATAAATATAAAACCTATGGAACCTCAAGAACTAGACATGTACATATACACTCTTTTGCATCTCTGTAGTAAATAGAAAAGAAATTACACATTTAAATGTCATCACAGATTTATTCTTCTAATTGAAAACAGTAACATGCAACATATTGAAGTTTTAATTGATGTAATCCAGCAATAAAGATGGACTTGTGGGACTTAACCTTCTTAAAGCACAAGTATAACTAATTTTAGTCATGACTCCAGCAAACTCTTTACAAAGAAATAAAAAAGCAACCAAACACACCTCAAGAAACCCAGATCAGAACCCTGACATTCCTCCCCCCAAACCACATTGACTATATACTCTTTAGACACATTAATTTCCAAACACCAACTTGTATAAGTAAGATTTATATAAAGCTTTAACTAAAGTCTATCTATGATATTTGTAACTTTTACTTATGATTAATTACTTTCAATTAAGTGAACCATGTGATAAATATTTCACTGTGGCTAGTAAATGGTATTTTTCAATGACACTGCTTGGTAACAAGAATCCGGTATCTCTACAGTAGCCATCAGGATAAAAGTCAGCACAAACAGCACACTGATACATGAAGTTTTCCATTTCCATTTTATCTAAAACAGTTAATTAGGATAATGTATAACCTATGTGGATGACAGTGGGTAATTAATGTCACTCTCAGTACAACTAAAGCATGGATTTATGGAATCCACTATTACAATATATCTGCATGGATTTCAACGAACTATATTTATGAGACTTTTGGAACTTCCAAGCGTATTTTGGAAGAAGCATTCACTTAAATTTTACTGGAGTTGTGTGGGTCTCTTTTACTGGATTTTCAAAAAAGATTAATCAATTTAAAGATAAATAATTTCCAACCAATGTTCACTGAACTTTCCCACTAGCTTCAATGTCTGTAAAAAAGATCCTTAAATGAAGATATACAAACATCACAAGGTTCAGCAGCTCCGTAAAGATAAGCAGCAGAAGGTCTGATTACTTATATAAGCCTTAAAAACTTGTAGTTCTGTGCTGAAAAATCCCTTAGGAATCAATTTTGGCATTTCTGTGTTGGCTTCAGCCAAATCCAGGAAGTTTATTTGAGTAGGGAGAAAAATACTTTTTCATTTTAGGTTACATTTTAAGTTAACCAAATTTCTCTAACCTTGGCTTTGTCTGTGTGCTGGGCAAAAGTTCAGATAAGTTCTAATTTTGTATTTTATTTTTTAACAAGCTCATCCATCTTCAATGATATCAAAACAATTTGCATTATCACTTAGGATATGCTCAGTGTTTATATGTCTGTCTAAAACATTGATCATCTCTAGTTATTTCAAGCTTGAAATTAATTCAGCCCCTATACTTTCTAAATTAACATATTAAACTTTATAGAGCAATGAATCAGGACAAAAGTGGTAGTTTCTGTAACAACAGGAAATCTCAGCATTTATATAGCTGGTGAGAGGGTGTGGGGGTTTTTTTCTGTAGTAAGATTTTAACTTTCATTTAATAAAAAAAAAGTAATTAATAACTGAAAGGTTTCATTTCAGATGTCCATGAAAGAAAACATTGGTGTGTGTTTTGTTTTAATAAGTATTGCGTTGAAAAACAGTTTTAACAGAAAATGGTAGTAGCAGATTAATTTATCTGTTCTGTGCTGTGTTTGGTGACAGATTAGAGTAGAGGGAATTATTTCTGCTCAACACATCATTGTGATAGTAGCCTTAAATATGTTTCTGTCCCTGTTAGCAGCAAAATCCAGTTTTACCGTATGTTTCCTTTCCATCACCACTATGTTACTGACATCAGCTGCAAACCTAGCAGCTCACACTGCCACAGTGACTGTTTCTGTGGCTTCTGTAGCATGTATTTCAAGTAGTAGAAGCATATGTTTGCTTGTACACTTTCCAGAATAAACATATTTTAAAATATTTTTTGTAAACTGTGACAAAGCACTATGATGAGAGGCTATTTGCCTTATGGTAGGAAAAATTCCTCTGACAGTAAATCCTGATGTCTTTTAATCATTCCTACTCAGTATTTGCCTGTTACCAATGAGTACAGTGCTTTAGTCCATTATTAATCAAATTTAATATAGAAAAAGCTAATTTGTTGTACTGTTTTTATAAACTCACATTCAGTACAACATCGAGGTTCACTAGGCTATTGTATATCTTGCTGTAATGTGTAGATGTATTTCTTATTCATGGCTGGTGTTTTTGCTTGTTCTCTGTCCCAAAATAAACATATTTTTTTCTTTGACCTGTCAGGTGTACAGTTCAAACACAATCTGAAATTAGCATGAGCTCTTAAGAAAAAACATGTTTTTCTGCTAACAGTCTGCAGTCCCAGGGAAGGATCTCTACTATATAGCCTTTATTGTCCCATAGACAGGATGCACTGAAATAATTCTAAAGGAAGAGTGATCATGTCTATTTATTGTTGCATTTTATATTAACATTTTTTTCTTTAAAATTGGAAGATATGTGTTCTTACTCTGGATATATTGAATTAATATTTTCTTGGCTGGCACATTTCACTTGTCTCAATGGGAGAATGGGCAAGGGGCTGCAGTAATGTCAGACAATAATTACAGCAGTGAGTCATTGCTACAGAGCAGCAGAGGAGAAATACAGAGATCATTTTGTCTTACATTTTTCTAAAGGAAATGTGGGAGGATATTATTTTCAAGTGTGGGCAGCAAAAATATTAAGAACCAAATTAAAAATCTGTTCAAGTTGTCAGAGCTACTTACTGTATTATTCAGGTTTTCAACAGTTTGCAGAACTACTGTTTGCAGTTAAAACTCTATTAAGAATAAAATAAAGTTAAATAAAGAATCCATGAATTTACCATATACACTGTTTCTCAAGTCTAGGCTACAGATGGGAGTAGGAAAAGTTTAATATTGTTATGATATTGCTGGCTTTCTCCAGTCAGACACCAACTGTGGCATTCTCTTGCTTCTTCTCCTTGGTACTGTTGGATCAGTCATTCATTCAAAGACAGGGAGTGATAAAGGTGGTAAATTTTTCTTGCAACTCAGTTAAATAAGTTAGAAACTGTTCAAAATTTTGTGAGTAGTGGTGACTAAGTTTTTGACATCTTCCACCATATCCAGTTTCTTCAGTTTCTCCAAAATATTTTCCTTTCTTTTAGAGTGGCTTTTAATTTGCTTCTAATGATTATTTACCTTATCTGGTGTTACATTCTTGTTTGTTAGTTAACCTTGAGTTATGATTTAAAAATTGGGGTTTGATTCAATTTTGTTTGTTTTCATAAGGAGAGCATGCACTTCCCTGATGAAATCTAAATATTTCACTCTCCTATCTCAAAAAAAAAAAAAAATGTTTAAGAAGAAATTTCATTTCTTAACAAAGAAAAAAAGATGCAAATGGGTGCCCGGGCAATCTCGCTGTAATCCGGACAAAAGCGCCAACTATGATGCCTTCTACTCTACAACTGAGCACAGTTCAAACTCACAGGGATCTCCCAGTTCACCACAGATGGCTCATGCTCTGTCTCCCACAGGGAGATGGTCTTTCCACTGATTTTAAAAATTCCCACACACAAGGGATGTTTTCCCTTGTCCTTTAGTGGGAGTATTAAATGATGAAAAAGTTGAATACCAGGGTTAGGATTCCCAGTGAGTTATCACATTATATTTAGTTCCATGTTTAACAGGATTTTGGCACACATTTTAGTTTCAACCTCAGCAACAGCAGTATTTCTCTAGAGTGATAATTTAGACATTTTTCTCCTGTTCACAACACATTATCTATCATGAAGTATTTGGAACATATCTTTGTTACAGAGGTGCTTTTGTTATTCATGAGCAACTGTTACTATTGGGATATTTCATGAGATTTTGCAATATGTTCAGGAAAAGGCTAATTGGGAAACTATAATGAGTTAATGACATTGAATGTAGACATTTTGTTTATTAATTGATAAAAAGGATTTTTGATCCCTAAATAATTAATCAAAGACTTTTTGAGAAAAAATAAAGACCAAAACCTGAACTTATAATGCAGCTGCTATCTGGTTTTGAGGGTGTTTTACATATTTTGTTTTCTTTTGTTTCTCACTTAATATTATTACAATTAATGTCTAGAATTAAGAGTGTCCTGAGGATAATCTCATCCTGTGTCCTTCTAAATGGTTGCAGTCCAGTGGGCTTTAGTTTACAGAAGGACTTAATCTCCTAAATTTAAATTTCATTGTAACTGGAATTATTTGACTAACCAAATAATTCATAAAACTTTACCAAATTCAGCATCTTTAGAAGTGGGTTTCATTTCAGAAATTGAAGCTATCTAAAATTCAGATGCAAGTATGAACCAGATGGAAGATACAAATTAAATCCTTCCTCAACCTCAAAAATTTCCAAACAAGAGGAAAAAACAATGGCAGTCATAGAACCATAGAATCAGATGGGTTGGAAAGGACCTCAGATCATCAGGTCCAACCCTTGATCCAACATCACCACAGTTACTAGACTATGGCACTAAGTGCCACATCCAGTCTCTTCTTAAGTACCTCCAGGGACGGAGAATCCACCACCTCCCTGGGCGGCCCATTCCAATGCCTGATTACCCCCTCTGTAAAGAATTTCTTCCTAATATCTAACCTAAATTTCCCCTGAGTCATATGGGTTTTAAAAACAAAAGTGCCTTTCACAGTCCTAACACAGAGGACAGTCAGTGTGAGTTTATATTTGTCCACACTTATCTGTGTAAGTGTATTCCCACAGACCAGGTGTAACTGCTGACTGATAGATTAGAAGAAGGACTGAGATGTAGAAGCCCTCCATTCCTACTGAAGGTAGGAAAATATGGAAACTCAGTGAGAAGAGGGCTCAGAAAAGGAAATTCTGGGCATAGCATTCTGATCCGCATGCATCCATTTTATTTCATGACCCTTTCCATCAAAATTAACAAGCCCTCCTTTGAGGAGGGATCAGAATTTGTAATTCCCTCCTATAATATGGAACAAGCAGTTGGGAGGATATTTTAGTCTGCAGAGACAGACAAGAGGGAGGTGGGAATTTGGAGACATCCTTCTACACTATTTCCCAAAGACAAGTTTGATGTGTCCCTTTCGATTCATCAAGCTGAATCTTTTAAAACCTACTTCAATATTTCTGTTTCTCTCTATTTAATGGTTAAGAACATTAAGTCATTACTCACATTTGTGAAGCCCAGTCATGAAGATCTGTGCTCAGATATTTAATACTATGGCAATGATGAAATTGGATCTTGTCTTAACTCATTAGATATTCAAGACCATGCACTATTCAAGACCACTACACTGAGGTAGTTGAGATGGTTCTCTACATCTCTTAATGATGGTTGTTAACGTTTGCAGTAAGCTAGTGTATTTTTTTTGGTTTTTATAGACAAAACAAGTGATACTTACCAACAAAGCTGCATAGGACTTCTTAGCTGTTTCATTAAGGGTCTGCTTTAAATAAAGGACTGAGTGATCTCTAAGGACTAAAAGAAAAAAAAAAAGAGAAAAAGAAATAGCTAACATTAAATTCTGTGTCTTACAAACATCTCACTAGTTTTAGTAAAAAAAAATTCTAAGGAGAGATGTTTTATATGTAAGCATTGCATCAGAAGCTATTTCCTATACTTTTAGTGAGAATTAGCACACAACTTTTTCATATGGATTTATGATTGCATTTCTTATTCTGTATGTTGCAATTTTCATAGCTGCATGTTGCAGAACTATACATTTTTTGGGGTAATTTATTTAGAATTATCCCAGGTTTATCTGTTAAACTCCATAAATATGGTGTGAAAACAGCTAACCTGTATATATTTGAAAGAATTCCAGGTCATCTAATCACTTCAAAAGGAAAACCTTCTGGTTTAAGTTTGGAATGGCTTTTCAGGATGCCTTGCAGTTGTTAATATTTTTAGATCAATTATTTCCACACACTATACCTTACTTTAATTCAAGAGGCTGCTGGTACTCAAGTTGTATCACGGAGTAGGAATGGTGAAAAGAAAAACATTCCTAAGAGAGTTTTTCCTCACCATTTGTGAAATCCCAAGCTGCCATTGCTATAATATCACAGGAATGAAATGCAGAGGGTATTCCTAACGTCCATACTAGATAAGAGGTAACAGTTACAGTATTTTTTAAAATGTGCTGTTTCTTCGTAAGTACATCAACTAACAAATTTTCTAGTTCAATGATGCCAGCTGCTCTGTTCCTCATAGGGATTTTTGAGTTTCATAGAGATATCGTCAGAAGTCCTCCAAACTTAATATACAAATGTACTATTTCTCTTACTCCTATTTACTCATAATTTACTTGCTGTTGCTTATTTGTTGCTTTTTTAATTCCAGTGTATACAGACAAAGTAGACTTGTTCTTGTTTATATGAGAATGAATTTACTTTTCCTGCCTATTGTGTAAATCTGAGCAGCCTTTCTACTTCTTTCTTTGATCAGAATTTGCTGGCTGTGAGCAAGTGGAAAGACTGGAGATGTAATCCTGAAAACAGTTTTTGAATTTTAATTGTAATGAATCCCTTTTTATTCTAAACTTCCTTTCCTTTGTCCCCTTCAAGAAAAATCAAGAGGAACTCAACACTGAATTGCTATCATTTCTAAGGGAAGGAAATTATGTCCTGGTAGTTATTCAGAGTTTCTTTTGAAGGTTCAGTTTTACCAATTTGAATCTGAGAATACTAAAAAATTAACTGAGTCCAAGTGGTAAGATATCTACTGCTCCTGGGAACTAACAAGCTCATCAATTGCCCCAGTGCCATGCAGAATTGCTATCTCAAGCCAGGCTAGTTTGAACCCATTTGACTTGAACTGAAGCTCAGAACAAGAAGAACCAGTCACTTCAGGACCAATTCTGAGTTTTGACTGAGATCTGATTTTGTTGTAAAGTAGTGCCAACTTTGCAGTGTCATTTTTAGCTAGCTGTTGGCAATGCCAATTCAGGGAGAAAAGCACAAAGAAATAGAATTACTGTTTCACCCTGTGGTTCATCTGCATGTTGCTCAGTACAGTAAGCCTACTAGAGTTCAGAGCTGAGCTAAGCTGCTTTATCCTTCTAAAGTCACTGGAGACACACTAGACAAATGGTGTTGAGGAAAAGTCAAATGTAACTGAGAAGACCTAAATCTGTGATGAGTGGAATGTTTGTAAAATATCAGGGCAAATAAAGAGCTTGTAAGTAATCCTAATGCCCTACGCCTTTGGGGAAAACATTGAATACCAAGTGTTGTGTATTTCTTTATTTTCTATGTTTTCTTAGATTGTACTTTTTTTTTTTTAATGAACTAAGCGGGTTTTATGATGTTATTGCTAATAAAAAGGTTTGGCTAACCTTGTCTTATTTAAGTAAACATTTGCTTTTTATATGGACTTTATGAGACTTCTGTGAGCATTAGTGTTGCAGATATAATGAGCTTGTATGGCCGTTTCAAATCAGATCATAGATATCATGTGACAAAGTAATTTTTCTATCAACACAACCTCTGGGAAGTTTATTTTGTTGTGCAAAAAAATAGGCACAACTTGCAAAACAAGGCCAAAGTCTAATGGATGAAGATGGGACCAATTCCGGCCTGTCACTTGTATAAAACAAAAGACAGATCTTAGATTAATTTTGTCTAAGACAAGCATCTAGAGTAACATGGTCATTACAGGCTAATTTCCACTATGATTGGGTAATGGTCTTCCTAGAAGCCTGTTCCTGGGTTGTTCCTTGTTGAAATACTAAGAACTTTCAAAGTCTTTTATTGAAACTCACACTTTGCCTTATCTATTTTTGTGCTATCCTAGGGTATTTGACTATGCATGGTACTTGTATTTAATAAAAAACATTGTATATGTTTATGTGTGTGTCTATATACAAAATTTGCTCTAAGGATTAAGTCCAAAGGTATGTAATCATCAGTCTCAGTCAAGTAATATTCAAAATTAAAATCAAATTAAGGTAGGCAGTGTAAATACTTTAGAAGGACAGCTCTTAATATTTTTTTATTTTAAAATGTTCATGTTTAGCATCTCCATTTTTAAAGATGGAGAAAGGACACAAAGGAAGAAATTTGCAAAAAATTAGGTGAAGTTAAAGTCAGTCTGCAAGTGTTAATCTTAGACTCTCTAGAGTGCTAAGTGCTGGTTCTGTGCCTTTATGTTTTGAGAGGACTCAATAACCTCACCGGATATACAGAAAAGACTTTTCTATTATGAGTTTTCATGACAAGTTTAATCCAGTTGGCTTTGTTTGGATCTTAGATCCATGCACAGATGCATGCAAGACAAAAAAAAAATCCCCCAAACTAAACCAACAAAAAACAGCAGCCATGCACTTGATTAAGGAAAGCCATCATATGATGCCTTTCCTCTCATAAGCAGAATTACGGTCCCAAAGTTCTGTGGGAGAACTGGGTTTTATTTAAATCTGTCTGGGGGAGAGTCTGGGGGACAGACTCTCCTTCTCATCTCAGAAAAATGTCAACGACAACTACAACTGCAGGTTAAAATGGGTTAGGGATATTCTCTACTCCTGCTGTTAATATTCCCACCACTTTGCAGCAAAGTATCTGTCTTCCATCTAAACAAATGGATGAATGAAACTCTGGTAAAGGCATCTACTTTTTTAGTCATACAAAGTATTTGGATAGAAATACAACAACGAAGAGGTAACATCAGTCAGTGACTCATAACTGCTCTCCTTGTTCACTGTGGGAGAAGTTGGGAAAGCATTTTCTAGGATAGCACTCCAACTGTAAATCACAGAGAGAAGTAGACATCTCTCCTACTTTACACATTTAAGTCCTATTTCTGCTCTCATGACTGCTTATACCTTCTGCATGTGATATTTGAAAGATATATTTGGCCCTTCTCAATAACCCTAGAAGAAACAGAACTGATGCTTCTCACTTTCTCTTCAGAGAAGAAGTCTATCCCACTGTATAAAAAATCATATTCTTGATTACCTCCGGGGCTCATTTATTGCTGCCTGTAGAGGTTCAGTGAGACAGGAGAGGGGTGTGCCTTCCCCTCTTGTTTGCTCCAGTGGCTGTGGCTTACTCCTGAGATGTAAGGGTTATGGCTTCATATGTCTTCACTGAGATCCTGTCTCTTTCTTCCTGTATATGAAGCTATTCTGGCAAAAGATATCTTCCTCCTCCAGTAATGTTTTATGAAAAAAACCCAAGAACATCCTGATCACATATCTGGTGTAGGTAGCTACCTACTGGAAATAGTTTTTTTCTGTGAGCACCCATCTCCCAGTGGTGTCTGTTTCATGGAGCCGCTTCAGTAGAGGCAAGGGAAATCATAGTCTTTAACCTTTCCTCCCCTTCTCTCCCCTCCTCTCCTTTTCTCTCCTCTCCTCTCTTCCCCCTCACATTTGGCTGCTGGCATCTAAGCTTGAGCTCCTAGCTCATGGTTGTGGTATCAGCTATTTGACAAGCCTGCTTAAGAAACGGGATATTTAACATTGCAAATTATGAAGACTTTTGTGACTTGAACTCTAAGTTATTCTCCATTCATCACTTAGAGACAGCTTTGGCAGAACTGGATTGCTGGCTTGTTCTGTAAATGGTGGAATTAAAAATTCTGAGACTGCTAAAATCCTCTTTCGAGCCCAGGGATTAATAACAGAACTGCTGTTAACTGGGAGTGCTGTTTCTGTGCCACAGTAAAGAGACCAGCTTCTCAAGTATTCAATTATTCTGTCAATGTATTCCAGATCTCTGGTCATTTCTCCTCACTCCTCTGTCTCTCAATCCCTCTCCTTCGCTGCATTTTCCAGTTCAGATTCCTGGAGCTCAGTTCTTGTCTGGGACAAGGACAATGTGCTACTACAGATACATTACAGAGTCCTGATTGCCCCCATTTTACACATGAAAAAACAAAGAGATTTAGCCAAAACCCAAGAGATTTCTGAAGGGGAATCCATCTGATGTGGAAAAAGATCTGTATCTCTTATCTTTCTTTTTCTTTGGTGACAGTGATTGTTTTCTCTTGCTGTTTCAGACTTTATTTGAAAGGTCACAGTGGAACTGCTGGAAAACAGAGCAGCCTGATCTTACATGGTGCTGAATTCAGTACAAAAGATGCTGACAATGACAACTGCATGTGTAAATGTGCTCTCATGTTGACTGGAGGTGAGTACAACTCTGAAAATATGTGGTACATTGATAGGAATCAACTGTTTTCCTAAAGCAACCATAGATAAAGTTGTATTCATGGATGTGTAAGTTCTGAGTGACAATTCCTTTTATTGTTATTACTTCTACTCTTTCCTATACATATATTGTGGTAGTGCCAAAAGCTCAAGATTCTGCACTGAAGCTGTTGCAACAATGTCAAAGGGAAAATATAAGTTAGTGTAATTGTTTAGGCAAGAAAGGAAAAATAAGAGAGAAGAAATTAAGAGAGAAGACGCTTTTGATAAGTGGGAAAATCAACCAGAAAAATAAGAAAAAAAATGCAAATAATTAGATGTTATAAGGTAAAGTTTAAAAACAATCAGTATTCAGGCTTGTAATACAGTATCTATTTCACTTAGTGGTGTGATTCTGTTATTGAAATGATTATAATGTTTAAACTTTCTGTGTTATATGAGCATAATACATAAAGACACAGTTAATGTAGTGACTAATTCACTCATCTGTGAAAAACTGGGCCTGCAACCATCTGTTTTAATCTGGAATTTAAATCTGGTATCCTTAGTGAGCTGAGTCAAACTGCAGAAGGGAAGAAAGAATAGTCAGGGAAGAGCACAGACAAGGTATACTGGGACAGTTTAAAGCACCAACTGAATATGGCATCCAGCAAATATACTGTATATGACTGATATTTGCTCCCTCCAGAGTAGAGGAGGAATATATGAGATTATCTCCCCATACAGTCACCTGAAGCTCCAACCTAAAAGTGAGAACTTTCTCTGGAAAATTATACTTATTCCCAGTCCCTATATGGGCAAGCTCATTTTTATCTCTAGAATACCACATTAGCAGAAAGCTTAAATTGGAATTCTTTGGTTCATTGACTGTATGACCAAGAATGGTGCTTTCTTATCTTCACATCTGGTCTTCTTTGGAGACTTCTAACTTTCCTGGAAAAGATCCTATAGCATGTAAATTTTTCACTCTTCTGGATCTGATTGTTAAACCAGTATTATTTGTGGTTACTGGCACTCTGAATCCAGCTCAGGTCATATTCAGACATATATGAGCCTCTAAAGCTATCATTTGCTAACAGAAGATGGGTTCCCATCACTGAGAATTTATATCAAATGCGCAACCTAGCTCCTCATTCTCTTTTGCTAACTGGAGAGCACCCAGATAGGAAAGTCTTTAAGGAGCCAATTTTTCAAATTTCCCTAACTTCCTCTAGTGATATCTTATTAAAAGCCATCATGGGAAACTTCTTACCATATGCAGGAGATCAGAAAGTACCTTTTCATTTCTATAGAAAAATAGAAGCTAATCAGATAGTTCTGGAGACAGACAGAGGATAAGAGTGTCACCAGTTTATTTTAATTAAAACTGTTGACCTTTCCTTTTCGAGTCCATGCTAAATCAAAGTGTGTTGTTTCCAGGAGAGTCCAGAGTCTAGTGGGAAGCTCCTGAGTATGAGCTGTGTCTGTGCTGAAGTACAGACTCATTCGTGTATCTGAGCTAACTTGAAATACCTCTTCTCCCAGACAGTTAATTCTGGGAGAAAAGCAGTTTGTTTATTTTTCTACTCTGACTTCTGTGGCAGGTCAATGCCCAGCTAAGGTCAGTCTGCTATTGAGCAACCATTCCACAAGGTTCACAACTGTTGCTGCAGCAGTCCTGTAAATCCACCAGAAAACCACATATTGGAATATACTGATAACAAATGAAATGAAGAAGGGGAGAATTACCAGAGGCTGAGGAAACCACAAATATAGGAAATCACTGCAGAGTAAAAGGAGATGGAACTAACCTTTGGAGATGGATAAGCCTACTCTTGTGAACAAGACTCTGAGTACTAGTCCTGTGGACGCAGGCTGTATAGCACTGAGTAATTTGTAGTTCTTCAGGAAGAGAAAGACTTGAATCAAGTTAGAGTTCTCAAACACTCTGCTATGATTTGCTCCTTGAAATGACTTTCTCATTCCTTAAGGAATATCAGAAATTGAATTAAATATAAAAACAATTTTTTACTGAGTATATTTCAGTTTTGTACCAGACAAAGACTAATTAATAAAAGTAGCAATGATAACAGATTTTGGAAAACCTCTTCTTTTTTTTTTTTCCCAAAAGATATCAGACTCTGTTAGTTTTGGCAACATCACAAAGAGCTCTTTAATGATGAATAATATGAAATCTGCAGCCAGGTTTCTAGCTATCTTGACAGTTTGGGTGAGCCTGTTATCTCTATGAGGTGAACTGAATATATTTATGTCAGGAATAAAGGCTAAGATAAGCTGAAACTCAAGACTGTGATATGGTTATAATCAAGGCTGAAAATAAAATGTAAGGAAAACACACATTTCTCTCTGTGATCTTGCTAGTTGTCAGTTTTATTTGGTCTATATCATAACTATTATTCTCTCTCCTCCTTTATCTCCTCCCTCTTCTCCAGAATGAAAAATTAAATACTGGGAGATTAATACAGAAACACCAACAGAGTTTTGTGTGTGTGTGTCTTTCTTGTCCTTTCAAGAGCCTTACTGTGCTACTTGAATTTCTCTTAATATTGATTTTAGGGAATGTCTTCAAAAGTACAAGCATGAGCTGGATTCTTAGTCTCTGTAAACTTTCAAGGTGTTTAAATGTTTTAGCTGCTTTTTTGTGCCTTGGAAAATTTAAACTAAGCATGCTTGTTTTACTTTAAAGACAAATTATATTTATTCAAATAATTTCTTCATTGGTTTAATATCTCAGGCCAGTAAACTGAGCAAAGGGTTATATATATATCCACACATAATTTCAAGCCTTATTTGAAAGAATACCCTAGTAAGTTCCCTACATGGCTTTTTTGAAAGAAACATCTTAAAAAATGCAACAAATTGTCACCAGAATGAAGCAATGAGTGGATGTCCAAAGCACTTCCTATAGGTTTCTAGTGCGACACTTAACATTTAACATCTCAGGATCAGATTCATGGGCCAAGTTCTCATCCATCCCCTAACCAGTCAACTGAGCCCCAAACTGTTTGTGCAATTGCTTTTAATCACTGGAAAGTGATTTACAGTAACTTGGCTCATAGTGAAAGAGTTTTAAGGTGATTTTCTTAGTTTGGCATTGGCTGCAGACTGAGATGTTCCCCCAGGCAATTGCCTTGCTTCAGGTGAGAAGCTAAATTTCTGATCCATAAAATCGTTTGACAAAAAGACAGGGAGACTTTCTAGATGTCTTGTCAGTTTTGAAGCAGCATAGAATTATTGAAATAAATGGCTTGTTTGTTTGTTTGTTTTATTTTACTGAAAGCAGAGGTCCATCCAACTGCAGTCTCCTGCCTCTAAAAGCAGTCAGTACGGGCCTAAGAAAAATGCAGATAAATTAAGCCTCCCTTGAGTATCTTCCCAGTATCTTTTGAATCTCAGGAGCTTCCTGAGTCAGAGACTCCTATGTATTTATTAAACCTCAGTGGATTTTCCAATGGATTTCTCATCTATTTAGTCAGACTGGTAGTCTTGTTAATCCAATACTCTAAGGAGTACATAGGCCTAGAAATTACTTCCAGGGGTCTTTTAGTCCCTTTCTAAGATACATTTTTCTCTATCTATTTATTTTTGTCTTTCTGTTTGCCTTCAAGATTTCCAGCGATATTTAATCTCATAATAAAATCTGTTAGTGAGTTTGTCTACACAATATAAGAAAGCTTTGCATGTTGACTAACTGATTCTATGATAATTTAAATGTTTTCCATCTCATTCTATCCTCCATCACTGGAAAGCATAGACCATTTCTTTGCATTCCTTTGGAAGGGTTTTGTATTAATTTGAGATTGTTGGCAATCTGTCTTTTGAATTCTGGACTAAACAACCCTAAATCTTTCCTCTTACCTTCCCTCTTTTGGAGCCTGTCCTGTGGCTCCACAAATAGCTTGAGGTGTCATCCAAAACTTCACCCGGTCTTCTAGCTGAGAAGTTATCAATGCAAAGTCAAGCAGATCCTTAGTATTATCAACTAAATTCTTTAAAGTATAGAATGCCAGAAACATTGAAATCTCTCCTAAAATAAGTTATGTCTTGTGATGATTGAGGACTATTTCAATATTTTTGCATTAGAAGTTGTTCTTATTGGCTGTTACCAAACTTACTAAATTTTATGGACAAACCCAAAGGCTACAAATAAGTATTGGCTTTTCATAGGATCCATTTGTCCCATAACCCCATACAAATGTACCATTCAAACACACTTTGGATCTTATTGAATGACATATATTGATCTTACTGCATCTGGAGACGTTCAGTGTACTCAGAAGAGAGAATAGAGACATGTGTGAGGAAAGAATCTGCCATCAAATGTGCAGTGTTTAGACACCTATTCTTTTACTACATAAAAGGCAACTAAGAACTTCCCATCAAACCTGAACGATCACTACCCTGTTCCCAGCGCATGCAGGATTTACAGTGCACTCATGTCATGTAATTGATGAGCATTAGATTACTAACAAAGAATTTCACATGCATACATGCTTAATTACAATTTATGCAACCAGCCAAAAAAGCAAAACTGTTAGCTTTGGCATACAAAAGCCTTTTTTATGCTGCTTTTGACAAAGAAGATTCTATCATGTAAAAGTTATAATTACCACTTAAGAAAGCCAATATAAGAGAGCAATGCTACTTTATTACGTATTTTTTGTAAGAATTTGTGGAAATTATTTCAATATATACTCATATTCATCCAAATACATAGTACAGGCAGATCAGTGGAGCTCAACTACCTGGCATAGGTGATTTAAGCATTTAAAATATGTTTATTTAATGAAAATACCTGACATGTAATTTAACAAATACCCATTGGTAATAGCACCACTAATTAAAGACCATACCACAAGTGTCCACAAGGAGTGAGCATACTTTAACTGCTCCTGAAGAGCAGCTGTCTACAGTGAGGATTCCTATTTATTTGTGTAGCTGAATTTTCAAGCAACTTGTCAATGTATAATTGAAATTATATTTTGTCTGGACAATATATTTTATGACCTAGGGATTTTTATTGCAAACAGAGATAGTGCTTCTGGTGCTACACAAATTATTAGAGGTAGGCTAACCTAAAAAAAAAAAAAAATGAACTGACCCTTAGTTCAAATAAAGAATTAGTGACTTTGTAATGACAACAACTCAAAGAAAATACCTCTGTTTCTGAATAAAACCTCTCTTAACTTTCCCATGAAAGCCTTCTCTTTACTACTTCATTAGTCACTTTAAAATCTTGCCTCTATTATTATTTTTTATAATGTCCACTCTTCGTGATTGTCATGACTGATTAAAATATATTATGGAAATTATTGCCAAAAGTTATGTTTCAGGTTAAAATCTTATTGCTATTCAGAGAAAATGTGAGGAAAATCCTGTGAACTCCAGGCAATAAGCCAACATCTAGTTACTGAGTGTCTTTTCTTGCGTCAAACTGTCACAATTCTGGAGTTTCTTCACTTGGTGTGTTCTGCAGTGGTGGTGCTGCAGGTATCTCTTTCAGGAACCTCTCTTTTGTGCCCCCCACTTCCTCATAGCTACCAAGAAAGTCACTGCTTCCATTCCTCTTTCCCTTAACATAGAAAGCATCTGAAAAAAACATTTCCTGTGCATCCATTCACAGATTTCATAAAATATTCTGAGTTGGAAGGGACCCACAAGGATCACTGAGTCCAGCTTTTAAGGCAATGGCCCATATGAGGATCGAAACCACTACCTTGGTGTATTTTCTAACCAACTGAACATCCATCCAAAGATTTGGTGTTGAGACATGCAGTGGGAAGTCTTGTGATAATCTGAGACCTTATGGGGAAAGATGACCTATCAGAGGATGCAGGGGAGCATGGAGAGAAATAACCGTATGGAGAAAAAAAACACACCAGGAAACAAAACAAGAAACCCACCTCACTTACAAAAAAAAAAAAAGACAGCAAGAAGAAATCTCAAACTTTTAATGTAATATTAGGAACATCTTAAAAAAATTAATAAAATCTCACTAACAAGGACAGTATAACAGGAAAAAATACACTCATTCAAACACACTTTGAAAGAAGCGTTTATTTAGAAGAAATCTATGGTGAGAGATTTGTGCAGATCCTCAAAAATGTTTTATAAAATTCTGTGTTTCTTCAGCTCATTCAATTTTTTACATAGATTTTGTAAGGCATTACTAAAACCCTTCATGTTTAAAAAGGCCATTTATGGAGCTATTCCTGTTCCTTTAGGATGAAATGGTAACTAACTCAGCTTGTCATCTCTTCATCCCAACACCGTAAACAGAACCCAGGTGCATCTGGGTTCCAGCTTTGAGAAATGAGGGTTAGGATTTCTCTGTTTAACTTTGTCTTAAGTTTCTGCAAGATTATGCTATGGTTACAGTCAGACATCAGCTGTACAGCTTTCCTTTCTTTGGTTATTGCCCCCGTAAGTATAATATTGTAATCAAAGGGAGGTCAACTGTACCAAAAGAGGAGATTGTCAGAATTTATCTGGCATAGATTCTTCCCTGAAGATTTCATTATGAAGTGCTACTTCTGAAAAAAAGAAAATCCTAAGTATTATCCAAAGTCTAAGGAAATACAAGACTAGAAACATAAATTACATGGATCTGAACACAAAAGATAAGCACTGGACCCGAAAGGCTAAACATGGTCAACACCATGTCTGTAGTAACAACCCATAGTTTAAAATACCTTCACATAATGCATTCATTATAGGTAGATGAAAGGTAACCACTGAAGGAATCAGATAATTCCCTAGGACAGTGCATGTTGTCTAAAATGAGTTCCTCACAGTTTAATTCCATTTCCAAAAGTCAGAGTGGGAAACACACTGAAAATTTAAAATTCTCCATTTGATTCCACAGTGACAGCTGCAGAATTAAGTAGGCACTCATTAGAAGATCAGTTTGCCACCACCAGTACTGTTTGAAAATGGTTTACAAAAGGTCCTGAGAAGATTACAGTGCTGTGATGTGCAGTCTGAAATAACTTTTTTAAAATAAAACGGCATTTAGCTACCAAAAACAAAACTTGCCACCTGATCTTTATGCTCTTAATTGCCTCTATGCATGACAAAAATGTTCAGTACAACCATATTACATGGAAAGATGCATAAAGATTCACAAAACCAAAGGTCTTACTATGAAAAAAAAAACCAAACAAAACAGAAATCTTTCTGACAAACAGAGCTCCTAGCCACTGAGGTTAATACATTTTTGACATTGGGAATATTAGCTCTTTGCAGGCTGAGAATTCATTCTGCCTTTCTCAGTCTAAACTAAGCATCTTTCTTTTACATTACATAGATAATCTGAAAGGTGTTGGAGAGAAAATTCTATTCCCAACAAGATATCCAGCAAAACTCCCACTAGTTTCAGTGGAGTCAGCATGTCACCTAGTTTATCGTTGTCTGTTTGTGTTCAGTAATCTTGATGTTGCCAAGTTTCATGTTATTTGGAGTTTTTCTTAAAACTCTAGCTCCCATGGCAATCTAAAATTCACCTTAATAATAAAAGATCTTGGAGAGAGAGACAAGAGAGTTCACTGACTAATTTCATCTTAAAGCAAAAATTTAAGAAAGATCTGAAGAGTCACACTATTTTTCAGCACTGACTTCTTTTTCTCAGCTGGTTAAAGGCATACATGCATATCTTCACTGCAAAAGTCTGAAGGTGAGATGCCTTTTTTTGCTTACAGTTTGAAACTAAACCTGCACTTCTAGCAAGTTTAAATTTTCTACATTCAGTCACACAAACGTTCCGGAGCTGTTACACTTCTTTTTTATCCTAATTTCTCAGTTTACTACTCCTTAAATTATGCCCATGTAACTGTTCACAGGGCCATTTTGTAAACCAGATTGCTGGTTTGCCCTCCCAAAGCAAGGTTCTGGGTTTTTTTTTCTAAATCTGTGTCACTGCACTTTTCAGAACAGTCTTGAACTGTAGCTGCTGGAGCAGTGAACTAGAATCACAAACATCTGGGCAAGACATTTGTTTCTCTGTCTTTCCAGTATAACAAAGTATATGTAATTTCACAGAATTCAGTGGCTTAATATGTAGGAAGCTGCAGCTTGCTGTGAAATAGCACGTAGTGTAGGGGGGCAGAAAAGGCAGTTAGCAATTTTCTAAGCCTAACTTTGATATAAATCAGTAACAGTTTTAATATATTTTGTCATCAGTGTTAGTTGAGTAGCCAGGAATTTTCATCTACCCATAGAACACGTAAATAACAAGCATCTGGCACTTTTCAAGATCAAGATTAGAAGGCTCAAGATTTACATTTCACATTCAAAATCATAAGACCAAGAACTGAATGTCATTGTCCTGTCCCAAACTGATCATGTGATGAATATACCTTGACTGAAGTGGGCCATACTCTCACCTAAATGCACACACACTCAGGTAATCAGATATATCATCTACCTGTGCACACTGTTACTCTGACTGTCAGCATCCTACAGTGTTGTAATTGCCTTCTTCACTCAGTCCTTCCATTCTTTTGCTGAGCCTTGTTTATACATTTATCACAGTCTTAAAGAAAGTATCTACATCTCTCCTTGTACACAATTTTAAATGCTGATTATCTATTACTACAATATTGTAGTTACTATGACAGGGCAGCACCACCATTCTCATAATCCAGTTACTAAAAAGGTCTAACCTGGGAGCAAAAACAACTAAGCAGTTGAACAATCACAGTTAAAGCAACCGAAAAGGACTGGTAAATAAAATTAACTCATGTTTATACTCAAAATAACCTAACAAGTGAAATTCTGCAAAATAAATTTGAATTATAGTGTTTTTCTGAATTTTAAATTAAAACTGTAATACTGTCTAAATATGCAAAGCAGTTTATTTGTCTTTGATGTTCTTGCTTTTTCTTCACATACTGCATATAAAGTTATAATGAGTTGGTATGTAATTACTTTTGCAATTCTGTAAATACAAGCGTGAATTCTCTAGCGCTGCTGACTACAGAATAGCACAAAAGAGCAAAAAAGGAAAATATGAAAATAGCATACACTCCACACCAGGACTATTTATGAGCTATTTACCAGAATTTGACAATCAGATAAAACTATAAAACAAAAATACTTAGTGCAGTTGCAGTTTAATTTTTTGTCTTAATGATTTCAGGGTGGTGGTTTGATGCCTGTGGCCCCTCCAATCTCAATGGGATGTTCTACACAGCTGGACAAAATCATGGAAAGCTCAATGGCATCAAGTGGCATTACTTCAAAGGCCCCAGCTACTCCTTGCGCTCTACCACCATGATGATTCGGCCCTTGGATTTCTAAAGGCATTAAACAGTGGGTCCCAAACAAAGCCAGGATGGCACTGCCCTCAGCAGCAACACTTCACAATCTGAAGGTAAAAGGTGAAGGGCTTCTTGAAAGCAACATGGAAAGATGATGCAAAGTCACTTTGTTATTATTCCATAATCTGCAAATACTCCCCAAGAGTCACCCCATGTTTTGATGACTGGGGAAGGGTCGGTTTAGAAGATGGTGGCAGAAATGGTTTTCCAAAGAACCGGATTTGGCTATTCTTCCTAAACTTGGTGCTTTTCAGTGGATGTATTTTTTTTTTTCCTTAAATCAACAACAACATCAGAATTTTAAGAACTGAAGCATATCAGCCATGGTCTATTGAGTAGAATGTTATTCAGCAGTGAAATGCCAACATTATACCCACAAAAAAGGATTACAGAGACACCTTTATTAAAACTCATTGTAAGCACTCAAGGTGACCACTCCGAATACTGTTTTTCTTAAATGAACTGAATTTGAATAGTGGATGGATTTATGTTAATCCTAGAGTCAAATTATTTGTGTGAATATTATTTTTCATTAAATCCTTTAAGGATATGTTTCTCATAAATAAACTGAGTCAAACTTATGAATAACGATAAGGGTAATAAGCATAAATTCTTCAGTTGCTCTGTAGAGGTAAATCAGATAATTGGCATTATCCCTGAGCTAGGATTTATAGTGTGATAACAAAAGTAGCTGTGTTTTGAGGCTTTTCCTTTCTTTCATTAAAAGGAGTCTGAATGTCATGTAGAATAATTAATGGAAGGTTTAAAGAATGTGAGATATTATCTTAAAGAAAATACGGGATTTTGCATGGAATTTTTCCATCAAAAGTACATAGGAAGGCAAACTGTTAGGATATATAAAAATCACATAAATGCATAGCTGAAGGCAATGGATTCATTTTACAGTATCCTTGCATGTGTGCAATTTATCCTTAATTATTTTACTTTCTTATTACATTTTTTGTGAATATCAGAAGCATGTCAGTTCTACACAGTGCTTAGGCTACAAATATAAAAAATATTCATCAGAACTGTATAAAAAATAAAGAATTGTGAACTTGTAAATAGCATGTTTATATTTCCTGTAACAGTCATTTAATTTGTACAGGCAGCCTTGACCCTATGCAAAGGGTGAAAAGCCTCAAAAGGATATAAATATTAACAGAACTTTAGATGACTGCTTACAGGTTGCTAACAAGTAACTTTGTTCTATTAAAATGCTGCAGAAGTGTGGGACTATTGGAAAAGATAAAATTCTTTTAATAAAAAACAACGAAGTAGCTGGGTGGCCTATTGAAGGTATAAAGACAACTCTATTTACAGTCCTTTGTGATTTAGTTACAGGAATAAAGTCTATTTGGGAAAGCAGCTTGCAGTCATTCAACTTCTGCTAGATATGAAATGAAAAAGTTTACCCCATTCCCACTGAAATCAAAAGTAATATTCTCATCAACAAAATTGGGACCAACTTGTCATGCAAAATCTGCATGTGGTGAGGTATTTGCTCATCAGTTTGTTGCTTTGTTTCACTCATTAAACTCTTTCCAAGATCAGGTACAACAAATATCACGTTCTTTTTAAAAGATGATGATGTCAGAGTAGCTTTTTTTTCCTTATTTTTCCACCTTTTTTTTTTTCCTTTAGTAGTTTATTTCTATTGAATAGAGAAAAAAAAAACCCTTGGATTTTTTTAAGCATCCCTTCTTAAAGATCACAAAACCCCACAAGGTTCTCTGGTTTTGTTACAATTTGATGTTTGTTTGATTTCAAGTGGGAAGATTTCTTGTGTAGTTGTACATATTTATATATATATTTGAAATAATCTTGACTAAGGGTTAATTTGAAGTTTTCTGCTGAATAAGTTACCAAACTACTCTTCACTCAGCACTTTCTCACAGTTGCCAGTAGGTTTTTTTTAATGGTCTTCATTTATATGCGAAATATGTGGTCAGTCTTCCACCATATTCTCAGAAGATATATTTTTGCAGGTCTCCAAGTTAAAAATGCCATTTTTGCAGATCCTATTGTGAAAGACGAAAACATTTAAAATTAAAAGCATGGTATTTACTGTTTATTTATCTGGGTTTGAAAAAAATGTGGATTTTGTTTCCTATCCTTTATAATAAAACATTTTAAAACATGTGGAGTCTGTGATTTGCTTTGCTTCAAGTACAGCTTTCTGTTACAGACCGGTAACATTTTAAAAGCCAACATCACTCTTCATAAGAAATATTAAAATTTAGATAAAGCTTAGAAAAGGAGGAACTCTAATTAGAGTTTTGCAGTGGTCATTATTTCTAAACTTTCAAATACATATTTCAGCATTTTTATTCAGTTTCCTTGATAAAATCATATGACTACATTTCTTATTTTAAGTTCAAATCATACAACTTTCTATCAAACTTTAAAATAAAAGATTTCTTTAATTCCACAGGCAAAGATACAAAATGAAGAGTGATGTTTTCCTTGCCTTATGAAGTATTCTTCTATCATCCATTCAATCATGTTGCATGGCAGTGACAAATCTCCTGTGATCTCTTACAGAGAAATGCCTCTTGCTCCATTTGTATGCCTTTTAACACTACAGTGATCAGTTCTAACATCTCTTTGTAGTCAATTTATTCTCATTTTCTCAAGAATTTTTGCTTAATTGGACTTGTTCATTCAGAGCAACCTGGCTTTTCAAATCAACACTAAAGTTGTAAGGAACTACACACATAAAAGTACTTTTTGCTCCTTAAGTTAAATGTATATGTACTGCATGATTTGAAGAGTTACAATTCATTAAAATGGCCTTTCTGGAGTTGATTTATATTACAATGTTATATATATATACATTATATTAAAACGTTGCTTGCCTTGAAAGCTACTAAAATTTCAATGGTCAGTGGTAATAGTAACTTTACTATTTACCCTTCACAGATTATTTTTTCCTGATTCATAAAACAAAAATACAGAAATTTTTTACAAAGCAGTAGTTGTGTTTTCCATAGCATACAGATCCTTAATTTTTATTCTCTTCTGAGGCTGGAGATGTAATTTAAATACACACTTTTCTAAGTGCCCTAACATCCAGTATTGGCCTGTTAAGTAGGTAAGTCATCTACATTTATCTGTAAAACAGGTTCACAAGACACCATTCTTTAAAAAAATTTTCCAGCTATAATAGCAACTTTCTTCTCTGCAGACCTGCAGCTCAAACCAGAGCTCTGATCATGCCTTAAATAATCTCACTTGGGATTGGCACAGCATCCACTTCTCCTTTGCAGAGAAAAAAATTGAAACAGCAATCACAAGAGCTTAACTCTCTAGGAAGGACAAGCACAATTTGCAACCAGACTGTGCTACAGTTGTGCCAAAAGGCATTCCTACCTACCAGCTTTTACAGGAGCTAGACAGCTTGAGGAGAGAGGCTGTAATCCCTGAATACAGCTGCTGCTGCTGCTGTTGCCTGACTCTGACCTCTGCTGTGCACACAGATACAAAACCTACACAAATTCATATGTCTGAGAAAAACTTGACACAGCCAATCAAAACGGCCTCTCCTAAATTTTGTCAAAAGGACCTGTAATCTCAGGTCAGGCAAAAGAAAAAAAAAAAAGAAAAAAAAATCCAAAAAGTACCAAAAATTAAATTAAATAAAAATGCAAATGTCAAGGAGCAAGAGCAGGAAGAGAAGACAGCGATATGGAACTGTAATGTAGATAGGGAAAACACAGCCAAGGAGGAGTTGAAAGGAGGGGATTACCTGTGAGACATAGCAGTTTCATATTTACTGTGGCACGACTGTCGAACAGTGTGGGAACTCCCTTCTCCTCTAGGAATGTCCAAAACCGTTCTTTCTGGCTCTTGTTCATATGAGCAGAAAGCTGTGGGTATTATTTGCTTTTGTACACTTTGAGGGGTTTGTTTTTCCATGTGCTTTCAAAAGTTTTACACAGACAGAAATTTAGTATGGATCTTTGAGAAGACATGCTCATGCTTCTGTCAAGTTAGCTCTGGAGCAAGTCCTGTAAAAAGTGAAGAGTTCCTCAAGAAAATTCTGCATTCTATTGCATAAATTTTAAGTACCGATGATGAAATAGAACCTAAGGCCATCCAGCTTATGAAATTAGAGGCCTCATTCTTCTACTAGCTAAAATTTCTGTTTTAAGCAGACCTTATAAATGATCTGTGTAGTTTTCTGAACCAGTGAATTTGACAACACTGAAGAATGGTTATATACTGTAAATATGACCCCCAAATGATATATTAAAATACATGAAGGCCTAGACACCAGTTCTATATTTTGGTAGAGAGAATCTTGAATCCTGAAGTGTTATCATAGATTTCCTTTCTCTCATTACGCTTCCCACCTTTCTCTCACTTTAACAGTGCCCTTGTTCCTCCTTTTAGACTGCTGACAGTGTTTGCTTTCTGCTGCCTGGAAGTCGTCACAGGAGGCAAGCACCACATTTAACAGAAGGTCCGCAGATATTTTGATTCACAGCAACAGCATCACCTATGGGAAGAGCAAAGTCAGTTCCCCAGCAAACCATGGGGAAAGAACATTTCTTGCCATTTGCTCTGCAAGACCGTGGACAGACAAACAGGCCTATAGGCACACAGAGAACCTTCTTTCAATTTAAACAGGAAATGGGTGCTTTGCCAGGTCAACCCTAAAAGGACCCCAGAAGAGTAACTCGTAGGCAGTTTCTCCAACACAGTAGGAAACAGAAGGGAAAAAAAGTGAAAGGAACGTAAAGGAAAAATGGAGGTTCTTGATATACTGAAATGGGTTGAGGAAGAGTAAGGAAATGAGTATTATAGAATAAAACAGCTGAGAGTGCAAAGGAATTAGACAAGGAAGCTGAAGGCAAAGTTGGCAAAAGAAAACAGTCAGTCTGATAAAAACTATATGGAGAAATGACAAAGATGAAAGCACTGGAAAAGAAGTAAAATGAAGAACAATTTGGCAGAGGAATCTGTTAACATATTTACTAGAGGATAATTAGTATCAAATTAATTTTCCAAAGCCTAAAAGAATTAGTGCCGCCCTTTTACTTTCTGCTTTTATTTATTATTTACAATGCAATGGAGGTACACTGACATCCAGTAAAATAAAGCAATACTTTAAAAGCAGTCCCTTCTTAGAGGAATTTTTGGTAGAGTGCAGGTTGAGAAACAGTTCATGCTGTTGACATGTGTCTCATGTCATGAGACACAAATCCATCAATAGATAAATCAACATTGGATAATGTTTACTCTTCCACTAAAAGTTGTGGATCTCCATCTTTTTGCAGCCCTCTCTTGCTTACATTTAGAATCATTGTCTGCCTGAAAGGAAACTACACATCTCAGGCCTGAACTCATTTAGCTGCTTTGTTGAATCACTGGTTTGTTTTCTTTTGAGTAATGGAGCAGAACTCCTGGATGTATGTTTTACTGTTCTTCTTTTGAAGCAAATTTTTCTTTCCTTTTTTTTTCCTTTTTTTTTTTCTTTTTTAATTTCTTTTTTATTTTGTCTCTCTGATTTAAACACCTCTGGTTTGTATTTCATCTTTCATCCACCAGAGATGACTATTTAATCTCTTTTTGATAGCTTCACTTAGCGCTGTTTGTTCTGTAAAACCCTCCAACAAAGTTCTCCTGAACTACTGCAGTTACCACCTTCTGCTCTGCTTTCACATGGAGTATCCACTGCCAATACTGTCCTTTCTGAGTTGGTTTTTTTTTCAGTCCATTCAGGAAATCTGGAACTCCTTTGAGCAACATCAGTGCAGGTCCTTGGTCCCACAAATGCTGGCCCATCCCTGTGTCCTGACCAGCAGCTTCCCAAATCTCTCCGGCTGCAAGCCAGACCAGGGCTATCTGGTAGCAAGTACTGAAGGTGTCATCAAGCCCCCATGTTCCCCTCCTACCTATTTCTCCTGGGATAGCTCCCTGTCCCAAGAAGAGAAAGAAGCACGGCCCAGCAGTTCCTCATGGGGTGATGTCTCTGCTCACCTACCTCCAGTGTACACTCTGGAGTGAAGGGGCTGAACTGTTTAGACTGCCTGGTCACAAGACAAAGATGATACAAATCCATGTCAATATTTTTTGAGAACTACAGCCACATTAGCCACTAATTTATTCTGTCTATCAGATTAAGAAGCCAATGCTAATTTTGCTACAGGAGCAGAGAGTTGTCTAAACATGTAGGTGGACTTGTGTCTAGTGTCCCTTGCTTTTAGCATGTTACAAAATCTTTGGCACTTGTGTGGAGTTTTCAAGGCTTTAGGAGAAGATAACAAATATATTGGACTTTGTTTTGCAAAATAAGTTTATAAGCAAGAGCAGTTTTACTCAAAACAGTGTAAAATGCAGAGATGGAGAATTTACATCTGTGACTACAGGTTTATGAACAGACATTTAAGCAGGAGCCAATATCTCTCTCACTGCTTCTTTTTGGTTGTGTGACTTGTGCAAATTCACTTGACACCAGCAACTCCTGAATCTCCTTTCCAGACACTGTGAGCTACCCCACAGCCTAGAGACCAGATTAAAAAAACTGCATCAGTTTGATCTAACCTAAAATAGATTAAATGCAAGTCAATAGAGAATACTAGAAATTGAAGAGATTTATAAGGTGACTAACCTCTTTAGATTGAGATTTTACATATATAAGCACTCAGAGAGAGAAATAAAATCAAAAATATTTATATTTTCATTGGAAATAGATACAATATATAAAACTTCTAGTTTAGGAAGGCATTGCATGTGTGGAGAAAGCAATAAAGAAAGTTCATCCTAGAACAAAGCAAGTCTGACAGCTCACTCGGAGGTGCAGAGGAACCCTTATTCCCGACATTTCTGCTGTCTGCTGCCACCTGTGGTTCAAAAGGAAGCTTTTCCAAAGATGAACTTGTTGCCAGAATCAACTAAACATGCAATGGCAGATCTAAGAAAAGGAAACTGAAGGGACTAATAAAAATGGTCAGAATGTCCAGCATAGGTGGTCAAAACAACATCTATATTTAGGTACATGCTTTCAGTTTTAAAAGTATTAAACTCCCAGTGACTCCAGCTTACCCCAAATGCATTAATAATACATTGGTTTTATGGGAGTTTAGACCTTTCCTAGAGTAAATAATTATATTTACAGAGTTAAAAGTTGCTAAAAAAACCACAGGTGATGGAGAAAGGGGAACCACACAAAACCACTCTATAAAATTCATGTTGTATTTACTACGTTTTGACTAGACCAGAGACATGTGTGTGGACTACACACATCAGGAGGCCTAAGGAAGAAGCAAAGAAAAGAAAGCTGTAGTTCGAGATGGGAACTGAACAATTCTTGAAAGAAAGAACACATAAAAGACTCATCAAGACAAACACGCAGCAGTTGTAAATGCAAAAATTCAATTTCTTCTTTGAATCTGAATTTAACCAACTTACACATAATGCATTATCCTGACTGTCTTTAACCACTTTCTCACAGGTTTTAAAATACTCTGTTTTTCAAGAGTTCAAGAATTCTTTTTTTCTCCTTAAGTTCACCTGAGTGATATTTGCCACAGGACAGTCCAAATTAATATCTTCAGAGCAGCCCAAACTGCTAATCCTGTTGCCATACATAAGCTATCTTGTTTCTCTGACCTTTCACTTTCCAGTGTTGGAATCAGAGTTGCGCTGAGGTTATGATTTGCAGGTCACAAGGTCACAGATAACCTTAGATATTAGCAGGATTCCATGACATTTCTTACAGAAAACAGAAGTAAATCAATATTTAGAAAGCTGGAGAAACCCAGTTGTTCTTGCCCTTTTGTTCACTTTGGGTTCCAAAAGCAGCCAACTTAGCAGTTCCGAACAAATGAAAATGAATGCAGATGAAACAAAGCCAGAGGCACTTTGGTCACCCGCAGGACACAAGTACGACGACAGACAACATTTTCATGACTTCCCAGGTGAGGCTCCGTCTCCACAGGCAGGTTTGCATGGTGCCTGTGGTACATCATGGAGGAGCTGGCACTGTATTACACAAGCAGTGGAGATTTCAGCCCCAGAGCCATGGCTGTTAAGAAATGTAGGCTTACGGAATAGGTGTGCTGAGAAAAAGCAGCATTTTGAAGTCTGTTTAATCGCTGAAAAGCCATTTTTCATGGCAGCTGTGCCCTGGGCTTCTGATTCAGTTCTCATTTGCCCTCCACATGACCTGGAAGTTGGGAGGCCCATGGTGAAAATGGGTCCCATGTGCTTCCTCCCATCTTCTTTGGGTCAGATGGAGCTCTGGCCACAACAGACCTCAGACACCACATCCCATGCTAACACAAATAACTCTTCAAGGGATCACTATTACATACCCTGAAGGGGCTAAATCAGCATTATTATTTCACATGCCTGCATCTAGATAGGCATTTCCACTTCTGAGTTAGACAATGAAAAGTTTTGCAGATATGGTTCTACACATCAGTTTGTTGACTTATAAAAAGCCTCGGTGCCAACCAGTTGTGGAGAACCCAGCTTTGCATTTACTGCCATAGATTTCTTAAATATGATATTTTCCAGTTGTCTACCCTTTTAAGCATATCCAGGAACCAGCACTTTCAGAGCATATCACACCTAGTGGATAAAAGATGAATGTCCTACTCCTACTAAAGGCAAGGGAAGCTAGTTAATAAAGTCAATGTAAAGCTTTCCAAAGTACTAGCACTTGTGATTGTATGGACATTCAAACTGCTTCAATAGGGACTGAATTGTCCCACATTCATACCTTTCCTTCAGGTTTTAACAGTGTGTCTCTTGATGTCTTTAGCTCCCAGAACTCTAGGGCAGATACAGCATCTGTCAAAATGGATCCTGAATTCATGGCCTTTAATCTGGAACATAATGTAAATAAATAAAAAAAAAAAACAAAATTAAACATTCTCTTTTCTTCACAAAAATGAAATCAGGGAAGGCTAATTAGCTTTATTTTTTTCTGTAATCACTTTTCCAGAAACAAGACTCAATGAGGCTTTTATACAAAATAGCAAGGCAGGGAAAATGAGGATTTGAGAGCCCAGGAGATTCCTGCATCACTAATGACAACATAGAGAAACTCCATTCATGCTTGCACGTCTGACTCCTGCTGGCACTGCAAATCACCATATAGAACTGTTATCCAGGAAGAAACATGAGCAGCAACATACCAAGCATGTCAAAACACTGAATGGATTATCAAACAGATCTAATTTGTAATCTTTAGTGCTCAGTGAGTGAGTTATGCGATTAGTGTCATGGAAGGGATAAACTTGGTATTCCACCAGGAAATACCAGGTTACTCTATGCAACCCAAAGTATTTCTCTCCCATCAGTGCTCTGCACATTGTTATCAGAAATAATGGTTGCACAAAAAGAAGCTCTGATACGCAGGCAGCAGGACCCTGCCAAAGTGAAATGCCCTCTTTGGTACTGTAAAATGAGCTTCCCTGAAAAGGGTAAGATTTCGCCCTCCTTCTTCCATAAAGGCCACATCCCTGAGGTAATCTTTTCAACTCTTGCTGATTTTCCTTGTTTGCATTGATCACGTTTAAACTGACACTTCCTTAGTCTGTCTTTCTTTTTCTTTTTCTTTTTTTTTCTTCTTCCTTCTAGAAAGTTCATGTGGAAATGCTTTAAAACATTAGTATGGGGTTGTTCCTAAAATGGCTCCATTCATGCTGAAACTTTCAGCAGACATGTTGCAACTAATAATTTTGAAACTTTTTTATTGTTCCTTCATATGACACCTGTGAGGACAAACCAGAAATTTGGCTAGAGAGAGATATGCAAGAGACAGGCCTTATTTTTAGGAAACTGTGGCTGCACTATTGGGACAGTTAACTAGGTGCCACTTGAAGACTTGTCAAGGACCAAGTCATCCTTTTCAGGCTTCATGTATCATGTAGCTAAAAGAAAATAACACAGATCTTCTTATTTCTCCTTTCCAGTTTGCTGTGAGTAGCTGGGGGCTAAGAACATCCTATGTGCACTGCCAAGAGAGTACAGGTTGACAAAGCAGATTGGAAAGCTTCTGCTGGAGAAAAAGAAAGAGGAAGAGTTCTCTCGCTAAAAGTTATGTAATTGTTTGCCAGGGGCTTGGAAAGACTGGTGGGCACTCCAGCATCCAGGGGCATCTGGGAGAGGGCTGAGGAGGGCACTTGAAGAGTTTGGGGACTGTTCTTGTTCAGCTTCAAGAGAAATCTTCCGTTGTTGGCCAGGGTTTGCTTTGCTCAGGCTGGACTATTGACATACTTCCAAGATCAGGCCCTTTGTGGGGTGATGTCCCGCTCCCCAAGAGCATTGCTGGTGATTAGGGGTATAAGGGCTGTCTCTGCAGAACAGTCAGTATTCCAGCTCAGCTGGAGTACATAATCTACCTGAAAAACTGATGGGCATTTTCTCAAGAACAGTATAAATCCAAAGACTTTCTCATATTTTACAGGCTCAAAACTTTGTATCACCACACATTATTTTCCAGTGGAAATCTGCTGCTGAGTTTTGCTTCTTTTTAATTTTATTTTAGACTCCTTTATTTTACTTTGTATATCCAGGTGAGAGACAACCACTGCAAAATGAGAACCTGTCGCTTCTTGCCAGCGTTTAATGTTGCACAGAGTAAAAGAACAGCAGGTAAGGAAATATTTGGAGATTCCCACTGAGGTTTTCTTAGGAACTTGGATAAACAGAGCAGTGGAATAGGAGAAAAAAATATAGCAATGAAAAGGGGTATATCTGTATATATCTGAGGGTGCAGGTCTCTCAGATCATCCCAGGGCTTCCATCCACCGACTAGAAAGAGAGGCAAAAGATGGAGCACAACCTCCACAGAGATGAAGTCAAAAATAGTGGCATGGCACTGATGATGATTAGACAAAGAAAAGATTAAGAAAAGAGCAAAACCATCAACCAACATGTTGTCTGTCTTTCCGACTCAATGCCTCATTCTATATGAAGTAGAAAAAGTGAAGGAAAAAGCAGGCATGATCAGACTCTGAAGTCCTGGATGGCTTTGTTGTCTACTCATTACTACAACCCAGACAGTCACTTCATTTGCCACTGATGGAGCTGCCCAGTTTGTGTTTGTTGTCCTCCATGCTCCCTGCAAAGCTCCTTCTCAAACACACAGACTTGAAAGCAGAAACAGCAATTTCAGGAAGTCTCCTAACACAGCAGGGTTACATCTGTAATATGGAAGGGTTAAGATTGAAAACCAAAGTAGTTTAATTCTATTTTCAGAAATCGGCACCTAAAGCAGGATTATCTTTAATGACAGATATCGAGGTGTCAAAGGACTGTTTCAGATTTCAGACCTTTTCATAGTTTAAATTCCTGTGTTTAATCAAAGGTTAACCGAATCATTGCTGGTAGTGAAGAGTTACTTCAGCGCAGCGCTGTTGTGGGTGGCCTACAATAAGTAATACCATATTCAGGCAGCAGTCTCTTATATGCAAACATATTTCCCATGCATGTCTCTGGCTACAGAAAATACATGTGACAGAATATACAAACTATGTCTCAGGAGATAATGCAAAATAATTCTAACTTAAATTATTTCTTAACTGCTTCATCCCTTAGCTGGATAAAATGAAGCAACAGCAATTATCTTTCTTTAATTTTTGAGTGTCAGAACTCATATCAGCAGAATTCCCTTTCATTGTGTCAGGCTGCATTTTCCTAGTTTTTTTCTGGGCAGCATATTACTTACAGAAAAAACAGGAATCAAACTTCTGTGAACTGATTGTTTACTGGTTTGGCAGTACTCAGTGAATATACATAAAGTAGGACATAAAACAGAAATGGATTCATACCCCGCCACTGAAACTTGTATGCTATTTTTCCTATCTCTAGTAACTGGTATTGCAAATAATTTCAGTGAAAAGAATAGCATGTCTACAGAATACATGGGTATTTTTTATGTTCGTAAGGAGCTTTGTACCAAGTTTTGAAAAATATTCCTTCATATCCTTTATTCCTTTCTATGGTAGTTCTTTTGTTGTTCAGTTTGCTTGATGTTAACCCCAAGAATGTTAATAATCTACACTGATTACCTTTCTCCAAAATACTTCTTTTGATGAAAGTTGTATTTTCATACTTCACAGGGCTTGGCCAATTTTATATAAAATTTCCATGATATCATGAAACATATTAGTTTATAAAGGATTAATGATTGTTATTCTAATTTTTTTTTTAAGTTTCTAACTCTAAAAAGGTGAATGATGTCATTAATTGAGCTGTTTAAAACAAAAAAATTAACTAAAAAATCTTTCCACTACAACCAACTATCAAAAATATGCTGATATACTTTACAAAACCTGTTCTTTTGCAGATTTGCTATTAAAAGCAAATATTCAGGGAAGGAGGATTTCCTTTTAGAAATATTTGTGGTTCCACTGAAAACCTCAGAATGAAGTGTTTGGGTTTCCAATCTAAGGTCCTCATACTTTGGTATGATGGTGTGATGGTGAAAGAATTCTGCTTTTTTTTTTATAGCCCTTTCCACCCCTAAATTTCACCAAGGAAATCAACAATTAAATATAAATAAGAAACAATAATTACTGTTATTCTAAAATAATTGTTTATTTTAAAATATTAGTTTTCTAAAAACAAAATAGTGGGAAAATTTGTAATTCCTGCCCCTTTCCTCTATATTTTATGATTAAGTGTCTGAAAGTGTACTCCTATTTAGTTGCTCTGTAATACAAGCATAGCAACTAGCCCAGCTCTTCTAGAAGTACAATTGCATCAAGGAAGAAGTGATAAGCTGAAACATAAACTGAGAAAATGAAGTATTCCTTACTGTGATCAAGTATCTTGTAAAGAATTTAATGGCAAAATTGAGTATTTTTTGATTATGTATCTTTTTCAGTAACATCCAAAGGAAAAACACTGTTTTCCTCAAGCTCCTCCAAAAATAACACGACTTGAAAGCAAGCAAAATTTATGGAAGCTGTAAACTGGCAGTCAACTTCCTACTCTTCATCCTGAAGCTCTCAAAATGACATGGCAAACTATGAGAAGCAGCAGGAATTCTCTTCCAGGTGGTGCAAGAAGTCTTTCTTGCTGTATAGCTCCTTTTGCTTTTGCCTCTGGCTTGATTCCAAACACACCTTCATTCAAGTGCTAAATCTCACTATAGCCTCCTGAAAATCTGCCCCTTCATTCAATGAAAAAACGAGACCCATTCAAAAAAAAAAAAAAAAAAAAAAAAAGCTGGTGTTCTATGCTGTCTACATAATACACCGAATTTCTCACCATTTTTGGTCAAATATAAGGTGAGCTCTTGAATGGGTTAATAAAACACTATGAAATGTGCTGGGCACTGACAATTATGTAAATGGACTGCACAGCTAAGCCAGCCTCTCATGGTGCTGAATACGCAAGGACATTAAGAGAAGGGGAAACCTGCATCTGCTCTGTGTTTATAGACAGGCATAAAAATGATTATTGCAAGACTTGCAGATAATATGATCCAATGTGGATACAAACCTCTGGAGTATCCAAGGAATTCATTTCAGTTTTGAGAAGGCTTTGATCTCTCGACATTGGCATTTTCTGCTCTAAATAACAATTAAGCCATTAGAGCAGTATGACTGAAGCCAAGTTTTTTGTAGATTCCCACCCCACAGCAATAGATGTCAGATTGTAACGCAGGGTAATTCACATAACAAAAGAAATAATCCAAATTTTGCTCATCAAAAAAACCCTAATATAAAATCTAATCCAAAAATGACATCTGCAGTCTTAAGCAAAGCAGTGTTATTTGAGAGATTAGATATCATGTTTGGCCATAAAAAATTTATGGTCTCCCTTTGTTCCAAAAGCTGTCTAAACTGTGAATTTATATTAGTGATTTGTCCAATATTTTAGACTGCAGTAGAAGTAATGAAATGTGTCAATAATTTGTTACTTTAGACTCCTTGCCTCAGAAATCTGTTTTCAATTCCTTCTGGACTAACATCTACTTCTAACAAGCTTAGCTATTTCAACATATCCAAGGCCAAAAAACCGAATCTATGCTAAATCCAAAATCTGGGGAACATTTCAGCAACTCAATTGGAAATAAGAATCATTAGCAGTCACAATTCCAACTCTAAAACTTAGCAAAATAGCTATTGAATATAGGAGTTTACCCCCAGATTTTGTGTCTTCTTCAGGGAGAATGAGTTGCAGTGAGATTTCACAATGACTAAGTCTAAGGCTGATGATTATGACAACTTCCACAGCAGCTGCAGCATTCATCCAAAACCTTCACCAAAGCCTTAGAGATAGTGCTGCTTCCATTTGGCACACACCAAACCCAGTCTACACCATCAAAGAAGAGAGCAAAAATGTTCCTTTTCTCTCACAGCCACTTGTTTTCCCTAGTAAGACTAAGAGTGGTTTGACAGAGATGTGTGGGAGACAATCCATTCAAAGAAGCCCAAAAGTCTGGGAGAAAGAGAGAGGATTGATTTTCCTGATGATGTCTTGATAGCAGTCAGAGAAAGAGAATATTTTGAGTCTTCTCTTTTGTTTCATGCTATAACACAAATTTTATTTTTTCGTGTAAAGGCAAGGGAGATTTTGTGACCTCTTGTCCCATGTTCTTTAAGGGAAAACAGCAGCCTTAATCTTCTGTTATGAGTAGGGGCTTCACTGCAGGAGTTTAAAATAAATATTGAAGACAATCATTATCTATAGATTTTCTTTTGTATTTTTTTTTTCATTTTAAACCTGAAAATATTAGGATGTACAGCTTAAAGTCTTCCCATTACATGTGTTTGTCACTACTGTAGCAACAATCTCTAGTATTATCAATACATAAAGGGTCCTTGAACTTTACAGAGTAACTTGGGATATATTTGTTTTGAGAATTTAGCTATTACTTTAACTTATTGTAATCCCATGTCACTCAAAATAATTTACCCTTGATCTGATTTGACTGTTAAAGCTCTTTCCCTAAGATCTGTTGGAAAGCTTTCATTTGACAGCTGTTCATTTTGCTAACTGACTCTTCTGTCTAATCCAGGCAATCTGGGAATTTTACGGTGGTCATGAAATCTAAACAGTCATCCAAGTTGCAAAGTTTACAGGTCCTGAAGTTCTTCTTGGAACAGTAACTTCAGTATGCTCTGTGTGCTGGCCTAAATCTTTCCTGAATGCTTTTCACCACTGGCAGTCAAAAAGAAATCAGTTGATCCCAATAGGTCGGCTGTAATTTGGTGCACTAAACCAAAACCAAAACCATTAATCTCAAAGTGATTCTAGCCTTAAACATATTTACACAAGAGCATTGCAAAGAATTGCTAAGCCTGTACTAAGCATTTCTCATGTTCACTAACTAAGCAAACCAAATAAAAATTCAATTTACTGTAGCAGACTAGAGACACAAAATGCTCTGCTTGCCCTCTTAGCTGACAGAATGCAGTTTAGAGAAACTCTAAAATGTTTTTTTTCTTTTTGCTTCCTGTTTCTTTTGTACTTCTCTTTGTCATAATAATGAAGAAATGGGAGCATTCAGGAATATTTTTTTCATTGTGTCCAATCTTACAATATCCAAGGAATCCGAAACGCAAAGTTTAAGTCTGATAATGGTTTAAAAACTATTAATCCAAAAGACTTTAAGAAAAAACTTTAATTTCATTAATCAGTTTCACTTGTCCTTGAAGCAAAGAACATTAATCCTTATCAGTTTAAAGTTCTAGCATGTTTATATGATCAAAATATCTGAATGACCACAGTGCAAATTCTGTGGTTTTTGTTTGCTACTCTAGCAAATCAACCCGCACCTCTGCAGTAACAATATCTTCCAAGAATTCCAACCAGCTCAAGCATGATCTCCACTTCCTGAGAGCATGTGGCTGTTCTCAGGCTGTCGATTATTCCAAGGGTATCTTTATTTGATCTCATGAAACACTTTCGTCCCATATGAGGCTAAATACAATTTCTAAGTAAATCCCTAGAACACTTTTTTTAATAATGAGGTTATGCTAACCATGGGCCAGTCCTTGGAGATCTTGTTTGTACTAAGTAAAATCGTAAAAATAGCTGCTTAAGCTTCTCCAATTTCTAACCCCGCTTTCCTTATCAGTTATGGACAAACATTGTTCGGCTTGGTGCCTTGTCAACAATATCATCCCTTGACTCCTTAATAATCTTTCCTATGGTGGTTAATGCATTCTTTAACATTTGTTTGATTTCCATAAAACCTGCATTGCTATTTTAGCCTTCTCAGTCTTTTGGAGTTAGAACTGCATTTACAGCACAATCATTCTACACCTTTGCTATTCCCTCAGGTTTCCTTTTAAACTTCAGACTGTCCACACCACCAGCCATGTAACTGTAGTTTGTAAAAGAAACTTGATAAATGAAGAATTCTCAAAGAAAATTGCTTCCAGCAGAGAGTTTACATAAACTGCAGCAGTTCAAAGTGACATACGTTACACTGAAACAAATTTTGTTTTGATGGAAAAGATACATTTTTTGGCTTAATGGCTATTCCTAAACGGGTTTAGTTTGTGATTAGAATTATCTGTACAAGCTTAAAAATTTATTTTCCCACTAAATTATTTACTGAAGATGTCACTGTCACTAAATGTATTTCATGTCTAATCAGGTCCTTTACTTTCTCCCACTTCTACAACTGGTTGGGATCTGCCAGTTTTCTGAGTCTGGCACTTTATGTCTGACATTGCTTCAGTCTGAAATACTTGTTGCCTTTTTAATATGACTCTCCACTGCTGAGGTGACCCTTGGTGAGACTGAAATAAGTGTGTTTTGAGAAGATTAAAAAGCCATCCATGTATTATTATTGTATAGCTTTCACACAATGGAAGAACCTAAATACCAATTAGAGCAGGAACCTGTACCCACAAATGGTTCTTTTCTGCACATACAAAGATATGGTAGCATGTGTCTTAATTTACAACCTGCCAGCAGAGAACAGATGGATGAGACAAACATATTGGGTTGTAAATATGTCATCTGTTCCCAAGAAATCTCAAAGCTCTAATTGGAGTCAAAAGGCTAAATTTATACTGAGTTTATAACGAATGAAGGGATGAGAAAAGTTCACTAACCACTGTTTTTTCATCAAAATTGAAAGAACAATTTTGCCAAATAGATATCACGTTGAGCACAAGTACTGTTACACTGGAATATGAGAGGTCTGATTCAATTACATTTGAAAACTTAAGGAATAATATAAAAATAAATGAGTTGTTCTTAAGTGTCTCAAAAATCATGCATAGTACTTTGAGTCTCTATAGCTGGAAAAACTGTGTGACTGTTTTTGCAAATGTATCCCAACTAATGTTTTTCAAAGTTATTTACTGAGGTGTGTGGACAGTCTGATATTAGAAGGGGTCAAATCTGACAGGTTGGCAGCCATTCTGTTTCAAGCAGATGCATTGCTCACATATATTGCCCTAGATGAGGCGCAACACTATTTCACACAGTCCTGCTGGAGCTGAAGCAGCTTCCAGGCCTTTGAAAATCAAGTTGTTGCTAGCAAGCAACAGGACTTAGAGCCTCAGACGGGAAAAGGAAACTAAGAGCTGGAAGCCCACAGCAATTTAAATCCCACATGAATTCCCACTCAAGTGATGGCAGCTGTCCTGCTCAGTGCACTGAGGGCACAAAGACCTCCAGCCCTTGAGTTTTGCCATAAGCAGCTGTGGGTGGTACCTTGCTTGGGGTTTGAGTGCTCTCAGCACAGAAGGGAGTATCCAGCCACACTGGCCAAAACATTGCACAGACAAACTTTACAAGTAATCTTTCCTGAGATCAGCAAGCATTGCAAACTTGGGGCATAACGTTATTGCTTGGTGAATTATGAGTAAAATATGCAATAATCCCACATGTACTGTTTAGTCCTGTTGCAGAGACTGAAAAATGAGGAGTAATATGATAAAGTTTTATCCTTTAAGAAACCATCTTTTAAATAAAGATTTCTATGTCTGTTTTATCAAGCCTTCTGTGTTGTTTTATTCTTGTCTTTCGTGCTTTTAAACTAAACTGACACTGCAATGGTGGTCTAGCACTTTGTGTCATTTCTCATGAAGACTGCAGCCCTTCTCCCTCCTCTGGACAACTAATATTTGCAGGCAAAATCAAACTCCTTCCTGTATTCTATTTTTCTGCAGAACCCCTATCCAGCAGTTAAAGTTTAAGAAAAGGGATAAAAGCAGGTCCAGAATGTAAGGATGATTTCTATGAGTAATGATCAGGAACTTCGTTCAGAGGCAACTTCTTTTATTTAATGATTGTAGACTTCCCCCAATACTTTTTCAAATTGCATATTTTAAATCATTTGATTTTTTAATATTTCCAGAGCTCCTGGCTAAAGATACTTTTACATCATCTCATGCAGGAAAGACAAAGACAGGGAAAAATCATTCCCTGCTCTACATCACCTATTATTTTAATGAACTGTATATTGCTTCCTTTATCTCTTGCTTATTAGAGGTTCCTTCCTCATTTCTTGTATAGAAATTGCTCCAAACCTTTAATCACTCTTCTTGTCCTCCTCTTTTTGACCTCCTCTTCCTCTTTCAGCTGCTATTGTATTCTTTTTTTAATGGAGGCAACATAAATGCAGTCAAAATTCAAGATATAAGAGCCTCATAGCATTGTACAGTGGTGGAAGGTTTATCATTCCTGTTTTGTTTTCTTTTCTGTTCCGTTCCAATATTTGATTTGCTTTTCTGTTGAACAATGAGCTGACTAGATAACAAGGTAAACCCTAAGCTTCTCTAATATGGCTCTCTCCCACTCTTGCATACGCACTAAAAGAATTGCAGATCCAGTCACAGAGCAGATTTTTTCAAATGCTCTTAATCAGAAATTTAAATACAAGTTTGTAAAGCCAGAAAATAAAGTCTGTAACAACATTTTTCATTCTACTAGAAATAACATTTCTAATATCTTCTTGTAAGTTATTTTAGATAGATTCTGGAATACTTTTAATAAAAATTTTACTGAAAGCTACTTGCTTCTTAAAATCAAAGTTTCAATTCCATCCTTAGGGAAAAGAGAAAAATCTTACTATTTTTACCCATGTAACTAGCTTTTTTAAGGCATTATCTGCACTGACTAGCACTGACCTAAATCCAGCATAACAATTGGATTAAGCCAGTATTGGTTTAATTGGAGTGGATATAGGTTTGATATTAGGTAGCAATTTGGCAAAACTCTTTCAGGAAAAATTTTTATGTGACAAAAGCAAAAAACTGATAACTAATTTTGAAAAATGCTTGCTAGAACAGTGGATGTATTCTCTATTACACAGTCTTTGCTAAGCACATGTCATTTGACCCTGTCATTACTTTACAGTGTGAAGCAAAGCCCAGAAAAATCAGTAGGAAATCTTCAATTTGGCCTTGTATTTGCAAATTCATTCCTCTCTTCAGATATATATGTGCAAATCTATTTGACACCAATGTACTAAAGCCTACTGTCTTTTCTCCCAATTAGTTTTGATTAATTCACTTGATGGAGTATGAGTTTTTCCACACATATCTAAGATCAGAATTTGGCAGTGTGTTGACAATATATCTTAAGATATAAGATATTGCATAACTTTCCTCATATGGTGCGCTGCTGAATAAATATTTTCTCTGAGACCAAGATCAAGTCGCTTCGGCATCAATTCCAAATAGGAATGGAGGAATATTGGACTGCAGTACTCATCTTTTCCTTAACACACTCTGTGAAGGTCAGGTGTTTGTGTCAAGAACAGTATGCCAAAAAAGTCACCTTATACAGCTGTCACGTAAAGTTAATTTTAAATTGCCATAGTTGGTACCTCCAAGTCAGTAGAGATGTTTATACTTACTGGCACTGGTCTTGGCGGCTACTGTGCAGTGAGCACCCTTGAGAGCAACTCCTCATTCTTGAGAATGAATCATTCAGAAACTGCATGGTAAATGCTTTCACTCCTACCCCACAGGAAAATTGTCATTTGAACCATCAACAGCATCAATCTCTCCAATAAAAAGTCATCAGAACTGGAACATTGCATGAAAAATTAGTAACAATTCACTCACAAAATGTACAACTTAATATTGGCACAGGAGACTTAGAGCAAACTCTTGCTTGGAATGGTCTAATGTAGGTTTATGCCACTCTTATGAAACTTATGAAACAATAGGAGTTGCCTCAAGGCCTGGAGATGACTGGCAGAAAAGGCAAGGCTTGCAAAGACTACACTGCTTTATTTCAGTCCAGCAGTGCTTGATGATGTGAAAGTAAATCCCCATGCAGGGGGTTAAAGATAAATAACAGCAGCATATTCATGTATGACCACTTGTTTGCATATTATAAGTTGATATGTCCACAGTTCCATGAAATACCAATGCCAATGGCTGGCTATTTTTTATTCTTGAGACTTGAAATAATTCATCTGTGAATATCTTGAACCTGGTGCTGTAGCAGCTGCAGTGCTGCTACACATGTTGTTCCCTTAAGTAACTCATCACTGGACAGAAAATTAGAATATTCAAGCATCTAGTAAAAGGCAGTAGGCTGGCAAAGCAGACATCTGGATTTTATATTAACATTGAGAGAGTGTGCTTTCCAAATGTTCTTCTTTATTCACGTGAAATGAAAAAGCAAGTACATGATAAATCATTAGAATATGTTTATGTTGCACTGAAGCCACAGAAGTATGGTCTAATTCATGGTTTCTGCTGAGATCTATGTGAACAAAGTGTTTGTTTTCACTCTCCTGAGAGTCCCACCTAAGAGACCCGTGGGAAAATGAGCTTGAGATGGCACAAGGAGCTTCCTTATGCCAGTGAGGCAACAAGAACTGGTGCTGAAAGGAGGTGGGTCCCATGTAGTAGAAAAACTGGGAATGATTATCTTGGCAGAGGGTTGTGTTTTTTCAGCATTTGCCACCAACAGGACTACCGTGCTCTTGTTAAGGTTTCTCCCTGTAGACGGAATGATAGATATCAATGATGGAGGCTCAGGGATGGCTTTTGATGGCAAACGTTGCAGATGCTATTTTAGGCTTCTTAGTCATTCAGGCTTGAGCACGGAAAGGGGCTGCTGGCCAAACAACCTTTAGCCCAAATAGATTCGACTCCAACTTTCATACCCTCTGTCTTCACCAAATGGGCCACAAGATTCAGGGAGAAAAAGAGAGGAAGGAGCAAAAAAGTACCTCACTTTAACTACTCCAGTTTCCTTTACTTCTCAGAAGTTGTAATTTCACCAGCTTCAGGTTTCTTTGCCTCCCGAAGAAGATCTGTCGGACTTTCAGCTGCACTGTCCTTGGTCACTCAGGTTCCTCACTCCTTCACACTGCTTGGCTCTCCAGTTGTGGCCAGATCCAATCCACACTACCCAGATGTTAATTTAAATCCTGGATTTTGCAGCCATGTCTACACTAGTAAAAACGGACTAGGACCCATCCTGTGTGTCCCCAAACAGTAAGGACAAGAAGTCAATACCCTGCCCAAAAGATTGTAAGTCTGCTGAAAATGAAAGAGTCTCAGCTGGTGAGAAACTGAGGGAAAGTGTTTGTATCCCTTTGATCCAGCATTACTCCATCTGTTCCATGGCCTTTGAAGGCATTTACGCCTATTTTCCCAGTGGTTTTAGTATATTTTCACAAATAAAGCAACTGAGGAATCTTTTGAGTAACATGAACAAAGAAGACCCCAGAATGCTTATATCATGTTTGTTTTGTTATTCTGAAATGTCTTTACTGACATTTATGGGGAAGAAAGTTTTCTTTTTCCAGCGTGTTCTGTGGCGTTCTGGTAGCTTCAGCTGAACATTTTCCAGGACTCAAGACAAATTCAGGCTGGGTCAAATAATACATATTTCATGAAGCATATTTTAGAACTAGAATGGATCAGCAAAAAAAAAAAGCAGAATTATAAAACATTATGAATTAAATTGAGAATCAAACACCCTTAAAAAGTCCTGCCAGATTTACATTAAAAGACAAGACTGTGACAAAAGTGTGTTTTGGAGATATTTGAGATATTTGGAGGTCAGATGAGTGTCTGAGAATGAAAATAAGATGCGAAAATCCAACCTCATTTAGACATACGTAGAGGATTGACTTTTGAAATTTGATTGCTTAAATTACTTGATGGAAATTATTCAATTAAAGACCTGTGGACCATGCATTTCATCACTATCTTTTTGAAAGTTCCTAAAAAATACTTAACATTGATATTTACTGGTATTTAATGTCTGCTATAATTACCCAAAAACCTAAATTATATCTAAATAACAAAACATTTCCTAGTATGTGAGTTCAGACAAAGCTGATCTACTGAAACATGCTTTGATTCACAATTTTAATTAATTTTAGAGGTTGCCAATGCTTCTGCTAAGTCTTGTTTAATTTCATGTGTATCCCACTGCCTTGCAAAACAGGAGGATAAAGGACACAAAAACTTACCTTCATTCAGCAGTCTGATTCCTCACAACTCTGATCATTTTACTTATTGGGTTATCGCTTTATCACTCACCCTGGGCTCTCTATGACAATTTAGCATAACTTTAGGACAACTTAAGACAGCTCAAAGGGATGACTCCACAAAGGGTAAGGCTCAGGACTGCATTGTTTGCTTCATAGGCATTCTACTGGCATTTTCACAGAGAGAAACAATTGACCAGGGTTTTGAAAATCTCTGTTTTGGACACTGGACTGTGTTTGTGTGATAGTGGAGTAGCACTGCAGACACTTGGAGGTGAGTATAACTGAGTAACTAATGGACCTATGCAAGTTTCAATTCCTCACCTGATTTGCTCAGGGCCAGCTCTGCAGCTGTGTCCTGTTGTAGATGTGGAGATACAGCCCTTTCTTTAGCTGTCAGCTCACTAAAGTGCCGAGCTTTAAAAAGATTTCACAAATAAAATTGATACAAATATAAATATTAATGTAATAGGAATAGTTTGCCTGCATTTATTTTTTGAGAGTAAGATATAAAATCAAAAACCTCTTCTATTGATTCAGTGGATGTAGATTAGCAATGCTGTCATTTAGTTTTTATTCAGCACAAAGTCCCTTATTATAAATATTAAATTTCAAAGATGAAAGTTATTTCTTGATTTGAAGTCAATTCTGGGACAATAAATTCAGTCAAAGAAGGAGAAAATTCAGAAAACTTCTCATTGATATTTGGGAAAGCATTTCAGTTCTGAATTTTTAAGAATTTGCATTTTGAAAATTACAATTATTTAAAAATTTTCTCCCAAAGATAAATCATCAAAACATGTTTATTTTTAGCTCAAACAGTTATTTTCCCCATTGTGTACAATATACCTCTACCTTACATAGACAAAAAGGAAAGATTTCTAATGTTTAACTTCCAGACAAATATATAGCAATTGTAAATACCCGTGTTTATATGCAGGTCCGTGCTGTGTCTTAAACACAAAATCTTGTCAAGTTGCCAGAACTACTATTTTTGACACAGAAATTTGCTCCCTAACATTGACCTTACTCTGCAAGACAGTGGGTAACCTTTGTATTGTGATTCACTTGAGAAGTCTTTGCATATACATCAGACAGTGTCCCTGAGTGTGATAAATTGATGAATAGGAAACAAAAATTTGGGGGTGTAGACCTCAAATTCAGTTTGCTGTTTCCCAGTGAATATTTATTAGGGGAAGAGTGCATCCAATTGCTCCTATTTCAAGGCTTTGGAAAAGAATTTCCAGTCAGTGTATTCTGGTTTACAGAAATAACTCTCTCCAAGAATAATCTCTGAGGGCTCTATTAAACAACAAACAGTTCCTAAGCTCTCTGAGCAGAAGCCAAGGAAAGGCCACAAGTGACACAAAGACTGGCTCTGTACACAGATGGCTGATTTGGCAAAACAATAACCAGCATACTGAAGAAGGCCTCTTTTGGTTTTCATTTTCTTTAAATCTCTCTCAGCACTGAAGCTGCGAGAGTTGTAGGCAAGCTGGTGTAAATAAAAGCGTTCAAAACAGTCTCTTGTCTCAGAGCTACTGCCTAAGGTGAGATGATTGCTTGAAGTGGTCGAGGTGACCACTACTTTGGTGAAAAAAAGCATTTTAATCCAGTGTCACAGCAGCTCTTTTTTATATTTGTTGCTATTAAAGTGGTGTCAAAAGAGATGGTAAAATTATTTTTATACTTAAAGTCTTTTTTTCTTTCATATGTGGAATCTTCCTTTAACTGGAAGGCATATGGCTCATGATGTTCTCTGTGTTTAATTTTCCCCATTTTTGCTTTTTTTTCTATGCGTATCCTCAAATAGCTTTCTGGCTGACCTATGGGCCTGTTGGCTGACATCAGCTGGGAGAGTCAAAGTGTCTTGAGAATACCCTCATCATTAGGACCAAAATGTTCAACTGACAAAAGAGCCAAATAATTTTTGGACACTCAAGTACTGATTGACAAAGTTATAAGAATAGGTTTAGAAGAACCTGTTTGTACCTTTACCAAAAATGCAGACAAAATATAGCAAGAATAATTTAAAGTGTCACTAGAAAAACTCACATATATTTTTAATTAAATAATATAATAATCCTTATTACTATATTATAGTATCATCTCCAGATTTTTCATGTACTGTTTTCCTTCTAACAAAAGGCTGTAATGGAGCAAAGAGAGAACCAGCAAGACACCAGACATGTCAAATTCAAGACAAGCAAAAGACTGACACTGACTAGGCAGCAAGTCTAAGCATTCTGGAAATCTTTAGAGTTTTGAAAGGTTTCTTAAGATTTATAAAAATCTATTCATTTTAAAAGCCCTAAAATAAAAATGTAGTAGCTGGAAATAACCTGGAATATACAGACAGTCACCAAAAGCCTCATTAGGGAGAACTGAGTCAGCATGATGCAGGAGTTGGGGCAGCTCCATTGACATCACTGGAGTCACACTAACCTGAAAGGGACAGCTTACATCTGGGATCTGCTTTGAACAGTTCACATTCTTCTAAAAGGTATGAAAACAACTGGAGTCAGTCCCAATACCAGTATGCTTCAATATCTGTGGTATATAAAACTGCAGGCAGATTCCATAAGAAAATGTGCATCTCATGGTTGGCCATTTTTAAACAAGTCATACGTTGGTAAGTTTAAGACAAATTCTAAAAAATGTCACCCAAAGACTGTCCTAGTCCTCAGTGCCTTGGAAATCAGGTCATTGTGACAGCCAGGAAAGATAATCAGGTCTTTGGGTGTGTCCTGTTTCCCCCACCCCACTCCACACACACACGCTGTCCCTTTTTACTGTCTCTAAGGGCCAAAATGATTTGTCCTGAGATCAGAACATCAGGCGGGAACTGCAGGAGGAACTCTGTGGATGCTCGCATAAGGGCTGCATTGCAGGTTGCAGGAGCTGTGATGGTTGGATTGACTTTGGTACACACAGGCCTGAAAAGGGGCATAAAATTCTGCTGGAGACTAGGCTAACTGGGCACACTGGTCTCCTGAGGTTGCCAGCAGCTTCCAGGTTAATCACTCCCCAGTGATTACAGACATCTGCAGGGTACATCCAACCCAAAGATGGGGAACACTCACTTTTGGACAGGTGAGTAAAAGTGCTAAGATCTGGTCACTGTACAGAGATAAAATCCCAAAATATCTGTAAAGATGCTTTGTTGCTTTGTAATTGTGCATTCTGCAAGGCCAAAGACTGTAAACCTGGACATTTCTAGCTGAACCTGCTTGCTTTATAACCCTTTAGACCTGTTTACATATATATATATATGCTGCACTGACAATATTTAGATATTATACTAGCAATAAATCTAATCATAATCATCCACATCATCAGTGTCGTATTTCTTGCACCTGACTGTGTTCTCTCTACTACTTTGTTACAGTCTTTATTAATCCTCTCATAAAAACAACCAATTTTCAGGCTGCTGTTAGACACCGTAGAAAATGAACCCTCATCAAAGGGTGGTTCTCAAAGGCTGCTTGGTCTTACAAGAGGACATATCACCATAGAAAAATGAAACCTCTGTTAAAAAGGAGTTTCTCAGGAGTTATTTTGAGATCAGTCAAAAAAGATTCCTAGAACAAACATGTCCTACTTCTCTCCCTGAAGGACAGGAAGGACTGTGTCACGAAAGACTCAATGCAGTTGCCCAAACAAAGGCTTCTGGCGTCATTTGAGACATCCTAAGGTAGCTGAACAAGGTGTCACAGCTGACAGGCCCTACAGGAGAACTGCACTGTTCTGGAGCCGCAGTTGGAGGTAGGTGCCCTATGTGACTCACCTCCTCCCTTAAGGCAGATGAAAGGACACTGAATGCTAACATCTTTATTAACAGTAAGGCATCAGAGAATAGAAAAGTTCTAAAATATGAACATATTCTTTTGATATCTCTAGCTCTGAAATGAAGACCCTAACCCATCCTAGCACTAGTACTTTATATTCAGTTGAAGTTGAAAATAACTTTGGGGAACTATTTTGCCATGACAAAGATGGAAGTCAAATGTTCTGGGAAATTCTTTTATTAAATTGAAAAAAAAAGAAAGAGGAATATAAACATCTCAAATTCAGTAAACTCTTGGGGACAAGTTTTAGAAACAAATCAATGGGATACTAGCTAGATAATTGATGATTCTAGATTTTCTTTGGGTTTGTGTGACCTACTTTGTAGATATTTAGCTGACAAAGTGCTAATGTAGATGATTTATGACTGATAATGTTCTCATATTTTAGGGTTTGCAAGAAGTGTTCACTACTATATCCCACTGGCTTCAGGATAGCATCCGGTCTTCTCTGACTCAAAGCCAACAAAGATAACTCATTTCTTCACCATGTTCCATTTTGGTTACAGCAATGCAATTTACTGAAACGGGAAAGCATCAGCCCTGGGAAAGTTGCAGCTGGTACAGACGCAGGAGCAGTTCACTTCCTCAGTCCCCTCAGTCACAAACTATGTTGATTTGCACTTGCAGCCCACACACCATCTAAATTGGTCTCTAGAGGTGACCTCCATCTTCTCACCAGTTAAATAAAATCATATGGGTCTGTGTGATGCCTGTTTGGGACACTCAGGCCATGCAGTAGATGAGATGGACTCAGGCCTAAGGGAGACTGTGGTTTCTATGCCATTTTACTTCATGAGAGGCACACCTCAGTCCCTTCCTAGACTTATTCCTTGTATGGAAAATTACTATATTAATTTTCATTTTCCTATTTGGGAAGCCAAAATAAAAGAAGTGGGGTTTGTATCAAAGTGAAATATAGTAAGATTTGTTTCACTTCTTATGGGATGGAGGAAGTTCTTGGGTATGGAGTCAACTCAGAGTTACTCTATAAATTAAGATTGCTTCTAAATGTAAAGTTTGTTAGAACGTCAATTGAAAGCCTTCAGAAAAACTTTTATGGATTTTTACATATATTTATAATACATGATCATAATAGATGTAGACTGTCTATTTTTTTTAAAATATCCTGGGGTTGAACACATACATACCATAGAGTATAACAACAATAGAATGGTTTGGCTTGGAAGCAACTTAAATACCAACAAGTTTTATCCCTCCCGCCATGGGCAGAGACACCTTTCACTAGATCAGTGACTATTTTCCCTGTGTATGCATAGCCATTGCTATCAGTTTGCTCTGCTTGCTAGCAGAGAGGTATCCAACACCTGAAGGAAAACTGACTTTGTTGGCTTGATTTTCAGTACTCTTTTAGGGAATATTTTGGGCATATTCTGCAGTAGTTGCAAGTGGATTACATGCAGAAAGATTTATTTCTTGTTCCTTTAGTCTGTCACCTAATTTCTGCTTTGAAAATGCCTTAACCCAAAGAAAACTTGAAAAAGAACCTTTGTCTAGAGGGTGTGTACTGTATTTTGTAAAGTCACTGCTATCAAAGTGCATCCAATTTACCTCAGAATATATAAATTTTTAAAAACCCACAAAGATTTAAAAAAGTGTGACAGAACTGTGTGTTAAGAAAAGTATGTGCAAACAGAGTCAGATAGAAGAACAAGGAGAAAAAAGAGGGAGTGTAAAGAAAGAGAATGTCACCACAACAGCCATATCAGTTAAAATCTTGATAACAAAATATGTAAATAATGCTGCAGCCTATGCACTAGCCACAGGGTAATAAAGACCTCACATAAGCAAAGACATTACAAAGACTAATCTTCACAGACAGATCAGTTCCACATAGTCCCAAAGTTCAGAGAGGAGCAGTCAATTACACTTATTGTGAACATATTGCCAAGTATAGACAGGGTTCAATTGTACTGAATGGTTCCTGAGGTCATCAAATATAATTCTGTTAAGGCTTCCAGCTGGCAAATTCATTCCCTTACTCTCTCCTTTATTCTCTTGTGTTTATTTAATAATTGTACTCATGACAACAGAATTACTGAAACAGCCTGTGAAGCCACAAAATGGCTGTTTTCAATGAAAAGTGTGTGAAAATTATTAACTGTTCTGTAAGCAAGTGATTCAGATTACCCAGTTCAGTGCTGATCTCATGTTTATAATTAATTTCCAACATCTAATTTGAATTTTTCACAGCATTTTCAGCTTCTGAAAGTCATTGTCCAGGAAGAGGAGGTGACGTGTTTTACCAGATTTTATTACCAAATAATAAAATTAGAGACTACATTTGTAAATTCTGGCTAGCTGCATTTTTGGAAAACATTGTGGAATTAGAGTGAGCATTTATTGCACTTAGGCCATAAAACTAGCTGTGTGTTGAGAATGAGCTCTTTGCTGTCACAGTCTCATTAGCTGATCCATTGTCTACAACATGACAGCAGTGGGGCCCTTTAACTACACCTACAATGGAAGAGTTGTACCATTGAGCACTCAGATCCTTTTGCCTTCAAATCTGGCACCATTTTCCTGGCAAGTGTAAAGTTGAAAGCAGCCCATCGCTGAGAAACTCACCAACTACAGGGCTACACACAAGCCTTTGAAGTTTGCACAAAAGACAAGGATAAAGAAATCCAGTGGGGTCTGAAGAAAAGGATAGTTTCTGTACAATAATGAGGGATGTTATCTTCAGGTGTTTACATGTAAGCATTTTAACAAGAGACAGATGATTACTACAGATCAATGGGGAACAAGCAAGAAGAGTCCTGGGCAAGTCAGGGCACTGAGAATCTCACTGCTGACTGACTGGATGTGAACGGACCATAATTCTGAGTAACACAGCAGATACGCAGCTACCTACATATTGGTAGGTATCTTTCTCACAGATAGATATCTCTCATATCTGAGATGTCTGTATCGAGGTGGCCTCCATCCTCTCCTTGAGGTACGTGAGTTTTTCTTAGCTCCTGTGTTTTATGTGTCTGTCTCACATGGATAAAAACCAAGTAACAGAACCAAGTCCTAAGAGAGCAAAAAAGCCCTCTTCACTTTGCGGAGGGAGGAGAAGTTTATTTTAGGATTTTATTTCTATAAAGACTTCTACGTTGCTCTGACAGAGGATGTCTGTAGCAGCAGGTGGACCTCTTTTTCTCAGGACAGTGGAGAAATTTACCCAATAACATTTCTCTTATAGTTTTATTATTATTATTTAAGTCCTCTCTCTCTAAAGCAACTTGCTCTGAAAGCTCTAAAGCATTTGCTTCTACTAACTTGTTTGGTTTGTTTTTTCCTAAATAGCTACTGTGGGTTTTTGTACAGCAGCAGTGAAACTGCCAGGTATGCAGCATCTCCTGTCGCTGCAGCACAGAGCATTGGTTTTCATTTGGACTTTTATATTCCCATTTGCCCAGGGCTAGCAACTTTATGTTTAATGAAAACATATATTGTTCAGAAATGGATGGCTTGAGATTTCCTGGATTTTTTACAAATTTGGCATTAAAAAATGGTTGGATAAAATCCAGAAACATTCCAGAGAGCAGATAAGGACCTTACTGCTACATGCCCCAGCCTGCAGAGGGCATGTCCTAGTGGGCCTGGGTCCAGGGCCAGACACTAAACATTCTGCAGACAGATTTTTTATTGCATTTTCCTTTTAATTATTTCTTTTTTCCCTTAGCATTTGTTAAATTTATACAGATTTAGTAAGACTGCTGAAGTCTTCTCTTGAATTTGATGCCACCTGTTCCTACTCTAGCAAGTTCTGCTTACACTCCATGACATCCTCACATTGTCAGATTGGTAAAAATATACACATTCTACAAGAAAATGATGGTTCTAAACTTATATTTAATGATATTTTCTCATTTGTTTTGATGTGGTCTGAAAGCCAATATTTCTGTGTCTGGCAATTAGGACTCTCAGACAGAGATGTCATGCTCATGGTTCTATAATTTTTGGCTTTTTTCTTTCCTTAATTGTAAATCCTTTACCTCCCTGAAAGTAACATTTTCCAGAAATGGAAAACTAGTAATCCTAGCTACTTAACAAACAGAAAAACTCTCCAGATGCTACTGTCATGCAAAGGAGTAAGTGAATTTAGCATTAAGTATTTTAAAAAAAAGTGTCAGGGTTGAGCCAGTACTTCACAACAAACTTGTGCTGCTTCAGACTGTAAAATCCAACATGAAAATGCAGTCATCGTAACTGCTAGAGTATGACAGGTTATAAAAGATAATTTTTTTCTTACTGTCATTAAGCTGATAGTGGATAATTTTCCTTTAAAATACATAGGGAGTTGATTTAAGTCAGGCACTTTTCTGATACATAGAAAACAAGAGAGGAACACAAAGACATGGAAGTAAGAGAATTTACTTGTAAAGTTGTATCTATTTTGAGAACATTAAAATCTGGGATGATGTCTTTCCAGCTGTGAAGAAGATGACTGCAGTGTACTTGACTACCTCTAAATTCTTAGATTTTCAACTGAAGACCTTCCTGTGAGAAAATGTGTATTGGTAAAGGAATATAGCAATTCCACTGGATTATGAAGAAAGACTTGAAAATCTGCTTTTGCCACAGCTTTGCAGGCTGAAGTTGTGAAGATACCCAAAACTGCCTTATTCTGTTGGAGCCCTGCAACTTGAGAGTTTATGAAGCTCCAGTGAGATGGTTTTTTAAAAAATTCAGTTCCAATTTTTCTGGAATGAAATGTTTTGAGATGTTCTTCCAAAGGAAATATTGCATATCTATCCATATTGTGCATGTCTCCCCTGTTAAAACATTTCAGTTTGATAGTAAAAGCTCCCTACTGCAGATTATGTGTCCATTCTTTCAGAATCAAAACTCGGGAAACATGAAGGGTGCTTGAACTTGCCTCTGTCTCCAGTCAGTATTTCAGGTGCTCTGACATTTAGGAAAACAAGTCTGTCCCTTATTATTCACTTTCCCCCTCAGTAATAATAACAGCAACAATATTAATAATAACAATAACAATAATAATAATGATAAACAGCAGCAACAACAACAACCAGAGACGGGGTGTTTTAGCTTTGATTTGTCAAGAGTTTAAATGAAGAGGCTGAAAGGAAGCTTTGGTAAAAAAGTTACAAGTTTGCCACATGGCTACCTTTTCTTCCACCTCATTATAATGACAGAATCTTTCTGAAAATAAGTTAATTTTTTCATTTTGCTGACAGAATACCAACTCTTAGCATTCATTTTTTCCTCTCTAACCTCTCCACAGTAGAAATGAAACAGGAATTTGACTTATGAGCGATAAGAAACTGGCTTTAAATACTTCAACCTAAACTAAAAGAAAAATATTATTGTAAGTGATTTCAGTTTTTTTAAATTCAGAAGTGGAGTTTTAGTCAGTGTGACCTTGTATTTTTATTTTAGGTACAGGAGGTGACAAAAGTTAGAGGCAAGAACTTCTTGTTTAGACAATGGGAGAGGAAGGGAAGCGAAAGGAGCACCTCTAGGGAGTATCTGAACCGCTGAGAAGGAAATTGCTCTCCAGCATCACCTTGCTACATCCATTAAATAAATGCAACATGGAACTAGCGGGTACCTGTTATAGCCCACATGGATCTGTTAAATGTTCACCCATATGCAGGCAGTCAACACAAAACCAATGCACCAGTTTCATGCTCAATTTATAGCTTCACTCATATAATGCTTTACACATCCCTTTGCAGAGGGGTGCAGTCCCAAGGTAGAAGTAGTAGTCATATTGCATGAGCTCATGTCAAATGCTTTCATCAGTCAGTACTTTAATACTCTGCTCTGCTTTTCTTCCTATTGAGTAAACCCAAAGGTATAGTATTTTTGGTTTAACAAGGCTGAACCCCATCTGCCCACCCAAGCTAAACATATGGTAAATAGAAAACTACCTTCTGGTCAAATTTTTAAATTTAACATGTAAATTATAGCATTAGATCATTGACATATTTTGTGGGTGATTAAGTGATGTTTATAAAGATTTTATTACCAAGTAATGTCTTTATTCAAAGCATGAACAATTACTAGATCCTTGTTTCCAAATTTAAACACACCTTGGGAATTCTAGCCACTGGCAGACAGAAAATTCTGAACAAAAATCATTGGTCCTCTGGGCTGAATTGTCTACATCTGAAGTTGGTGATTCGGAGACACTTTGTTAAGCATCCAATGTTTCTGTTGGTTTCTTTCTCTCATGTTCCATTCCTTATCACTTACCTTCTATGAATTAAGTCTGAAATTTTCAAAGGTGTGTGATGTTTAAATCACCAGGACTTGGCTTGCAGACTTTCTGAATGCTTGCACAGAATTCAATTCAGCTGCACAAATGTCAACCAGAGTTTTTTACTATGTGCTTAATTCCAGATTTTTTATGTTCATAGAACCAGGGAGACTAGTGCATACAGTGCTGTGCAGAATTCCATTGTTCTTATGTGACAATCACTGTATGTGGGAGTTTTGAGAAACAGGAATGCATATTTTTATATATCTGTGGGGTTTTTTTAACTGAAGAATAAAAATACTGTGACCTTTTTTGAGAAAAAAGTGTGTACTACATTGGGGTTTCTTAAAGCCACAGGCTAAGAGCTTCCTGAGTTTTCTTGTTCTGCTTTTTTTCCTCTGGGCCACAGTTATCTTCCTGCTAGTCAGTGGGCCTTAAGGGTGAGGATCTTTGAACCACTGGTTCAAAGTGGTTCTTTATCACTCAGCTGGTCTGAGTGATAAACTAACTTTTAAACCTTAGGGAGAAAGCATGCCAAAGGAAACCTAACATTTGGAGTAAGCAAATGTTAGGCATCTGTCTACAGCAATGCTACATGATTCTTTACAATAATCCTAAGTAAAATGAGGAATAGATTAAAAAAAACCCACCCACCCAACTAACCAACCTAACAAACAAACAAAAAAAAACCCAAACCACCAACTTCCAGAGTTAACAGGCAGGACAGAAAATAGATGGAAATATCTTTAGTGATGACATTTACAGGTTGATAACTGAGACACAGAAAGACTGAACCACTTGATATCACAGATGTAGTTTGTGACACATCCTGGGGCTGAGCCCTGATCATTTGGATCCCAGCTGAAAACAAACGAGTCTGGTTTCCAGAAACTACTGTAGATTAAAATGCAAAGTCATAACATCTTGTACTGATTGGCATTATACACAATTAAGTTACACTTACAAGGATTCTGTTATGAAGGAACTACTTGATTTAAATGGGAGCAACTCATGTTCTAGACCACCAAATACATTCTTCTTGAGCACCTTCAATTTTTAAGGACAGGCATCCATGACACACATCCTCAACTTACTGATACAGTTTCATGTAGAAAAGTACATATTGCTTAAGGTTCATTTCTGAAGTGAGTAGGGGTTTTGTCACTTTTTTATGGAACTGAACTTCATCGTATGGTGCTCATCTGAAATGCATATTGACCAGAACACATATTTAGTGCTGTGCATCATAGGACTGAACTCTGAGTGGCAGAATACTGAGATTTAAACAAAGGAGACCGTTACAAAAAAACCCTAATTAATTAAAATAAATAAAACTCAGTAAAATACATAACACAAGATTTAGTGATAGAAGCATTATTACTAGTGCATTTTCCTTTACATAAAGTCCTGAAATTAGTTTGGATAAAAACCTAAAAACAAATGGATGTGAACTGTCATATAGTAGAAGAAAATTCCTTCCAAAATAGCAAGCACTAGCCAGATCACACATCATGAGAATAGGAAAAAAAATATATAAAATATCTTTTACCATCAATCTCTTCCCTTACATAAAGGCAATATTTTACAGTTATAGTATTTCTAATAAAAAATACATATATTTGTAAGCAGATTTTTAACATATATTTAGAATTTTAAAGTTTTGTTCTTTTCAATTACCATCTATAATAAACAACTTCAGTGACTGAAGTTATGAATTTCCTCTTAAGGGTATTATGATATTAAATGAATGACACAATATTAAATGATTTGTAAATAACAAACCTATATCAACATAGTTTTTTTCAAGACAGCATTGGCTCTACTATTGGAAAAATTGCAGGTGCTGTATCAATTCCTTTCTTCTTTCCATACAATTGAAAGTTGACATGCCCTAAAATTCTCTTTGTCTTCAATAGCATCTTTTTCAGTAATCTCTGTTTTTAAGGAGAAAATGGTTATGCCTTAATGGGTAGCTGTTGTAGGAGCTATTAAATGATTGTGTGTTTGGGACACTTAAAAGGCCAAACAGCTTGGAGTTCACTTCAGCTATTGATAAGATGAGATATGAACTTGGTTCACACACTGAATCAATTACACAAAGATGATAACTGGCAACAGTTGAGTAAGTCTTAATTCTTTACCTAACCTAGTAAGGCTTATATAAGACTTTGGGGAATAGCTGCAGACTGTATTAAAACTATCATTTGAAATATTTGTCAGGATTTCCTCTGAGAAGTTTGGAGGACAAAGCTGTCCAAGTCTGTCTTTCCCACAAGGTCTTCAATCGTAATATCTTCAAAATACCTTTTTCCATTACATAAATTTTGTACCTTGACATTTGTACCTCAACATTTATTGTATTTGGCTCTTTTGCAAACCACCTCTTTCCTATTTAAAAATTCTCACCGTTATCGTTTACACCTACATCCCTTCTACATCATGTAAGAGAGCAACTCTTACTCCCCTGTGCATATTTTTATGCACCAAGCTCTTTTAAGTAGCAGAATTACTGGGATCCTAGATGTTTTGGTTGGTCAAGGGTAGAAGAAAAAAATATATATATATACTTGAATAGAAGATACTATTTATTAGGATGTAAAATAATCTCTTGTCAATCAGAATTATTTCTGACATGGGAAAGATTCAGATCACTGAAGAACTTGGGAGCAACCTTGAATCCACACTGGGCCATTATTGCATTAAGTGTACAGAATCCTGATGTTAAGTGCAAATAGAGCTAGGACATCTCAATGTGTTTTCAAATGCAAGGTTAGGCACTGCGTCCTTTTAAAACTTAAAAGGAGAAAGGTGATATGGCATAAGAGAAAGAATGAAAGTGCATACTAGGCTATACTGGGAAAAATTACTAGAGAAGGAATCAAAATAAATGGGCCTGTATGATACATTAGCAAACACCTTGCCATTCCCACTAAGGATAAAATAAGGCGGCACAACAGGAAATCTGGAAACTAGGAAAGACAAGTTGTTTTCATTTAATGTTTGTATGGCAATAAAATTGCTAATATATGTTATAGTACTTTCATTTAGATTAAGTATTCCTTTTAATGTTGGATTCAGACAAGTATCAAATAATTTAACAACAAGAAATTAAAATGTAAAAAATGCTACATAATATACAAACACTGCTGAATACTACTTCAGTTTCTAATTTTAAAATTAGATTTTTTTTTCAGAATTTTGTGCTATAACAGGGTGATATTATCTATAACCTCCCCTATTTCACAGAAACTTCTTATTAGGTACTCAAGTCCTTTCCAGCCCTAAAAGAGTGAAATAAGCTCTGTGTTCTGAATACAAGATTCTTGTGTCAAAGTAAAATTTCTAAATCATTCAGCTTTCAACAGTCAAAACCCATTGGATTTCTCTTTCTAAGGGTGTTTTCAATAAAGTGACCATTTAAAACTTTCCAGTTCATTTGCAATATAGCTGGAAACTAAAAAAGTCTGTTGTTTCACTGCATTAAATAAATATTTAAGGATATATTTAGGTCATTTGCCTAAAATTGGTCTCTTGTCATTTAAATATGAGTGTTAGAAACAATGAAATACAGAAATAGAACAGAAACAACTAGTATGTGAAACTAATTTTATTTCCAGGTGTACATATGAGAGCTTATTACAAAGTTATGCCTAAAGAAAGCTCTCGAGGAATAATGTAGTAATGATCTTTCATTGATTTTGAGTTAGTGTTTGCATTGTACAGCCAGAAAATCCGCAGACTGCTTTGCTTGTACTGCCCACAGCAGTAGAAGCAAAGACAAATATTTGCTGGGGGATAGAAGAGGAGATATACTCCCTTTCCCTCCTTCACATCTAGCAGCAACGTGAAGCCAGACAGCTGAGAAAGTGTGTTTCTGCAAAGTTAAGAAATAAAGGTTACATTAAATTCAAGTCCATCCTGCAAGGAAAAGTGGAACTGTAGCAAAAGGCAGTACTAACAGTAGACAGCAATGCTCAATGAGCTGCCTCATACATCCAGAATCAGGAATCATTTGTGTTAAGCGCAATGAAATATCAGCAATATGTCCTCTACTTTTGAACAACAGACACTCTGACACATTGCCCATGTTAGCAAAACTCTTCTAATTTGAAGCATGAAGCATGTAGTCTTTGATAAAGGGACAACCACCTGTGGTTTGGATTAAAAAATTTTGTGTTCTGTATAACAGTTGCTGATCCATTTGAGTTGTACTTTGTCAGATCTGTCAAACAAAATCTGCTGCTGGGCAACTTGTGGTCAAGAAAATAAGGTGAATGTTTTAATGGTTGTGAGTCCCTCAAAATTATTTTGTCCCACTTTTGGGGAACAGAAGAACAACCTATTACTTTATCAGTCTGCACAAAAACTTCTCACCACCTCTCTTGAAACTTAACTCTGACATCGATTCTGCTTTTCTCAGAATTCCAGGTTTTCAGATTCTACTGAGCAACACTTAATGTTTCAAACCACTAAGGCCTTTTGTTTATTCTTTTCTGCTTGGGCTGGGTTTTTTCTTCTTTTTGGGAGTTTGGGGTTTTGTGTTTTGTGTTTGGCTGTTGAGTTTCCATGACTTGTGTTGGTACATGTCATCTTGGCAGTATAGGCACCTTTCAGCATCATTTAGTTATTTATTTCTCCCTTTCCTAGTCAGTAATTCAGCAATCACCTTTGGAACAGTTCAATGGTACTTAGCTCTGCACACTTATAGGAAGTGTGCAGTAAAGAGTTACGACTGATCACCTCCCAGCTTGCCCATTTATAGCTAATTTGTAAGTGTCTGTTAAGAATTCAATTTCCTCATTACCTTGAGGATAAATCCCTGGCAATCTGCCATGTCACTTGTCTCTCTTTATCGGGAAGATTTCCCTTTCTAGTAAGGTGAAATGTGACCCATTGTCAAATGATAATATTTTTTATGTCTTTCTCAGATGAGAACTGTTGGCAGGAACATGATAATTGCAGCAGAAATGGCCTTTGTTATATATGTTATTTCTGATTGCTCACCACAGGAGTCTTGCATTGTGACAGGCAACAACAGTGACCCTTGTGCTTGATCTGGTGTCAGCTGCAGCTCTGCTGATGAGAGCAAGAGAGGCAGGGGTGACAATGGCAGTGCATAACTCACTGTTATAATATGATGATAGAAAATAACATTAAGAAAAATTTCAACTTTGGTATAAATCCTAGTACTGTAAACTTAGTGCCTTGTTCTGGTGATGCCTTGGCGCCATATCATGAGCAATGTCTCAACTTTGCCTTTATTTTCCATGAAATATTTAATTCTTTACTTCTTAGTCACCATTTATTTGGGTAGCAGATTAAGATAAAAAGGAAATCAAGAAAAGTAATCAAACATCATATATTTATTGTTCATGGAACAGAAACACCAGTAATGTCACAGACCAGGAAGGACTACACCATTTGCTCTTCGTCAGGTTCTCTGCTTTCTCAAGAGCCATTACAGATTTGGAATGAGTGTGCCAGTGGATGTCGGAGGTGGACCAGCCGAGTCATACGAGTGGTGGAGAAAACTAAATGAGGACAGTGACTATATAGAATTGTAATACCTGTCGACCGCCATGGAGGACGAGAGAGACTACACAAGACTGTGCTCTGAGTTCATGTTCCCATGTTTTATTGTTTAGTAAAAAATACAGTTTTAAAGAATAAAGAAAGTAAATTTTTAGTTATGTATAATTCCTTACTATGTACCCCTGTTAAACCTTCCCCTATTGGTTCGATGTTAAACCTTTTCCCATTTGTCTACCTTCCCGATTACATCGTTCCTCAGTTATCCAATCCCTTTATTCCCTTTACCATGACCTCATACCCTGACCCTGTTATTGGTTGTCTCTTGCCAACTCCTCCCTTCTTCTAGTCCCTTCCAAGTTCTACCCTTTATAAGCCGGTGTCTCAGTTTAATAAACGGCCATTTTGTTGTCACACTTGTGGCTGTCGTGCAGAGTGATCCTTCTGGGTCTTGATAAAAGGAGAGGTTTAGTACCTCTCCGACAAGTGGACTCAAGCCCTGTTGTCTGGTTCTGGCCCAGCAGGAGGGCAGGGCATGGCCAAGACAGTATGTTATTCAGCACCACATTACACTTCTGCCAGGGGTTGGGAAAAGGGACTCTCTCATTTCTGGGAAGGAGGGGAGTCCCTTTCTGGTTGGGAAAACAAGTGTAGCTGACACAGGGTGTGTCTGCCACTGGTCAATGTCTCGGGCTGGTGAACATTTTGCATGTAAATCACCCTCTCTTTTGTATACTTTTGTTAATAGTATTGTTACTGTTAATCTTCATTTTCTTATCTCGTTTCAGCTTCCAGTAAATTGTTCTTATCTCAACCTGTGATCCCTGCCCTTTGTGTCTCCCCCTGGAGGGGGGAGGGGAACAGTTTATGGTTTCCTTTTTAGTAGGAGTACTAAATTGGGGAATACCATTCCTAAACCAGGACACTCATGCAACACAAATGCATCTTAAAAAGATGCTGCTCCTAATTTTTATAGATGTTTCTCAAGCAAACATGATCATATCCTGTTTTGTATTCATTGATTATTTACATTGGTGCTACTCCAAATATGTTACCTGAGACATGAGCAGTGACAACTCTGGGTAACGCCAGACAATGTAAGGTCATGTCCTTGACATTTTACAAAGCTTTCACAATAGTAAAATATTTTGCCAGCCGTGATGCAGGCGAATTCTGTAGATTCATGAAGGTGCTGTAAATAATTTTGCAGTTAAAACTAGTTCAGTATAAGTATTGTGTGTTACTACATGGAAGATGAACTTGGAATAAAAGATTTTATAGTGCCAACGCAATTGCAACTGCAATGGCATAGTTTTAAGATTCTGTTGAATTTTGGTCTTCATAAATAAAATTGCTAAATATAAGATTAAATATTATATACTTAGCATTGATGTAATAATCGGATAATTTAAATCATGGCTAGGCTTTGCGAACGAAGATTTGGGAAGGGCTCTACCCACGCTTGCTACAAGCGCGCTGATGGCTAAAAAGGCCAATGCGAGAGGGGACCACCTATGCTATAAGAAAAGACTGAGAAAGTGAGAACTGTGAAGACTGGAAAGGAGAAGGTTCCAGGGAGACCTTGTTGTGGCCTTTCAATACATAAAAGTGCCTTATAAGTAATTTGGTGGAAGACATCTACCAGGGCTTGTAGTGACGGGACAAGGAGCAATGGATTTAAAGTAAAAAAGGGTGGATTTTAGTTGAATGTGAGGAAGAAATCTTTTATAAGAGTGGTGAGACACCAGAATGTGCTGCCCAGAGAACTTAGGAATGCCCCTTAATCACTGAAGTGCTGGATGGGCCTTGAGCAACATAACCTAGTGGAAGCTGTACCTGTCCACAGCAGGAGAAGCTGGACTAGATGATATTTAAAGGTCCCTTCTAGCCAAACCATTCTATGATTCTATAATATGTACAATACACTCAGCATTAGACAGCTGTCTGCAGCAAGATCACAACTTAGCGGCCTTCTTAAAATTAAGAGTAAAGCCTGCTTTCTCCAGTCTTCTTGAAGATTTTAAGTTTCCAGTATATGTCCCTTTTCGTGGATTCCCTATCTCTCTGACATCCTTTTGGAAATAAATGACAGATCCTCTCAGGGCATTCTCTGAGTCTCTTCACCCTGACCATCATTTGAAAGCTGTTATATTTTCTGTAATTTGCATTCAGTGTATGATCTATAATATTTTTATTTAATATTTGAAACATTTTGAGTTTTTCCACCTGGGATCACTTTATTCTGTTGAGTATTTTATAAAAACTGCTTATTAAATTGTGCCCTTTCACTTTGTCAGTTCCTACAGTCTATTTTATTTTCTGGATATTGAATCTGAAGAATCAGATTTTCTTTTATTGCTTAGTTAATATTTCACTGCCTTTTATAATGTTGGCCATTATCACTCTGAGGCACATTTAGTTTATATTCCTTCTTTCAGTTAATTTTTCTTGGCCAGTATACTCTTTTCTGCCACGCTGATGAGAAAATAAAGATCTGCATTACCAAAAATGCAATGATTCTAGATTTGCATAGCGTGAGAGAGCAGAATCTGTCACCCTTTATCGTAATAATCATGGCTGTATACTAATTATGATCAGATCTTAAAGTATGCTGTAAGAGTCTGATTCATCTTGACTTTTTCCTAATTAGTAACATCTCATCCTATAGTAATGCCCATTACAAATTCAACTAATATAATCAGTCACCTTTGAAAATGCCAGTAATAGCTGAAAGTGTTGCACACCATGAGAGACGTTTGAAACTTTGCAGCCTTCCTAGTGTTTATGTCATTTTACAATCCTTGAATTTTAACTTGTGTTCTATCTTTATTTATAGACTATTAGAATGAACCAAATGAAATAATATACCCTTTTACACTTTGAATAATGCATTGTCTTTATATGCACATTTGAAAAACACTGCCTGGTATTTCAAGAATTGTTTAGAAAGTGATAACTATAATGTCTCAAGGTGATAGTTCCTAAATATATTTATGTGGATAATGTGAAAAAAGCTAATGTTGCATATTTTACAAATCAACCCAATAGCTAACCATGATAGCATCAGATTTCATTTAGATTTTGATTGACTTGGTGACTGAGACAAATTTAAGCTGCTTATGTTTCTTTCACTGATAATCTAGAAATTTCTCTGTAGCTGGTTATTCATTTTATGGTTTTCTTTCAGGACTAATAATAGAAAAACAAAATTTTCTTCCATAGGCATGAAGTCTGACATAGGAAATGGTTCTGTTGAAGGAGATATATGATGATAAACATGAATAGATCTCAAGAGCATTTTCAAAGAACATTTCAATTTTTGTTTCAGTTTTTTGTCTGCCTTTCAATCTCTGCTCATTTTATTTGCATTCATAATCAGTACGGTGAATTTGCTCTTGTCTGTAGACTTGTTTATTCCACTAGACTTTCAGTATGCCTGCTATTTTAAAACATCTTTTAACAAAGAAAGAGGGCACATGTCAGACTTAGTAAGTCTAGTGTTGTTTTACTATCAAGTATTAAATGAATTCATAAGAATGAAACAACACAGAAGTCGACTTCAATAAACATGCTCCCACCACCCAGACTGAATTTAAAAAAAACTGGGAGACATTTTCAATCAATCCAAACAATAAAAACCCTATTAACCTCTCCTGTTTGTACTTCCTGTAGCTGGGTTTTGTTAATCAGAAATATTTCTGTTGAGCCATTGCTTCTTATTATTTTTGTAGAGATTTAATCAAAAGAAATACGTACAGTTAAAACTGGGCAAATACTTACAAGTAATGTGAATCACGGTCAGTAATGAGTGACTCATGCATTTCCAATATTAATTAGAAATTTTGTTAGGACAAAGTAGATGTGATGGTACACAAGCAGAAACTAATACTGGGAAGCATATATATATATATATATAAAATGCATTTGAATCTGGAAAAAGAGCTATTTTTAAATCTACTGCAAACACAGAGCAGTAAATTAGTCTCCCCTTCTCTCATCCTTCTCACATTCTTGTGCACATCACAAGAAGGCTGAATAAATTGTCTGAGAGGATATTAACTGCTTGTAAGGATTAGAAAGAAAAGAAGGGAAACTGGACTGAACACTTGGGCAGATCTGAGGGCAATATCCTGTTAACATCGACAGGCAGTAACTCTGCATTTTCAGTGGAAAGACATGTTCAAGTTGGCCTAGGTGCATATTTAAGACTTCAGAAGGCTGAAGTCTTGTACAATACAAAGGATAATTAATTGTTTGTGCCATAGTTAGCAAAGGTGACATAGCTAATGGATCTCAAACAGGATGTGGGACCTTACCTTGGCAACTTTTGGCAATGGTGAAAGAAGAAGTCAGCTACAGCATTCTCTCATTTGTCTTTTGTGGGTTAACATAGTAGGCAGTTGATGCACATAAATCTAACTGGAACTGGATGTTTCTCAAGTGCACTTTGCAAACTGACTCATCATCAACATTGATAACATCACAGAAAATAAACTGCAGACTAAAATTAAAAAAATAAACATGGCAAATCATTTTTTTTTCATCCACACCTTTTTTCCAATAGAGCATCATGTTGCAGCAATTCTCTGGAAATCCCCTTCTCACACAGAGCTCTTGCAGTTATTAAGGAAACCAAGAGAGTTTGAACATATGAACATATTGAACTTGCTCTGAGTGTACAAAGATTGATGTACAGCAAGACTTCTATTATACCAAAATAGAAAGTGTCAGGAAAGCGTAAAAACCAATGCTGACCAGTCATTACCAGGAAAAAAAGAAAGGTGTTAAAATTCTGTAATATTTTAAACCAGATTTAAAAAAATAATTTTCATAGAACCATCTGTACAGGTTCCTTTTTTCTTGTGCCCTCCAGATTCTAGTTTTATTCCACAATGCAGGTTGCATTCTTCAGAAAACCCTCTGCTAATTCACACAGCCCTTTCCAGGTGTCATATGACTTTTAATGCAGATTCAAAAATGCAATATACATGTTGGAAAAAGACTGTTTCATCCCAACTATACTCCTGGTGGGGCCTTGAGATCAGCAGAGAGCTATTCAGTACGTTCCACCTGAACTTGCAATTCTGTGATTTTTTCCTGGGAGGTATGATGAGTCAGAGGGTTTTCAAGGCTACAGAAAAAGAATTGAACTTCAACATGAGGGGGGTGGAATGTGCACGTAACTTCAGCTGGTTCTTGCTCATGTTTCTCACCAAACATGCATGAGGACAATTTTTCTTATGAAATGGTGATCATTTCTACTTTGGACTAAATACATAATAAACCTTGGCCTGGAATACCGATTATCTCTCTACTGTATTCCTTATGCACTGTAATTGCCATTTTATCTGTAAAAGAACAATTTTTTCCCCCAAATATACCAACATGTAATGATGTTACTATCTCTTTTTAAGTCTTACAAAATGATACATATAGGAATGTGCAAATACAATGACAGCTAGAAAGTATTCACCCGGAAAAATAGAAATGAGAGAAAAAAAAGGATACTATTTCATAACCTTATTTATAATTGACTTTTCACCCTTTTTTTTTCCTGCTTTGACATAACTACTGTTGTCATTGCCAGATAACAGAAAAATGTATACTCAGAGTAGGAAAAAATAAGCCATATTATTGTTTTCTGTTCCTCATTCACTGGAAAAATTGTTGTAGGGATTGTATACTCCTGTCATGTTGTAAAAGCAAAGCTTTGGGTGTTGGCAGTGATATGTATTTCTTTCAGCTTACTTCTGGCTTGATGAAAGGAAAACTGTTTGGGGAATATTTCTCATTCAATATTCAGAAACCACCTTCTCAAAACGGCAATATTGTACCTACCTGTGAAAAGCAAAGTGAAAATTGTAATCTGTGATGACTGTAATTGCACACAGCAAATGCATCCTCAGAAGTGGCAGGGCAACTTGAAACCTCCCGTGTAATTGCTGCCTTACTCAATTACTGACCTACTTCGGAGATGAAGAAGACAGAAAGTCCTCCTTGGCTAAAACTCTGCATTTCAGGAACTCTACAGTCCCTGCAACGAAGCATAAACAAGGTTGGAGAATGTTACATACATGAAATACATAACCCTTCTGTAAAAGAAAACCTCCAAAGGAAATTTAATGTGGCATCCACCACCCAGCTTTAATTTGGAAGTTACAGTAGAATACCGTAGTTCTGTTGGTTACCAGCAATTGGCTAAACACAGAACTTAAATACTAATGTAAGGGATTTTTTTCAGGTAACTGTAAAAAACTGGATATTTTGTACAAAAACAATGGAAAACTGACAGTTCTTCTGAGTACTATAATATCATGGGTCACCTTTTATGTCTTTCTGTACCTTATCTCTTTGCAATTTCAGGAAGAATGCATGTTTGTGGAGGTGCCATTATTAAAGAACAACTTTCTTCTATTTGATAACAGCCTCTGACAGAGTACAGTTGAATTCCACTCAGTAACTGCTGAGAATATATTGACTCCTTTGATTTTTAAGAATACATTGAATAAAACCCTGAAAACTGTAGAACAAGGAGGACTTTGGATACTTTAGTATTTCTTTATACAGCCTGGTAAATCTATATCTTAAAAGACTTTTTTTTCCTCTTTTGTCCTATTATTTTGAAAAACTGTTTCAGAATGCCACTGATTAAAAATCTTTTTCCCTTATTTTTTTACCTGAAGAATTTACATTAATAATTTGCATGTATTTTTGGCTGTGCAACGCAGTCCTTATTACTTGCCTCAATATCATTTAATTACTGGGTAGCTAAATAAATGAAATTTACTCATTTATTAAATGATTTATTGCATAGCAAGTAGACTGGTCCCATGACCCAACTGGTCAGATAACCCAACTGACCCTACTAACATAGCATTAATAACTCAGTGATTTCTACAGAAATAGTGGAACATTATGAAATAGAAGGCATAAATTCCATTTTCTCACCAGTCTTCTTGCCTTTTCTTATGGTGTCACTGAACAGAGTTCAGCAGAACTTATCAAATGAATGTTTTTGATGTTATTTTATTTAGAAACCATTTCTGGGCAAAAACCCCTGCATTTGACTTTTTTGTTTGTTTGTTTCCCAGAGAATGAGACTATAGTTTTCCTTTTCTCCTTTTTGTTTTGAAGTTATTTTGAACAAATATTTACAAGTCTAGACACCACTGAAGATAATAGATCCTGTCCTTTTATCAAGGCTAGCATTTTAGAGCCCCATTCAATTAATTTAATCAAAGTTCAATCAATTTTCATTAGACTCTGGCACTCTTGTGCCTTCATCAAGGACGGAACAACAGATATATTTGGAAAAAGTTTGATAAAGAGGTCTAAGTATAAATATATCAGTATTGCACATGTAATTTCTTGAAATTTGAAATGTTAAAAAAAGTTTTCTTAGAAAACTGGATTGTTATGGTCTATTATTACTGTTTGAATACTCAATTTCCTTTAGAGATGTACATCCACAATGATTTTCTTAGCCCTGTACAGCAGTCAAACGTTCACAGAGAATTCAGAGAAGTGAAAAATGATACACATAATCAAACTTTAAAATTTTTTTGGTACTCAAAATTAAAAGATTTATTCTTTCAAAAGAACCCTAATGAATTATTCCCATCAAAATCTGTCCATCAGACTTTCTAGTTCCTTGAGAATCAGGAGACAGCTTGTAGGTCTGATTAGTTTTATCACTGATCTTCTAATAATATTTTCTGTATGAGAGTAAAACAGATACAGGAAATTATCTATCAGCCCTGAAGGTTTCCTTCATGCTTAGAAACCTTCCATCCTTATGAAAGTGAAGGAGACAGTTCTCAATGGTTTTGACCTACTTTATCTGAGTTAGCTTCTCCGTACTAGGAAAATGATTGAAACCATGTCACACAGATTGGAAGAGTTCAAGGTGTACATCTGAAGTTCAGTCCCTCTTGCAAAAATCTGTGGATAAAAGTGAGGGTACATGCATAAAAGTTTTTATAAAATATATTTCATGGGTAGTATTCTACAGAACTGTTCTCCTGGTGATTTGGAAATACAGATTTTGAACCTTAAATACAAAATCATAGACTTTGCACTCAGATGTATGTTCTCTGACTCCATAATTCATAGTTCTGATAAACTAATAGTTGTTATTATAAAAACATAGGGTCACAGAATCCCAGAATGGGTGAGGTTGGAAGGGACAACAGTGAGCCACCTGCTCCAGCAGGGTCATCTTGGATCACATTGCACAGAACTGCATCCAGACAGTTCTTGAATATCTCCAGAAAGGGAGACCGCACAACCTCTGTGTGCAACCTGTTCCAGTGCATGGTCACCCACACAGTACAGAAGTTCTTCCTCATGTTCAGGTGGAACATTCTGTGCATCACTTTCTGCCTGTTGCTTCTTGTCCTATTGCTTGGCATCACTGAGAAGAGCCTGGATCCATCCTCTTGACTCCCTCCCTTCAGAAACTTACAGGCATTGACGAGGTCCCCTCTCAGCCTTGAAGCTGAACAGCCTGACACCTCAAAAAAGAAATACTCCAGTCCCCCAGTCATCTATATTGCCCTCCACTGAACATGGTCCCAAAGCTCCATGTCTCTGTTGTACTGAGGAGCCCCGAACTGGACACAGCACTCCAAACATGGGTGTTAAAGTGTTGTCTGTAAACTATGTGAAGCTGGACTGCTTTTATCAGAAAATCTGAATGCCTCTCATAATTACATATCTCATTGCAGAGAAACTCTTACGTTGTAACATAAATTGAGGTAATTGCTAATTGCATTAGCAAATGGTATAAAACTAAATAAGACACTGAATTTTGGGTTTGTTTCTGATTTAGCTTATGCTTTCTGTTAGATATTTCTGAATTCTATTAAGTATGTTACTACTGACTCACAACCAGTTTATGCTGATTTAAGTGGGATCTGGGTCTGCATAGGAAAATATGATATTCATTGATATTCAAAGCCTAAAATCTTCCCCCAGGTGTTTTAATTGCATTTTCTCATTTCTGTCTAGATATTTATTAGTCACAATTTTTTCATATGACATTCCAATAACTTCTGGCAAATATTTTCATACCAAGTTCTTCGGGCAAAGGGTTTTTTCCAATAAAAATGCTTGATACATTGAAAATGAAGAATATTTGTGGCTTTATGAGAATATCCACAACAATAATATGTTTCTTCTTGTGGCAGAGTATGTGTAAGTAACCTTAGTGACCCCTCAAACATAAAGACTTTACCTGATGATGTTAAAAGATTTAACAAGATTTTTTTTTTCCAGATAAGGCAGTACAAATAACTTTTCAGTGAAAATTCAGCAGAGCCATACCAAGAAGTAATACTCACTGTTCAGTTCAGATTATATATCTAAAATTTAGTCTTTAACATGGCTACTTATGCAGCTTAATCTTTTTTTAGTATCAGAGTTAAAAGCTTATACTGTTTTAATAAATATAATTTACAGTGGGTTATTTATAATGTCTAAATTATAAAGCCTTTTTTATTGTCATTAGAATATTTAAAGAAAAAGAACCTGATCTCCTTTTCTAATCTTTCTCTGATTTATAGCACTATGGGGGTACTTAGACAATTAGGTGGCATGCTGTGGGAAAAAGGCTCATGCAATAACTACCACCCCACATCACAAAATTTGCAGCTAGGTGCTTCTTTGGCACAGACTTCCACTGTAACCTAGTAAGAACCTTCTCAAATATCTGAAAAGAAAAGGATTCAAATCCTTGTTCATTTGACCTTCCTATGCAGTAATGTTCAAATGCAAACCAGCATCTTGCCAAAAATTCAATGACTGAAGCAAATATAGAGTTCTTGCTTGATGTCTTCTCATTTTTCATATTTATTAGTGCTTCATGTGCCTCTCATTTCCCTGTTTATTCAACATTTCTATTAAAATCAACACTGATAAAACTGACCTATACATGATTATTATTACAGAGTATTTTGGCTGCTTAAAGCCCACTTTGTGGTTATTGAGAGTTCTGGATTCTAAAAAATGGCCAACTGTACAAGGAATAACATTGATATCCCTGCTTTAACACCAGAAAGCAATCTATAATACTTCTATCTTCAAAGAATACCAGCTGGTTTATAATAGATGTTTCATGGGTTTTATGTCATCCTGCCCAACATGCTTCTCATCACTCCATCATCATAATTAGCTTTCCAATTAACAGGTTTGTGTTTGTAGAAGATTAGCAGCAGCTGAATCAAATTCACTTTGCTCATGACAGCAACCTTTGCAATGACTATTGCTATTAAATAACACAAATGTAAACAACAGAGAAAGAGGCTTTGGATGCAAAATTTCTGATTTCTACATTCCCAGTCAAGTTCAAGGCAATGCAATTGTCTTTTTTTACACTAAATCCATGTATGTTGAACATAAATGACCTTGGAAAAAATCTTATGCATTCCTACCAAATTAATTTTCTGTTCTTATTAAAGTTAGCACAAAATAGAAACTACCTAAGTTTAAAAAAATAAAATATAAAATAGCCTGGAAAAAAAATAATTATTTAAAATATAGGCTTCTAGTATTATTAAGAATATAGGTATTGTATCCTAAGTGAAAACCTTTGCCAAATAGTACTGAAGAAATTATTAACTGTACAAAATAGTAAACTTATTGATAAAAATAATCTTAAGTAAACTTTACTTAGTTTCCTCCATTAATTTTAGTTTCATTAGTTATCTACTACATAGAAAGAAACATATTATATCAGTCTTAGATGTTGTTATCTAATAAATGTAAATAAAAAGCAGGTAATACAGAATTTTGGTAAAGAAGATCTTGATGTACCTATAGGTTTTTCCTTGATGAACTCACTGGGAGTTCTGAAAAGGTCTTAAATGGAAGATGACTCATGACCTTTTGTAGGATAAATCTAACGATACGAGCTTAGGAAAAATTCCATATAGCATCATAGAATCATAAAATATGCTGAGTTGGAAGGGACACACAAGGGTCATCTAGTCCAACTCCTGGCCCTGTGCAGGACACCCCAAGAATCACAGCATGTGCCTGAGAGCACTGTCCAAACACTTCTTGAACTCAGACAGGCTTAGTGCTGTGACCACTTCCCTGAGGAGCCTGTACCAGAGTTTAAACTCTCTCTGGGTGGAAAACCTTTTCCTGATATCCAGCTCAAACCTTCCTTGACTCAGCTTCACAGCACTTCCATGGGTCCTGTCACTGGTCACCACAGAGAAGAGATCAGTGTCTGCCCCTCCTCTTCCTCTCCTGAGGATGCTGAAGACTCCAATGAGGTCTCCCCTCAGTCTCCTCTTCTCCAGGCTGAACAGACCAAGCGCCCTCAGCCGCTCCTGGCTTCCCCTCAAGGCCTTTCAGCATCCTCGTTGCCCTCCTTTGGACACTCTCTAATACATTAATGTCTCTTTTATATTGTGGTGCCCCAAACTGCACACAATATTCAAGGTGAGGCTGCACCAGTGCAGAACAGAGCAATGCTGTGTCTGATGCCCCCAGGACACAGTTGGCCCTCCTGGCTACCAGGGCACTGCTGACTCATATTCCACTTGCCATTGACCAGGACTCCTTTCCACTGCTCTCCAGCCTGTCATTGCCTAGTCTTCACACACAACCAGGATTGCCCCATCCTGGATATATCTCCAGCATATCTCCTTCTGGATCTCTCCTTTTCCAACTCTCATCTCATACACAAAAGTCAAAACAATTCTTGAGTATCTGTTAAGTTTATTCAAGATACTTTGAATATTGAATGAAAATTGATTTATAACACCATGTGTGAAGAGGGAAGCTGTCATAACTGTGTATGTGAGTGTTGTACTGTTCATGAAAATTTTTTTAAAAAAATGAAGTATTTAAATGAGTATTAGCACCACTTATTTTTGTGTGGCTACCTAGAAATTATTACTTATTATTATTTTACTAAAATTTTTAGTTTCTTTAAAATTGAAATTAAAGACACATACAATCTTGTCTTCAATATGTATTTATATTGCTAATTTTATATAACCAGTACTTAAAGTGTGTACTACTAGACTCAGTGATCTTGGTCATCCTTGTAAGGAAAAAAGGTCTGTGCCTCTGGGTCCAGGACCTCAGTGCTGTGTTTATATGGAATATGCCATGTGCTATAGAGATGCTAGGGTTAAAGATAAATTATTAAGATTAAAAAAAAAAAAAGAAAAATGTCCTATTTGGTTGTGCTACTCTTCATACCTACTGCACTGATATATGCAGAGTAATTCTTACACCGTTACTTTGTTTACAGTTGTTTCAAGTACATTTAAATTAAAGTGCATAGTTTTTCTTACACTGATCTCGTTAAGTTAACACCTTTAATGAGAATTTTCAGATGGGGAGAATGAGTAGAGAGTATTTAGAGCTGGTGATGGAGACTGAACCTCAGAGTGAAATTTAGGAACTTGCATCTGCCTGACAAAGTTAGAAGCAAGGGAAATATGAGGTATGGCTTACAAAGACTTTCATGTACAATTCATCTGCAACCTCAACATCCTGTACTCTGTTTCCATTTTTCCTACTGATCCTCTGTCGTCTATGTTCTGCCTGATTCACTCTCCTGAAAATGTTATTAGCTGTATGTGTTTCTCTTGGTAAAAATCTAGCATATGTTCTGATGTGGTAGAAGAGCAGATCACTTTGGTTACATAAGAAGAGTTATCTTACTTTTTCGAATATAGTATTCTGCACTGCAAGTAGCTTTAAGCTGTTTTCTGTTACATTTTGCTTATATATGTCTTTGGTACTGTATTTCTTAAATGAAAATATTGAATATAGAGTAAAAACATTTTTAGGTAAGAAATCAAATATTCTCCTTGACTTATTCACTTTTTCCTCCATTCTTTTAGACTATTTTCTTTCACTTCCACACTTTGACAAGTTTCTGAGAAGAATTTCTCATTTGGTTATTTTTTTTATCTTTATGAGGAGAAGACTTTCCTAAGCACTGGAGGGGATGAATTGATTAGAATGTTTTAGTATGATATTTTGAAAACCTATTTATCTATTAAACTTCCAAGACCAGTTTAATACAAAAGAATGAATAAATATAGAAAATATCAAATTGTAATTTTGTCAACTTCTGTTCTTTTATAATTTGTTTGTTTGCTTGAGAAAAGATGATTTTCCAGCAAGGAGCTACTCCAAGCCTCAATATATTGGATTTGTTAAGGCTCAAATCTTAGGAGACGTTTTGGTGACTTTCTTAATTTAGTACAATTCAACCTGACATTTTAATTCCAAAAAAAATCATGTAATTAACAGAGTAAGAATACATTAAAGTATGTTTTTTCTGCTTCTATCCTCTCACTTTGCACATGGAGAAGTCACTTAGCTACTCTGTACATATTCCTGCACTGTTAATGTGGGCATAATACTCACTTTTTTATACAGTAAAATGCTCATAGGAGTATATTGTATATTGCTGATGATCTTCATCTTATTAATGTAAAAAGTTTTTTTGAACGTTAAAAAATATCATATTGCTTGTTTTTCAATCTCTTTGTTAACCAGCTCTAAGAAGTTTACAGTAATGCCTAGTAAAAATTTCTGAAGCTGCATACTCTTATGTTGTTAAATAGAAAATCTTTTTCACTGCAAATACTTGAGAAGCATTCACTGTTCATCTTTGAAATCTCTAAAGTTGTTTATGAATCCTGTGCCTGTGAACTTAAAGATCCTCTTGGAGCTTTCTATCTCTTCTCTTGCAAAATACTGCAAGGAGTCACAGTCTCACAACAAAGCAATGGCCTCTGACACTCATGTCAGGGGCAATTCAGGGAAAGTTTCAAACATGTTGACATAGATTTGTTTTCTTCAATAATATAAAATAAAATCATGTCTCTGCCACTATAAAATACAGCTGGTTACCAATTCTCACCGTATTCATTTGCTTAGTTCTGAACTGTTACAGTATTTCAGGAAATTTAGGGTTGAATGCTCTTCAGATCATTTCAGATAACTTTAACGAGCTGATCACATTTTGTGAATTTCAGATCTAGTTAACAAAACTTAGTCTCTGTGGGAGGGAATGCCCACACTGAAAAAATACAGTGAACTAAGAGGGTATGAACACATCCTTCACATTTCTCCATGTATCACAAGGAAACAAATGGTAATGATGCTAAATGAACATTTCAGTCACTCATTCACAGTCTGGATCTTTGAAGCAAGAACTAGAGTGTTATCACCTACCAGTTTTTTAGTCATAGGATGAAAAAGTATCTACTAAGCTAATTCTTAATGAATTTACCTTGAATTAAAATATTTCCATTAGTCATTACTGAAATCCTAAATACTCATTGACAATCAATGTACTTTTTTAGGTTAAGAGTGAAAACTAACTCTGCTTATTGTTCCCAGCCATTGAATTTCAGATTGCATTGCAGTGCAGGCTTGGAGCTCACAAACCAGATTCCACTTAGATGAAACTAAGCATGATAATGCACCCCAGGAGCACACCTAATGCATTCTTGGCATTAATGAACATTCATCTCTTAGGATCAGACAACAGCTAATCTGAAGAAGCCCCCTGAAAAGCAGATGTTTAATATTGGATCTTCAGCACCATCTGTTTTGCTGTGTAGATCTTTTGCTCAAGGGCCGAACTAAATTCTAATATAGACATATCCTAAGGTTTTTGTTTTCTTCTTCCTCTGTTGTTTTCACCCAGTCCCTTAACATCTGTTTCCATCATTCCAGTTATTAGATAGAGGAATAGTCTCTGTGTTGCCCGACTCTATGCATGGATATAGTTTACTAGTTATTTCTGGATCCACTAATGACTAAGAGATCATATGTGCTGTTGAGACTGTTTAGCAGCTTGGACACAGCTCAGACCTCTAAGCTGACTGGTCCATCCCCCCACGTATTCCTTCTGGTCATTCAATCAGGATTTGCATAAGTCTTTGACTAACCAAACGTATTCAATATTTCTTCCAACTGGCTGGATAATCAACAGATTGAAACTACTCTGAGAGGAGATAACAGTGATAGAAAGCGGTATCTGTACTTTTTTTCCAATTATAAACTTATGTCACTGTTACTGTTTTTACAACTTATTCCTGGTTGTGGCAAGGTCGGAAAAAGAAATGGGCAAGATGTATTACAGGAGTTAGATGGAAAGCTGTCTTACATGGTAAGGAACATCAGTACTACCCCAGCTACTTGTTTGGGTGTGTATTAATTCCTTAGCATTTCTGTCATTTTGGACTCTCTTTGCATTTCTCTCATGTTTTGTTTTGTAGAGGTTTTTTTGCTTGGTTGGGGTTTTTATTTTTGGTGGGGATTTTGTTGTCTTTGTTGGTTTTGTTTATATATGGGCTTTTTTGTTTGGTTTGTTTTCTCCTGATGTAAAATGAAAATTTATTTAAAAACTTAACTTTTTTTATGAAATAAAATTCTTGTTTTTGAGGAAGTCTGTTCATAGGTACAACAAAAATACAGTTTATTATATAAAAATCCCAATGGCTATGTAATAATGATGGTGATTACACCATCTGCCTAAGAAAAATTATTAAACAGCAAATGTCCATCAAGCCTTGACAACTGACATATAGTTTCATTGAAGATTTTGAAAAAAATAATGAAATATATTTACCCTAACAAGTGCTGATAACTTATTGCTATATTCACTGGTGGGAGCCCCTGGTGGCCTAGTGGTTAGATCGCAGGACCTTCACTGCTGAGGCCTGGGTTCGATTCCAGCCAGGGAT
>JAWMRA010000078.1:132681529-132754659 GCA_035584735.1 Pseudotriccus pelzelni | reverse complement strand
GAACGAAGATTTGGGAAGGGCTCTACCCACGCTTGCTACAAGCGCGCTGATGGCTAAAAAGGCCAATGCGAGACAGAGATAATTTAAATAGCAATTAAATATTAAGTATGAAATGTAACTTTGATGTTCAAAATATTCACTAAAGTTGTTTTAACCTCAAAATATTGATAATACAGTAACATCAGCAGTAGGATTTTGCTAGTCAATCAGCCACCCAGCCAAAGAATCATCCAGATAATGTTTGTTTCTGAGAAACTCATGAAGTTCACCAGCAACATTTTTCCATGCATTCTGACTTAGGGTTGTTCCCATTTAAAAGGTCATAGTAAAAAATTCATTCTCATGTAGTACCCCACCATTATAGATATCCTCCACTTCATAAAGAATAAAGCAACTCTGCATCACAAATAAAGCTGCAACAGGTCAAAGTGCAGCTATTAATTCCCACAGCTTTACTGCACTCCTTTATATCTACAGAAAGGTGAATACCTCCTGTTTTTCTCCTCATCATTTCTTCAACTGTTTCTCTAAGAATGAGACACATTTCAGGTCCTCTGCCCTGTCTAACACCTCACAGTTAACTGGCATGCATGAAAGAATATGTGCTCTTTATTTGTTGACTTGCAGGCAATTGTATCATCATAACAGAGCACAGATCTTAAATTAGATATCAGAGAACAGGAAGGAGCATTTGCAAAATATTAATATCTCTGAAATAGTAATAAAAAGTACATCTCAGGAAAAAGCCTGTTTTTCATTAGAAACAGCCTCTAGTATATCTGGGTGCTTGGCATGGAATAATGCTTGCCCATACTAAATTCTGTTTCCCTTCAAAAGATGGTTGGCCGTATCCAAACTGCCCACTGAGGATAGTTCCTGGCCTGTGCTGAGTCCTAAATTATGCCTGGAACTTGTTGGTCATGGCTGTGATTGTTCTGGAGATCACTCCAGGAATTTAGGGGTATGGATGATGGAGTTTCAGTGTCTGAGAGCAGTATTTGGCAATATTTTATTCACTAGTAAAGATGTAGTCCCAAGAACTGCTCCTGGGATACAACATTATCTAAAAAGCTTTCAAAGCTAGGGAAAGACATACCCACTGCATGGTTTGTAAACCAAGTACATATTTCTGTGAAAATAATTTACAGTAAAAAAGAGAGCTACTTTTATTTCAGTTAATGGGAAATAGCAGGAATGATAAGGTGAGAGAGTACAATGAACGTTGTTCTTTTTTTAGGAAAGCCTAAACTAGAAATGCACTGATGACTTTGGTTTTTATGGAGCTTTTTTTGTGATCCCAAAAATTTTAACTCTTATTCTGCAAGAAAAGAGAATAGGTGCCAGAGTGAACAGAGTAAATAGCAGCCAATAAATATAAAAAAATAAGACTGAACAACACAACATCACATTTACATAATTTTTTTCTACCAAAATTAAAGATGCAATGTCTGCTAAAGGCCAATTAATACAAATCTGAAGTTAAATGTCTGGTTTTCAGAGACAGTGGTCATCTGCTTTTCTCATAGATTTCTGAAGATTTAGAGAATATTTTAAAATCCAAGGCTTTGGGCTAGCAGTAGGTTTTAGACATTTCACCCATATGCATATACTTGTGAGGTACTATGGTGTCCTGGATGTAACACCGACCACACAAGAAATCCATATTTCAAGTGCTTGATAAAGAAGGTTGTGTTTGCATATCAGGCCACTCAATGAAAATGTCTCCATGTGGGCCAGGAGGGTAACAATGATTAACAACTCCCTTTCTGTTGTTTAACTATAATGTATCAAGCAAACGAAACAGCCAGACAATCCTACATTTTACAAGACTTCTGGATTCCGGGAAAATAAAAGATTCACAGCTTCAGGCAGCTTCTCTGAACAGTGCACCTTGCTCACTTGCACTTCTGGAAAACCCAGGTTGAGTACAGACCTTCAGGTGATCCTGGACACTTATGGACTGATTCCCAATTAAGCAAACAGGTGACAGCTTTAGGTAAAACGTCTGAGCTACTGGAGATAGAATGAAAAGAAAAAATGCTGACACACATGTGAATCAAAAATACAATTATGTCATGTACTATCTAAATGCAAGAAATTTCTCAGAGACTCTACAAAGAAGTTCTGTCAGTTGCTTTAAATCATTAAGATAGTAAACCTGCAGAAAGGCAGTATGGATTACATTTCTTGGATGAGAAAGCCCAAGGCAGTCTCCTCCCAGAGATCTACCAATGGGATTTTAAATTACATGGAACGTCTAAGCCAACACAAATACAGGATCAGCACTGGTATAGTGCCTATAAAACATTTGAGAGGCAAAAAAATAAATTAAACAGATAACAAATGTGAAAAATCAAACACATTAAGAACTATAGACAAGAAAGACACTGAAATTCACAGCGAAACCCTGTTGATGAAGTAGGATGAGAAATATCAAGAATAATAAATTTTAAAAGCTATAAACTATACCCCACTAAAAATAAAATAAAAATGTCCAAAATATATTTATGTTTTATTGATAAACAGAGACTTAAATATTATCAAGGAAATGTTTCTTTACTTTTAATAAGAAAGGTAATAAATCATAGCTGTGTATGTAAGAAAAAACAAAAAATAATATAATGAAATTACAAATAAATAAATGATGCTGATTTGTTTCGGAAAAAAATGCAGATAAGTAAGCTTGCTGGTAATTTAGTTTGTCATTTTTCAATGACATGGCAGAATGATGTCAATGGAAGATCCAATATTTTAGAATATTAAGTGGTTCTAAAGAAATAAAAATATTTGATAGTGCATTTCCAGCTGTGTCACTCTTAAGTATCTCCTCAAAAGGGATGATGCTGCTTGCCAAAATTCTGAACCTCAGCTGATCTGTATAAAGAACTTTCTTGACCCCTGTGGGATTCCAGCAACGTCCATCGGCACCTTCTCTTGCCTGAGATATGCTCTGAAAGTTGCAAAAGCAGGTCCTGTAGTATCAATTCACTTAAAGACAGGTAACAGAATAGAATTTCAAGTTGAAATTTGTTATCTGCAGGAAATGTCCTGCTTCTTTTACAAGTCATGACAAAATTATTTGATCACAATGTTCTCCATCAGCTCCTGCCTGTCCTACTCCACAATACCTCAGTGGAGAACAAGCTTTTCTAATACTTTACAGTTTCAAGATACTACCTCTCCATTTTAATTTGAGATGACAGCCACCACAAAGCCACCATAAATCACTTTAAGATGTTTTTATCTTCCACCCTCACCAAGTGCCTAAGAGGACTCGAGACCTATAGATCCCTCTGCAGCAAGCACAACACCACGGCAGCCCTCTTCTCTGTACTTCCATCTCTCTGAATACCTCTCCTTGGCCTATTTGAAAAGGAGAACATTCCATACATCCTACAAATAAGCCTTTGATACTATTTCAACAGTTGCTGTGCTAAGAACAAAAAAATAAGGTCTTAAATCACCTGAAATGTTAAACACCCCCCCCCCCCCAAAAAAAACAAACAACTCTAAAACTTTTGTTCTGGAAATGAAGTGGGTAAGGGAAAACACATAAGCATACAAATAAAATGGCCACCTAGTATTTTAAAGAAGACACACAATGCAATCTTACAATTTCAAAATCTTGAAATTTAGATGTTTGGCATTAAAAGACCTAGGATTTTTCACTGATTTGCATAAAAGTTAGGATTTTCTATTTAGTTTTAGAAAGAAAGTGCTCCAGGTCAGGAATTCAGTCTTCAGCAAGAGGCATTAGGATCATGTAAACAGTCAGATACACAGATTATTCTGTGCCTGTACAGAATGTACAACACATTACAAACTTAATCCTGACTGAGCCTTTAGACATTAAGATGATTCCAGATAATTGGAAAAATAAGGAAAGCAATGACAAAAAAATCATGATAAGGTCTTTAAGGATGTGACAAGTTACACTAGTTACAAAAATATTAAGAACCATTGAATCACTTTGTTGTATTGTGGATTATACAGACAGTCTCACTGCTTAACATCTCTGAACAGCTAAAGCATGACAAGGAGAATTCCAGCACTCTTTGGTAAGAAGGAATTACTGCAGGAATATTTCTGAAGTAGACAGTTATGATCCTTTCCTTTTTGAGATCTGACTTCTCTTATGTCTTGCTGAGAATATAGATATAAGCAAACAACAGTACTTGAACGAGTGAGGAAATAGCCAGTGCTATCCATGTGATATCTAGAACCAAGCACAAGAAGCTGTTGCCACCTTTACTTCTCATAATGTATTTGCAAGATCAACACTTGTATAACCCTAAAAATAATTGTAACTGACAGTGGGTGACAGTTCCTATGACAGACCCATGCAAGGGATTTTTTTACGTCATACTGCAGCCCTCTCCTTTAAAATGTGTTGACTAATCCCTGTTTGCCAGAGGCAATTTATATCCCTCCCTTCCTTTCAGGTGTGAAAACTGCTCTTAAATACTGTCTTAGTGCAAAACGTTCTTAGGAGAAATCTGTACTGCTGTAAGAGTTAGTTTCATAACCACAAAGATCCCCATAGATTTCAACATCTGTTAGGCAGTGAGTTGCAGTGCCAGAAACAGGGACACAATATCATTAGGTGATGGAAGTTTTGCTGTGAAGTACTGTCTTAAAATGTGAGTCTGGAATATAGCATCGTGGTCAGTGTGCAGAAATCATATCTTCTGTTATTTTCAGTGGTGTTAAACCACCTATAAAAGGACTCTATTCTGTGACTGGTACTTAAGAGGAGTATGGAAAGCACAGGAGTGGGAGGGACATGGGGAAAAGAGCTTTGCATTTGTACAATCATCATAACTGTCCCCCATCACACATCCTGGCACCTCCTTATCATCATGTACTGTTGAATGTTCAGCCTTTGCTGATACAATGGTTTGCGTGGTGGCAGAGGGGGTGCAGGGCATACAGGAGAAAGGAGGGCAAGACACAAGCTGTCCTCCTGCCCCTTGGGAGCAGGACATGCCACAAGCTGGGTGAGCTCATACTGGCATGGAGATGCTTAAAGGTATGGGTTTAAATCTCAGAGAAAATACAAATGGCAAAAATCATGTTACTTCGTTGACAAAAATGGCCACAGCAGTGCTACCAACTGTATCAGCCTCAACAGCAGCCCAACACAGAGGGCAGGAAAACATCTATTTTAATTCCTTTTCTTCAGCTGTCTAATTTGTGTCTAGTATATTGAGTAGGTTACAACTAGTTGGTAATAAGCAATGGTAGTAGATGGCACATCCATGTTTCTTTGCAAATGAGAATGTGGCTAAGAAAAGGTATTTCTTGCATTTTCCTTTTTTTTAACAAAGATGTAGTGATACTTGTATTAACATTCTTACACTTGTGGAGAGTACTTGGTTTTCTTTGTAAGAACATTTTTCCTTAAGTGGTTATGCATGGAAAACATCAAATAGTAATAATAAAAAGCCAGATAAAGTGAGGATTAGAGGGCAGAATTAAAATCAAATGGCTACAAAAGCAGTAATGGCAACATATAAATACTGTACACTAAATCACATGATCACCTATAGTCATCTGTGTTTTATCTCTACACGATCATCCTAAGAGAAGATGATAACCTGAACTGGAGGTGTTCAAAAGACTTCATTGAAAATTGCAATCACATGTTTTGAATATTTTAAATAAAAATCCCAAGACTGACAATGTTGCACTTGAAATTAAAAAGGAAGCAATAATGAAATTGTCAATTAAATCTATACTAATGACTTATTAAACTGTAGAACATATATCCTAAGAAAAGGCACGGTTGACAGCCATGAGTTCGCATGTGCCAAAAAAAAAATTAAAATAATTGCAGAAATTAATCAAAACAGCTCATTTCCAGGAGAGAAAAAAACAAAAAAAAAGTAGTCTATCTGGCAGTAGTCACTACAGAATGAAAAGCAATATGTTAGTTGATTGTAAGAATTTAGCAGATCTGAAGCTGGTTATGTACTGAAGATTTACACACTCAGAAGTGCCTTTATCTGGGGAATAGGACTGTGGATGCCACGAAAGCCAAATGTCAGCTTTTCATGGTTTATGAGATTTCATGGAGGGCCCTTTCTGCGGCAAGCAAAATGTTCAATTTTGCAGTCTTGAGCATTTTTTATGTCTATATATATTTATTCAAAATTGCACACAATATGTTAGGTGACCTAAAGGCAACTAAGATACTAAGGACCTAAGACATTAAATAAATACTACAGTGAGGAAAGAAAATAACAAAATGCTACACCCAACAGAATATCCACTGCCTTCTAAAAGCCTTAAAACTCTCTTATGCTCACTGTGTTCCATGAAGAGTTACTTCTCTGCATCTCACTACTGCTCTGTTTAAACACCTGCTGAAGTCACCCTTTGCCCATTTCCACAAAAACAAGAGATCATTGTTTGCTCTTTTTATGGGAGGAATGTAGGTGCTCTCACACACATTTAGAAACTCCTGCGATGAGATGACAAATGTTTTGTTAAGTCCTTAAGCACTGACATGAATATGTAAATATTTTTGAAATGTTTTTATGGAATGTTTGTGCCAACTCTGTACTTTTAAAAGGAACTTTTCAAGCTGTCAGTCTGGGAAACATCCAAGACTTTGAGGATGCAAATAATCACAACCACCAGCCCAATATGAAGTGCCAGGATATAAAACATCCCTTTATCTCTATATCATATACACATACTTGTTATCAATATTTGGTGTTTCAATATTTGTTGATTCTTCCAGACCTCTAATTCAAGGACAGGAAACACACTTGGTGTTTGTCTATATGTCAATAATTGTTATATATCTAGCTTCAGTCACACAGGGTAACCTATAGATGCTATGCAGATTTCACCAGTATAAAATCTGTCATAAGTGTGGGTACAGACAAGTGGTGATGGATCTAGATTAATGTCTTGAACTCCACCCCTCACAAGCATTTCAGCATTAGACTTACTACCTTTTTTTTTTCATTTTCATTTCAAGAAAAAGCAAGAGTATTTCTAACATAAAAACATACTTCCTAAGATTAATTTGTTCTTCCAGAAAGTTTTGTTTGACTTTGTGCTTATTGGGCTAAACAAAAAATGTGTCTGCACTTCGCAGTAAAATTACGACACAAAATATCTCTTTACCTTGTACTTAATTTTAGAATTCACATGATACAAAATCACATGCTGAGTCCTGAGGCTATTAAAAGACATTACCTGGAAGAACTTCATTATCTTTTGAAATGCGTTTTTCTAAGTCACATGCTGAATTAAAAAACAAAGTTCATTATTTTTTGTTGCTGTACCAGAAAATAAGAATAAAAAAATTGTAGGCATTTTGCTTATTTTGAGAACCACCTCTATCTTTTGATTATCATTTCTGTATTGAGATGTGTTTGTACCTGAGTCCAGTATATCTATTCCTGCCTATAAAATGAAAACACAGTTTGATGTTATGTCTAAAGGTTTGTTATATATCCAAATTGCAATGCTTTTTCTATCAGTAAAATCTTCTGAAATCAAAATGTCTGTATATGTGTCTGTACGTGCATCAACCTATATGGAAAAGAATGAAGCCATGTAACTAAAAGCAGGAAATACCTGTTTTCTTCTAACTTCTTCTAAAAACATCACAAGATTTCTGACAGTTATGCAGGTAAGCCAAATTTCTGGGCAATGTCCAGTCCTGGTCTATGCTACTCCATGAGATAAGCTGACATCTTAAAACTGAACGACAAAATCTAGTATTGATGTCAGAAACAAATTCATCCTACAAAATTCCTCTTTTCCAGATAATTTTTCAGACCTATTTTATGCTTCCAAGCAAATAAAGTTATTCTTTTACAGCTATATTTTAAAATAGCTGAGAGTTCATGTTCTGCTGCTACAGTTCCATCAGCTGTAACTTACAGTGAAGTAACTGAGCCTCAATTAAGGGGAAGTATTACCATATCTGAGAGCTACAATCTGGAGTATGGAGAAAGAAGAACTGAACCACCAGAGTGTCTCATGAACCAAAGCTGCTAATTTATTCAGCGCTAGACAAGAAATAGGATTGCAAATCTCTTAACATTATCACAAAAATCCCTCTGGAAGGCAATACAATGTGTCCATTTGGTGCACACAATGCTAGAAAATGTTGTTGAATCAAAATATCTAAAATGAAACTTTTCCTTATTAAAATAATAAGAGCATTATATGTGAAATCTGATCAAAATATATCATAGTTAAAGACAGGCTTTCTGCTGATCTCAGAGGACCTGGTCACACTGTTCATAAGCCGAATCATAGAATGGCTTGGGTTGGAAGGACCTTAAAGAACACCTAGTTCCAACCCCCCTGCCATTGGCAGGGGCACCATCCACTACAAACATGGAAACAGCCATTTATATATGCACACAAATATATACATCTATATATACACACACACATATTTATATACACACATATATATACACACACAGATGTGGTATATACACCACTTAACGTGGTAGTTACCCATGTATGAAAGGAGAGGAGACTGTAGGGAGAAAAAAAAGGAAGAGGGAGACAGAGACATTTCTGGGTAACAGAAATGAACGTTCAGGTTATCACAGATTGCTTTTTTCTTGACCTTCTTAACACTCAGCTGAACAGAAGATTGGGCTAGATTTTAACCTCAGTCACTTCTACACAACTCAGAGTCATGGAATCATTATTCAGGTTGCAAAAACCTCTAAGATCATCGAGTCCAACTGTTAACCCAGCACCATTGTGTTTACCTCTAAACCATATCACCAAGAGCCACGTCCAAGAGCCTTTTGAGCACTTCCAGGAATTGTGATTCCACCATTTCCACGGGCAGCCTATTCCAGGCTGATAACATTCCACCATTTCCATGGGCTGCCTATTCCAGGCTGCAAAGATGGGTGGGCGGTACAAAACAACCTGTAACAGGAGCAGTGGGTTGAGCTGCTGGCTGAAACACTCTCTGTAACCACACTTACCTCACCTTTCTGACAGTATAAACAGCTCTGGCAACTTGCTAAGGGTCCTGGGCTGGGTTTATGAATTAAAACATGAGCCCTTCCTACAGAGTCTGAGCTGAAGCAGAATTTAGATTTATCCATGCATAGTTTGGGGAAAATTATCAAGGCATATCAAAGAACTCCAGGACAAGCTGCAAATTTCAAGTGAAAGTTGTAGTTGTAAATTGATAGCCTTCAGATGTTCTGACCCATAAACCACTCATCACTCTCTCTCATTTCTACTGTACAGGAAAATGAAGAAATCACAAGAGACACCATTCAGTTTCAGTTTTTTGAAGGGTCAGGCTGTTGACAGGAACATCTGGCAGTTGAAAGTGGCAAACTTCTAATAGCTACCTAGGAGATGAGGTGTGAGAAGCTCTATTACTTAATTGAAACAAAAAAAAATTGGGTAGACATGACAGAAGAGAAAATCATAGCTTTTAACTACATACAGTTTTTCCTTTCGATATAAAATAACTACCTTTAGTGATGGCTTGATTATCATATTGGCATCCTGTCATCTCTTAATCCATTTAGGAATAAAATTGTTGATAGCCTGGTATTTAGTGTTTATCTACTGTGTATTTTAAGGTATTGAGTTACACTCGAAGGCCAAAGTCATCTGTAGTGTAATTGACAAAACACAAACTACATTCTACTTAATCTCTGGACAGGTGTTGGAAAGAAGGCCAAATAGTGACATATTTATCAACACCTCCGCTTAGAATTCTTTGCTAGTGATGTATTTTCCAAAGGGGCAAAGCTATTTACTCCTGAAACTCCTGTTAGAGCAGAATCATCTTCAGTAACACTAAAATAGAAAGATACATTTTTTTAATCGCCAAGGAAGATGAGTAATTGCAATGAAGAAGCAGGAAAAAATTGCCCTGTCAAATTAGTGCATTATGAGCCAAAATAACTGCTTTTCATATTGTGCATGTTTTCTTACCTCTGAGTGCCCTATAGTTACATTGTAATTGAAGGGAAAATGCTGACATATTAGATAGAATAACATAATTTTCTCAACTGATAATGGAGCTTTTGACACTTTCTGACCAACAAACTCAATTTTTAATTGCTGGAAAACAATCTTTAAAGTACCATTCAAACATGAAAAAAACTAATTTCTTTTTTACTTCGTAAACTATAGAGGTTGTGTTTTCTAAGGCATCTGCAGCCATCTAAAACCCACACACAGTGAAACAAAACTAGGTAAGAATTCTACTACATCGAAGCCAACACATGTGCCTCAAAAGCACATGTTGCCTCAGCCAAGCTCTAGTACTACCAGCCCAAGCAGGCATTCAAATATAGTTAATCAAGACCCCAAACTTCAACAGACAACAGCCCCCAACAACTTCAAATCTCTTAAATTTGTTTTCCACTGTTTTGAAACTCTAAATGGCACATGGGTCACACTTTTGCAGTTTTTTACAAAACCGTGGAAATGTTCTTTTTGAATATTAAAGCTGAGATACTTATTTATAAAACTCATTTTAAAGTTATGGACTCTGAACTCAGCTTCTGAAATTCTGGCGTCTTAATGTACTCTCATCTTTAAATGTGTCCACTAAAGCATAAGGAAAAACTAAGACTTGCTTTGCAATCTTAAGCCAGCTTGAGGTTTGCATTTTCGGATTAACATGGGCAACTTTACTAAAGAAATTAATTTAGCAAATTAAAGTGAATTAGAGAAACAGAGACAAAATCTCTTAGAAGGATGTGTGACTCAAAGTGACATTTTTCTGTGGATCTAAACAGTATTGCGAAGCTCAGTGCTAACGTTGTGTTAATTGTATCTAGCTGACTACTAACAGGCTATTAAATTAGGGTTAAATTACTAATGGTTCACTTCAGACCTTCACAGGCATTTCTGTAGCAGAGTTTGAAGACAGTGGCAATTAGGAGACTTCCATCATGTCCAGGTGATTGAAGGCAAGTAATGAGTTATGTTGTTAATGGAAAAATAGGGTCCATCTCAAATTAACAAATAGGTGAATATGAATCCATCTCTATGAAATCTGTTACTCAATAATTATTGGTTAGCACAAACGATCTAGGGATATCAAGAAATCAAGAGTGGTATCAAAATCACATGGGAAATTTGCAGACAGCAAGGTGATTGGTGCTGTTGTCATCAAGAAGCTGCAGAGACAACAGAACAGAATTGTACAACCATTTTCATGTCAAATAGAGTTTATCAATAGTGATACAGAGCTTTACATAAATATATAGATATTATGTAGTATATAACACGTGCATATATAATACAAGAATACTGAAATCATGTACATCCAGCACAGAAATGTTGTCTCTGGACACACATATTTCACATAAAAATTGACGTGGATAGAATAAATCAAATTTGCCAAAATAAAAGCATTTAGGTTTTTATTTTCCCTTCTAGAGTGCTTGATCTAGAACCAACCAAGAGAACTCTGTTGGGTGAGAGCTCAGTCATCATTGCAATGGAGAAAGGAAATGAGAGACTTAAGAACATAAAACACTTGGGCCCCTTTCTCTTCCATCTTAATATTCAAATTAATGTTTATCTGGGTAAATACACACATACTAGACAATTACTGGCCAGCGAGAAGCACAAGACCTCCATAAAATAATGAAGACTGACTGCTCTTATGTTAATTATGGGAATGACTGTACAAATAGGAAGTCATGACTTTTATGGCCTCTTGTTGCAGAAGTCACTGTTTCTGTAGTTAGCACTGCTCTTATACTAAGAATTCATGTTGATCGCAAGCCACAGGCATTCTTTCCTGGCATTGACAATGAAGCTGTATTTAATTATTAAATTTAAAAGCCTTCTATTGTTTAAGATGCCTGTATAAATTAAATGTTTCTATTTAAGGCTATTTCTATTTGCTTGTATCTTAGGACAAGCAAGGCCGAATTTTTGGTTTTTAATCTTTATTCCTGCAATAAAGTTCTGAGCAAACTTGATATACTCATTACAGGAGAACCAAAGATAATTTGTCCTGACCCTGTATTCTATTTTAAAGGATGACTTCCACTTATTTATTTTGGAGTACTGTTATTTTACCCTTGGGATAAGAGATGAACCAAATTCAAAGACTCTAATTCAGGGTTTATTGACTTCAGTGGCCTCTTTTCCTCAGACTTTACTGGAAGTCTCTGGCACACTGAAATCATCACCCTGAATCCTTTATTGTACAGAAGCAATTCTGTCCGAACCACCAAGTAATTTCTATGGGATGATTAAAACCTGCTTAATTTTCTCATGTGAACAATTTTGAATTTGTTACAATAGGAATAACTGGAATAGCAGTGCTTATCAAAGTGGATTAATGGGCTTCAGGGAGTTTCTGTCAACTGTGATATGCACAACTCATGATGACAACTTCCTACATGTAAGCATAACCCATGTCTGTGAATATAAACCAGAAAGTACCAAGATAATAAAGAAAATACATATAAATGTCTCCTAACACTAAAAAAATTCAATGTAAAAAAGGTAAATGTATAGTCAGAAAAAAGTTTTCTTAGTTTCAAAACAAACATCAGTTTAAACTTTTTAGAGCTTTGTTAACATCCGCTTTATAAAAGTTATACTTTTTAATTTGACAACGTTACCTCATCCAGCTATGGCAAACAGCTTATTTGGCTTTTAGAATTACAATTATTTCATCTAAATAATTAAAATAAATTCTTTAATGTGCTTATACAGCTCCTTGGTAAATGTCACTCCTTCCATTTATTTTTCCATTTGTTCCATTAGGTTGCCTATCCACAATAAAAATAAAATTGTTCCTCTCAAATGATCACAGAGATCAGCATCTTTTATTAAGCCTGTTCAAGATATTTAGAGCTTCTGAATTAAATAAAGCCAGAATAAAATGTGTTAGTAAAAAACCTCATGTTACCTACTTCCCAACCCACTTCAGTGTATTTGATTTATGATGATTCTGAGAAGTTCTTGTGCATAACCTCATATCTGTGTAATTTACCACAAGGACTTGATCAGTCAAGAAGGATATTAGACAACTGTTTTATTACCAGCCAAGACTAATGCTATAAACTCAGGGATTAAACAACATGTGCAGACTCATGTCTGGACATTTCAATTTTCAAGTCATATTGTTAGAGCTCATTTATAATATTCTTCTCCTTAACCAGAAGTGTAGATTTACACACTGTCATTTTCATGGAGAAGTAGTCAGGCTGAAATATTTTCTCAAGTTTTGCTGTATAATAAAGGCAGATTTCAAGAGCATCCCCAACTTAGTCCAAAATTATAAGGGATTTTCTCTCAGCTGTATCAAAGCACTAACTCAGTAACACTTTAAAACAGAATGGGAAATATGTTTCCTTTTACTAATGGCATACTTTGAATGTAAACCCATCCTAAAATTGAAATTAAAATATTTGCTTGCTCTTTACAAGAATTGATTTCAAAAACATGTCTTCGTATTATACTTAGTACACGGGGTCAATATTTTTTGCTAAGATCATCCATGGTCCAAGGCAAAACCAAAAGCTGCTAGTCTGTCTCCTTTCTTCCTCCCTGCATTAATTAGTTTTAGGCATAAAGTTAAAGGTTATTTAATTTGTTTCAGCTACCACTGGATGTCATGGGAGGCATGTCCTGCTCAGATGGGTGCTGCTCGGTTTGCCCATGGCTGTCACCAGCCACGGGTGACCCAGCTCTCTACTGCAAACCCAGAGGTTGAATTAATGGGATGCCTATGTCCAATCCGGATTTTCCAGCTGAAAAATTAGAACAGCCAGATGCCACTGGATGACTTCCTGGACAGGACTGTCCTGTATTGGGTTAGCAGAGAACAGGGAGAGCAAAAGCTGGGCCATGCTCACCCCAATTCAGCAGGCAATAGAGTAGCCTGTCATTTCCTTTGGCCTATAGCTTTCTGTCTTTAAAATCTTTGGGTTTTTTAACCCTCTTGACACATTTTAGAATGCTTTGGAAGAAAGTTAAACATCAGGACATTTTCTGCTAATGGACATCGAAGATACTCCTCTGTCACCCAGTTTTTGATTATGCAGCCTATTACTGTTACTGGATAGTTAGTCTGAGTTAGTTGGATAAAAAGGTCCCCAGGATCTCTCACTTCTCTTGATCCTGATTCAACTACTGGACTTTCAGCCTACGCTGAACATGATTTTTTTTCTTTTTTCGCTGAGAACCAAGAATATTTTTGAGCATCGTTAGACATGTGCAAGTGTCTTCCATTTTATCAGTCAGAGAGATTGTAGGGAGATTGCTTGATTTTCCAGTATCACCAGAATGTCATAAAGCTGTTAGTATTTTTACATTGAAGGCAATGGGATGTTTGCCACTGATTTTAGTGAGGACAGGATTAGGGCCAAAATCCTAACTGAAGGGTTGTTGGTTTTTTTTTAAAGAAGAATTATTTCATATTAGTGTTTCCTTCATTGTTGTTTATCTGGCTAAACTGCATACTCTGTGTTAAGTATTTGTTTTCAACTGGATAAGGCCAAAATTATTTTGGTTGGCATTTAGTCTGAAATGAAGAAACCCTTCAAAAAAGAATTTTGTAAAACCTTGGGTTTAAGTACAGTTTAATATTTTAAAATTGTAATTAAAAAATAATACTTTTAACTATTTTATTGTAACAATGAATAGAAACTGCATCTTCAAATAAAATAGCTTCAAATAAGGAACTATATTCTCAGTCTACATTAAGCTAGGTTTAAAATTTTGTAACAAATACTTTCATTTGTATTAACTAGTTTGTGTGTACTACACTATCTTAGACACTTTTTTCATGATCACAACCATAAACATTTTTAACTTGGGTCCTGACACTTATTTTATTTTTATTTTTGTCTTTCATTTCAACTGCATATTGATCAATCCTAAAACTTATGAAGACTGCAATTGTAAAAATTTCAAAATATGCTTGAGAAACATACCATAGAAAATAGGATCCAAACAGATTTTTCCCTACCAGTTTATCAGTCAAAACAGAAACATAAAAACACTGAAAAAGAAATAAAAGAATATTTAATTATTTATTGACTTGAAGACTATCCAATGTCCTCTGAAACATGTAAGGTTACAATAATGGAGATAAGAAAGAACATTCTGTCTTCCTATGTGGCTTCAGTTTCCCTTTGATGTTTAACAGCTCATTATGAATTATTTTTAATAGTGGTAAGTCAGTTTTTTTCTTTTGCTTTTATGGGTGTTTTGTACAGTGATCAGTGGGAAACAGTATGGAAACCATACAAAAAATTGTAGTCCTTCAAACTGGTTTGGTTTTTTATATGATAAATTTTAATTAAGCCACTTATCTATTTTTTTGTCTCACAGTGTTTCCCTCCTTTTAGTTTACAGTAGTCCTTGAATATGCTTTTCAAATGATTGTGAAAAGTCACTGGTAGAGCTGCAGAAAAATTTACATTTTGCTTACTCAGCTTGACAGCCTCTTCTCCATCTACATGTCACTGGCATTGCCAGACTGTGGAAGCCATATATTTCTGTTAAGAAATAAATACTGAGTTCAGGATCTTAAGTTATTTTCTCTAAGGTATTTGCACTATATATTCTCTCTTACCTTAAAATAGTTTAGAATATTTTATATAAAATGTCCATATAATAGTATATTACAAAATGTTATGGACAATGATATGGCAGTCAAGTTGAGTTTTCTTAAGCAAATTCATCAGATATTGCTTTCATTGTTCCTTATAGCACACACAATTACAGACACTTAAGAACCCTTGACATTCAACTATAAATTAATCTTTAGCATCTACAGAGCTAACCCAACTGATTGAAAATATCATAAGGTTTTCAGTTTTCCGCATAGAATTTTTTCCTTTGAGCAGTACAGCTTTCTTGAACTTATTATTAAAAACAGAATACTTTCATCTAAGTAGTTCTGATGGGACACTACATCACAGTTTTTGAAGGAATTGTACCCTTTGGTTTTTTTACCCCTACATTTAAATGATTAACTGGCTTTGAGATATCCTATGAAATTATGAGGGCACTGTATATTTACATTCTTTAGGCATTCTTAAAAATCTAAATTTCTGTAACTATCTGAATGAGTAAATGAAATTTCTCCCAGAAAAAAAATATCTAAATGTGAATTGAACTGCAGGCACATACTTGACAACATGTTATTCGAGTTATTAAGCTCAAAAAGGCTTAGTTGTCAAGGAAAAAAAGCTGATTTTGCAGTTATCAACAAATAAAAATAACCCCCTAGGTCTGCTTCTAATGGAATTAGGTGATACCGTCAAAAATGAGGGGAAAAGATATTGTTTTTAATCTTTCAACCATAAACTATTATATTGTACTATTATAACAATACTATTCCATTTTATAAACTGTCATTAGTAATAAAACAGTACCATTTTCTGCATTTGAGGTAGATTTACAGCATATTTCCCCGGTTTAGTTCTGGAAAGCATTTGAGGTGACCTATTGCTTGATTTTGCTCATTATTTGAGGCAGGTTGAAAGCCAGACTTGCGTTTATTACTGTCACTTCATCTGAGGGAATGGCCCCAGGCTTTCCGAGGCTCAGAGTAGTTTCAAGATTGTACTGAAAATCCTGTAGCAACTCAGCTCTGCATTAAACTGCTGGCCTGTATCTAATTTTGTTCTAGTATACAAAAGGCCTGTTAGAATGTGGACAAAGTTATCTTATTAGTTTGATTTGCATAAGATAGCCAATATTTGAAATTCTAATAGCACTTTTTCTTCTTCTTAATTTCATTTTCCCATCTCCAGTCTTCTCATACTTATCAGGAAGTTTCAGATCTAACCAAGTCTTCCAAATATTTCCTAGTATTCTGTGCCAATGATTTGTGTTTGAGGTAAAACCCTGGTTCAACTGAAAACAAAAACAACATTTGATTTTGTATTACTAGTAAAACATAGCTAGAAAGTCAAAGTAAAAGAAGCACTCAATAAAAATGAGAATCTCATTTTTACATCAAGCCAACACACATTTCTCTCAGAAGTATCAACAAAATGCCCTATGCTTAAATTTTACTATCAGACAGACAGTTAAAAATCCTCTTCCCTCCTATTTAAAACAAAACCCAATTGATTTCTGTGTTGACAGCATGGATTTAGATGACTGTGTTGGCACACCTGAAATGGAATCTGTGACATAGGGCAGACACAAATGGTCAAAGAGTTCAGTTTGGTGATGAAGTTATTACTGCTGATGAAGTAGCTGATCTATCAAATGACAGCTTGAGGAAAGATCTGAGAGAAGAAACTGAAAGCTAAAAAGGAAAGGTGGCTGCCTTCTGTTGTTCCATGACTTTTAAAAAAAAAAAGTGTATGAGCCTTGTTTTCTTACGGTTTTTGTTCTCTTTCTGTAGTGTTACCGGAAAATTGGCTTGTTTAAGAAAAAAAAAATAAATTGTTGTTCCTTGCAATAATGATAGCTGCTTACCTAAGTTTCCATGATGTGATTTTGATTTAGCCTTAGAGCGAATCTAAATCACTCTTTGGGGTCACAGATTTAATCAGGGCTGCTGGAGTCTTAAGGCTTAGTAATGTGCTGGGTCTCAGCTGGAGTAAGAGGCAAGTGACTAATCATAGACATCAGCATCTAAAGAAAACCCTCTTGGTACAACCTATGATGGTAGGAAACATGCAGGCCTATCCTATACAGTCAGATACGGTAAGATGAGAAATAATTAATTGGGTTTTTGGGGTGGGGAAGGATGAGACCACTATTTCTGGCCTCTCTGTGAACAAGGGAATGGGAAATGACATTCCCAAGCCCACAGAAGCAATGCTAGTTCTGTTCAACTGGCAGAAGGGAATTTTGCTTCGTTTCCCTTTTAGTGTGTCTTTTTTTAGAGAGGTATCTGTGTTTCTGATGTTTCCTAATACAGACAGAACTAATTTTTTTTAATTTTTCTTTCTTTTCTTTCTTTTCTTTCTTTTCTTTTCTTTTCTGCATATGATACCCAAAAATTTAGGAAAAATGGTTTCAGGTAGTAAGGAAAAATCTCAGTCGATTAGAATTCAGTGGGACACCGAACAGTTGTTGTTTTCAAAATTCACAATTAAGAAACTCTATAGCTTGCTTAGAAGGTGACCAGTATTTCTGAGTTGCAACCATAGAAAACTAAAATTAGGTTACATTTCATATCATCACCCTCATTTCCAGACAGGTGACTAACATTTTTTGGATTTAACTTTCACCTGCATAAGACCTCTCCTACACTGTCTGGTCATTAATTCTGACTACAAGGAGGTGCTTTTGCAGCCATTTCATTATTGAGCTTCTTGATAATCTCATGGGATGGAGATATTCAAAATTCCTGTAACATACATAATCAGAATAGATATTAAACTTGTATTAGTAGCAGTCAAAAAAGTACATTGACACTCTCAGTTTTCCTGAGCAGCTGGGAGTGGTATCTAAATATTTTCAATTGCAAAAAGGGATGCTGAAGACATAAAAACTTGCCTCAGTACTTTTGACTAACTCCTTGACAAGGAAGATAAATCTCCTGTATTCTTCTTGTGGTCATCGGTAGGGCTACCTGCTTGGATTCAAGAGGATGTTAATAAATCATATTACATAACTTAACGTTTCTGCATTACTTTCACACTTAATTCACAATTACAGCTGTATAAACATGTTCTGGACTTTTACAGTCATAATTTTAATGGTTCATGATCTCATGCTGTCACTGTTGCAATACAACAAAGACACTGAAGTAAAAATGATACATTTACTTTAACTGATATCATTGCTTACAGTATAATTTTTTTCCCAGATTGGCATATTAGTCGGACTACTGTAAATAGTACCTGTTGTTTTACTGACTACTGTTTCGGTATGCTCTTTCTGGAAAAAGATATTTATTTGCTAAGACCTTGTTTAAAGTTCAGAATAACTGATTTTCATTAAGGAAACCTGCATATCACAGGAGCCACTTAGGAGCAAGTGGATTAACCTACTCAGGTGGAGGGTATAATATTCAGCAACAGCTAAGAGACATTCACTGATGAAGAGATCAGCTTACAAGCTGCTTTGAACAGCAAGCATTTTATATCTAGCTGGAAAAAAAAAAAAGACCATTTATCTTACCTTTAAAACAAAGACATCTGAAAAGAATATGCAGTGGTATCATCGTCTTTAACTACTGCCATCATTCAGACTCTTCTTTTAATTTGCTAGCATTTATTGAGAAGTATAGCATATATTGAGAAATATACGTTGAACCAGTAGGTCAATATAAATCAGAGTTGGAGAGGCACAGAGATAAAGATTGCATGACAAAAAACCTGTAGTAGCCCTAAATATCAGCCAGAGCTGGTTATGACTCTGCTTTCTTGAGCACTAAGTGCATTCAGGTTCTGAAATGCAAGAGGTAATGATTATTACAGATATCTAATTTCTGACCATTTGAAGAGAACAGGTTACATGACTAAATCCTCATCTGCATTTAATAATTGAACTTACCAACAAATTTACAACAGCTGAAGATGTGCTGTTCTCTCTAAAATTAGATACTGACCAGATTTTTCAATGGAGAAATACCTAATAGACTGTGAGACTATATTTGTGTTTCTAATAAAAATGTTTTCTCATCCAGGCTTCCAGTCTTGGACTTAGTCTATATTTTCTTCATATGCTCAGACTTTTCTCACATTAGGCCATCTCTACTGGTAATGGACATTATCGCAATGAGCTCATTCTCATGTATTTCTTTATACTTCTCAGAATCTGAAGAATGAAGGAGCAATTAATTTGGCTAGGATAAAATTAAATAGACACATCCAGGAAAAAATGGAAACTTACTTGTTGATGCTGGCTACAATAACTATCTATTTTTATTGTACTGTTTTTCTTTTCAGTACACCATTACAAGTTGGAAAATACCCTAAAACTTAAAAACAAGCTCAGAATGCTGCAGTCCGAAGCATTAACATTACTCTCCACTAGAGTTATTGACAGCACCAATTAGTGTGTTAAATAGTGCAAAAAATGTAAAAATTAGATGCAGCACACACATTTTGAGCCAAGCCTTACCTTGTGTTATAATTATGCTTCAAAAAAGTCCAGTAAAATATTTTTGTGTACATACAGTGTAGCAACTACAACTTCAGGTGGCAAGAGAAATGCCCTAAGAAAGTGCTCCTCTAGCTTTTGTATGGCAGATATCAAGAAAATTAAAATTTCAGTGTGAAGAAAGAAATTCCAAAGCAAGAGGAAAGGAAAATTCTCAGCTAGTTCACCACATCTCTCAAATTTATGCCAGTGACAAGAACTAAAAGGTGTGTAGCATTGATTTAATACTCCATGTGCTAATTACCTGTATCTTCATGTTCGATGCAATGCTTTCATAGTTGTCACAGATTTAGAAATCCTAGCACATAAATTTTTATGCACTGTTCCTATAAAACTCTGATAAAGCTCATCAGAAAGCATCATTCATGAAGGATTTTTAAGTAATTTTTGGTTTGATGGAGATCTCGTTTGAAGAGAGAAATTTCTTCTTCTTCTCTCATTTTCATAAGAAAGAAAAGCTGCTCATGGGAAACTAAGTAAATCATCAAACAGCTTGAAATTTCTGGAAGCAACTTTTACCACAGAGAATCATTTATAACTGTACCTACAATTTCAGAGTGTGGTTTCAGTATACTGACGAAGCTACTTACAGACGTGGAAAGGTTAACAGAATGTATTGGTTATTATGGTTAGATAGTACTTTGTTAAAATACCTAAAATTGAGAGCCAGTGGCTAAAGGTGGTTTTGTGCTATTGGCAACAAGTTACAACTGTTTTATTTAGTAAAGTTACTACTGCCAATTTACATGAATTCAATGAAACATAAAATCTATTCCAATGGTTTTCATCTACCACTGCATATGCAAATCGTCTTTATTCAAATGGAAGATCTTAAGGAAAATCTTAATTGTAAAGGAGAGAGAATTCTGGGGATGGAGAGGAGGGGAGAAAGAGTGAAAGGGGATAAACAAAACGAAAACAAAATTAAACCCAAGAAAAATGTGAGTTTTGCCTTCATCCATACTGCCTTTCAGGGAGGAGTTATCTTACCAGCCAGGAATGAAGACCTCATGTCAGTCAGCAAGAGAGATTCTCTTACATCCATGCAGAAGGAGTGACTCACAGATGTATGTTGGATAAAGCAGTGTCAGAAGATGAAAGAAAGTATTAAAAGAAATACTGTGATTAAAAATTGAATCTGTAACATTAGTACATACTTGGTTATATACAAGATTAAACAATCATTTTCTGACAAGTTTTCCTTTTATGCAATATTTTTATCAAAGAAGATAATAAAGGTAGAATAAAAAAAAGCAAACAAAACAAAACAAAAAACCAAGCACACAAAAAAGCCAACAAAACCCACCCCTGTTTAAAGATTGTTTAATGAGTTTATTTAAAATTTTATTGTCCAGAGCTCTGAGGAACTGAATAGCACTGTGAAAGCCACATAAACATATGTGCAGGAACTAGGGAAGCCAAGTTCCCAGCATCAGACTATTATGTAAATATGTGCTGATTTCCAGATGCAGGCAAATATCTCCACAGGAACTGTATCACTCTACTTAGAATTTAACAAGCTGGAATTAACAACTATACCACTTGGTGTATATCTCACCTTCCAGATGTGATTCAGTCACTAGTGGACTGTCTATGATAAATTTTGGTAAGTAGTTTTTAATTTGGCTACTTGATATATAAAATGCCTGCATTTGTGAAGTCTTAACCTGTTAGCTGCTAGTTAGCTGTGCTAGAAATGATGAAATGATTCCTTCCAATCTCTTCTCAGTTTTACACGTTCCAGCTACAGCTGCTCAGTCATCTCTTTTTCAGCTTGACAAGTCCTAGTCTAAGCTGTTCCTTGTACAGAAACTCTTCCACACTTTCAGACATCCTTCTCTGACCCTACTCCATTGTTGTATTTTTTCTGGCACAGGAGGACAAGGTCTGTGCAGAGCAGGTAGGATATATGCACCTCCTAGAGTATATTGCGGTATGCTGATGCTCTGTTTATTGCCTGCTCAACACATACTAGACTTCCCCCAAATACAGATAGTTCTCTCCAGCTTATTTTACAGCTTTGTAGCTTGGAAAGACACCATTTCACAGGTAAGGGATTTCTTCTGCAAACTGTTTTTCAAAATAGTATGTTTTGCTTTTTGGTCTGTATATAAGTCTTCACATATAGGTATGAAAGAGATAAATGTTGTTTAATTTGCAAATAAATTAAGAGTCTTATTGCTTGCTAGTGGTAAATCAGGAAAAATCACACTTCGGTCAAAGGTGAATAGAACCATGAAGTGAAAAAAACCAAAATCCATCTTACTAGTACGACACATTTTCCTTCTAGAAGAAAGCATTATTGTTTATCTTTCCGGAACTGAGTTAGATCTGGGAAAAAAGGGAAGCTTGGTCTGGTTCTTGTGGAGATTTCAATATCATGTAGAGATAGAGGAGAACTCATTTAGAAAATCAATAAAATTTGGAACAGTCTTTATCATGAATAGAATTTGAATAGTACCATATGTAAAAATCTACAGATACGAGCAATATTTGTACAACTTGTGCTTCCATCCAGACCCTAATATATAGAAAATGAGAAACATAACCCTTCTTTCCTTCTCTTTTGCCTATTATGGATAAAATTACAAGCCCCTCTTGGACAGCATAAGCTCCAAAGCAGGGATCAATAGCTGATTCAGCTGAAGGGAGTAAAAGGTCTACAGGTATCTACAAACAAGAAAATGTAGATACAAAGAAGGTAACACAATTGTAAAGTGATTTTTTTAAGAGTCTATATATTAACAACACACTAAGATTATACATTAAAATCAGACATACAGTTAAGAACACTCTTAAAGTAAGTGTGGAAAATTAACTTAATCAACAGCTGTTCATGGGACAGACAGAATTGCTTCTAAGGGCTGACTTTACCAAGAATTCACATTGACTTGGCAACTGATTAACATGAAAATTCACCTTTAAAAAACCCCAAACTGTGTAAGCTTAAGCAGCCTTCATTTAGGTTGAAAACTAATTTTCCCACAGTGAAAAGTTACCTAAAAGGATTGAAAAATCATTATTATTTCTATATTAAGCCATTTAACCACATGTTATATAAACCAATTCCAGATGAGGTTGACTCTAAAACCCACAGTATACCCTGATACCTAGTGCTAAGGTCCTGCTCTTTATTTTGCCAACACTGTCACTTTCACAGTCATAGGTTGACAGATAAATATTTAACACTAGAACTGGTTTTCACTTGATTTAGCCCATTTTCTTTGTGTGAAGTCCTCCAGATTCAAAAGTTTCCATTGATTTGCTGATATCATAACCCTTTTGTAGTAAAAAAAATAAGATCTAGTAGTATGGTTCCTCCTTCTGATAACTTACAGGCAAAAAAATAAGGAACTTTGAATTAAGGGAGAAGTACAGGTTATCCTAATTTCAAAATAAAACATAAAACCTAGGAGTGTTAGGTTTTGTTCTTGAATGAATTAGTAATTAGTTCTCTTGCACTAACAACTTTGTTTGAGATACTGAGATCAATGAGAGGCAGGGAGTAATGTTGAGATTAACTTATTCTGAGTTTTAATTGTCTGCTTGCTACAATCAGCAGAAACAGACATAAAGGGAATCAGTGCAGAAATGTAGAGAAACATTCCTCTGGATGCCTGCAGATTCCTCTTTTCAGAAATGCGCAGAGAAGATAGGGATCAGGATGGGATCAGGAAAGATTGTGTTCTGTTCCTTTAGAGGTATAAATCTCCTTTCTGAAGCAGGAAACTCTTCTTAACCAGACTTAGGAAACTGCTGAAAACATCAAAAATGTATTTAGTGGTCTGTGTTAACAACTAAAATTATGGATAAATATGATCTCTACTGAGACACTAAACAGATTTAAGTGTGACTCAGAGACACTGAGGCATGCAAGAAAGAAAAGGAAAAAGGTGTCATTCTGCATTGATAATGTACAAATGAATGACACTTTCTTGTAATTCACTAATTTAGCTGAGGAATAAGAGGGCATTAAAAAGATAAGTGGGGAGTGTGGGAGAGAACTGCTACACTTAAACAATTTAATGGTATCTTTAGGTTCATTAGTTACTTTTAGGTATTAGCCAGAATGTTTCATAAATCACTGCTATCCGTAACTGACTCATCAATCCGTAGTCTAGATAAGTTTCCTCAACCTCTAATTGCACACAACTTTAGTTCAGAGGAGCTCTGTGCCTATTTCCTCAGAAATTAAGAAAAACTACAAAAATACATTATTGGATTAGAGAGATTTGGAAAGTGTTTCTACAAGTAGAGCAGAAAGAGAGCTTACATCCTTCCCTCTATGAAACATCCAGCTAACACCCATATGCTCACTTTATCACATTAATGATAATGGAATGACACCTACAGAAAACTCACCTCCCTATCCCTTTCCTCCTCCTTTCATCATTTCTTTGTCCCTTGAGGAAGAGCCCACGTGGCTCTTCCTTGGCACTTGGAAAGAGATCTTCCTCTTGTCAGTGCTACCATAACTGAACAATGGCATGAGGCAGCAGCATTAGAGTCTGAGAAAGTATGGGAAAATTCAACACTGTACAAACACCAAGGAATTTCAAAAAGAGGATGTCTCACCCTAAATGAACTTTATTGCACAGGTCAAATCCTGTCACAGTGTGTGTCCCTTCAATCCTCCTACATTCATTAAGGCAATGTAAATGAAAATTAAAACAGAGTTTACAAGATAGGTTAGAAGTGCTCTTTCTGGTCACATTAGATTTGTTAGTCATAAAGAGTTGTAAATATTTTCTGCTCTTAGCAAACATTCTTGCTTTTGATCTTTACATAGAAAAGAACAGAATTTAGTTTGATTTAACTATTTTATAAATCTATGCGAAAATATCAACAGACTAGCCAGTAAACAAGAAAAAAATACATTAATGTGATTTCACAAGCTAGTACTGTGCAAAATCAATTTGTGCATACAGGCCATACTGTGCCTTTGAACAGTGAGATGTTTTAATACCTATTTCATTAGTCTGGTCTAGTTTAATCTCTTCCTTGACACAAGAAATACTAGTGAATCCTCATGGGCCTCCTAACACTTGTTGTGCAATTGAAAAAGATGCATTTGGTGTTGTGTTTGTTCTGTTTTAGCTAATCACACAATCCTTCTTTTAAGAAATGCCATCCCTCCTCTGGCAGATGGGGGCAGTTTTCCCTACAGGCCAGGAAGTTGCCTGGCCAGAGTTCCCCTCCTCCCTCCCTGCCGTAGTAGGTGTTCCTTCCAAATCTAGCCCTAAAGGACAATAGAGCGAGATCTACAAATCTGGAATCAAGTCACTTATGAAATGCCTTTGTAACCTTTGACAGCCTAAGAAGAATGAACTTTTCCTGGCTGGATCCTCTCAGGAGTTGTGGTGAGGATGACCCAACTGACCTGAGTTCATATCCCAAGTGAAAGCAGCAGTGCAGAGACACCACATTTATTTTTTTTAATCTTAGTTCTAAACAGTTTTTACATCTCCTCCCAGTCTTCCTGGAAAAGGCTCAGAGTCAGTTTGGTTTAAGCACTGGGCAGAGATTCAGTAAGACAGCATCCGAAACAGCAGTTTTCCTGAGAAGAGAGAGTCATGTTCAGAAGAAAAATAAAGTAGAATAAACAGTTGAAGAAACCTAAAGCCTCTTCGTACTCCCATCTCTGTGAAATATCAGCAAGTGATTATATTATATTTCTCCTACTCATTTTCTTTAATATAAGAATGGGACACACATAGTTTAACTCCCAGCAGTAATTCAAATTAGTCTGGCAAATACAGTTCTCTACTGAACTCCATGTACATTTAACCTATTAGATAAATGCTCAGCCACAGCCTTCTCTCACTTACACAAAGAAACCTACAAGTTACAGCACAGTTTGGTTGTCACATGAGTAAGAATTTGCTCAAGTCTCTTCTATATGACCTGCACTTTTGGTAAATTCCTCACAAAGATCTATCTTACCACCCTTCTGCCAAAATACTCTCAGGCTCAAGTAATTTTCAACCCCTCCTTCTCCAACCTTGAGACTCTCATCCTGGCAGTTTGGCTTTGGTATTAAGTGCTGAAAACTAGATTAGATGAGGGAGAGAAAAATAACTTGATAGTGTGGTGTGGATTGGCATGAAGGCTGTGTTGGCACTCATGTGAGGTTACTTTAGAGTTGTAAAGCTTCAGTAAAATTATTCAGGTCACCCTAATACCTCTTGACTTTAGCAGTTCTTGTGACAGGTCCAAAATATACCATAAATGCTCATTTAGAACAACGAAAGTATTTTACTCAATATGGATAAAACAATACCAAGTGTATCATAATATTATCTAAGGAGATAGGATTGGTCTTCCTAAAATGCTTGTTTCGTGATTGCTTTAGTTTTAAATGTACGGCATGGAACAAAAGTTCCCTAAATATCTTTTATTGAAGTATCTTCAAAGGTATTGTAGCAGAAGAAAAATTAGCTTTGATTTGTGTATAAATATCTGCCTCTTTCTTACTCCCCCCATATGCATGTTTATTAAAATATATCTTTTCAAATGTCCTTCCAAGGGAGTCCCTGAAGAAAAAAATAATCCAGTAAGTGGAAGGCATTAGGAAAACAACTGAAATCAAAGTCTTGCTTTATACACAGACATTGAAGCAGTAAGACAACCCTCCACAGGGATGAACTGCAAATTTGAGGGGCACAGCACTGAAGGCAGACTCACCAAAGGAATTCCTTCTGAAACCTGGTGTTGACAGGTAACAGGAGTGCTGGCTCCTATAAGAGCATGCCAACATATAACTCAGTGTGCAAGCTGTGACATACATTAGCTAAAATTAAAAAAAAACATTAGTCAAAGCAAGATGATGGATTCTCAGTTGACAACAGGCTCAGCAGTAAGAATGTAAATTCAAATGTGAGATTACATCTCCCACCAATGAGATCAGTCATGACACACGTGGCTTCTGCTGTTAGATTTAGTGCCCAACACCAGTACAATTCGCAAGAAAGAAAATGGAGAAACAAAGATATATGCGGCTACACATCCACATGAGAGGATCCCTTCCTTACTAACGTTTCTCTATAGATGAGCACCAGAATCAAGGAGCTCAGTGTGATTTTATATTCCCTGTACATTTTAATTTGGACTGAAAAATGGGAATAAGGGTACTCTACAGTCTTGCATTGGTTTAACAGGAACTTTTCCACAGCAAGTCAAGAGAATTTCTAGTACTCAAATCTCACCTTCTCTTCTGGAAGGCTCTATCTTGTTTAAGTATGACATAGGGAAAAAAATAACTTGGGCATCACATATGCTTTGCAACTGTCCAAAGCCAGTGACGAGAGATGACAAAAACTTTGGCAGGCACAGCACTTTCCTGGGTCACAGAGTGATGTGGAGAGGTCTGCATGGCTCATCAGGGTGGTATAAGAACAATAGTAGCAATGTGGTGAGCTGATTTTAAAAGATCTCCTTAACTAGAAGTTGTAAGACTGGCACTTGAAACAGGAATTCTGGCTTCCCATGAGCTTTAGCTCAGTTGAAATGTGACCGTAGGCCCATCACATTTCCCAGGCAGTCTGAAAGCAGATGCTTGTTTGTGCTTGGAAGCTCGAGAAGAGGAGAGGAGAGGAGAGGACAGGACAGGACAGGACAGGAGCCCCACATCCCAAGTTAAAGGACTTTTCATCATGCCCATTTTCATGAAAAGACAAACATATCCCCAAAATATTTTCTATTTTAAACATTAAGTTAACATTTCCTTTTAGAATATATTTGACTTTCCCTGCACTTTCTCTATCCTGGTATGATCTAAGAGCAGTTTTATTTTTGTTAGCTGGTAAATCTATTAGCTTGAAATATGCTTCTGTAACACTCTTCTAACATATCTAAAATTAATATACTGTAAGGCAATTGTAGCCAAAAGCTATATAACCTCTCTTATACATTAATTTTTAATCTGGGTATTGAAACAAGCCCTCAAAATATGAAAATCCATTCTGACCTTTTGTGTGTAAGAAATGCATTTGATTCACACATGACAAAGGAGTTTTTAAGCTGTATCTTTTTTTTTAGCAGGAAACTACAAATTATAGTGCATCACTCACTCGTTTCACCTTCTCATCTTGCACAATTTTTTTTAAGCTATACTTTTTCATTAAATAACAATTTGTACCAGTTTTAAAACTTTAAGTCTATCTTTCCAAATAATTCTTAAGGTTTTGATTTCTCAGTCTACTTACATTTTATTTTTAAACTGTTCTTAGTAAAGGAAGCATTCTACTGTTAGTCCTTTATTCACATCAACAAAAAGCTTTTTAAATTTACACCAAACAAGATCACAACTTAAAAGATTTTCTTTTTAATTATGAATATTAAAAACTTATTACTACCAACTAGAATATAAAGCAGGAACTGTGAGATATATGTCAAGCACTGATCAGAAATAAACTGAACAGGGGCATCGTGCATAATTTATATAAAAATAGACATTCTTAATTCAAAATTGAATATGAAATATTTTTCTTATGAAACTTTAACCACAGGTAATCTCAGCTGATTTTTAACAAGTTGTTGTGACGAAACTTCTCCTCCAGTATCAACAAAGGGAACTGCTGTGTGACTGAGATTGGAACACCTTCAGTTCCCTCAGAGAACCTCTGGAGCTCATCCAAGTCAGTCTGACCCCACTCTGAGCAGGGTCAGCCAGACTTGGTTGCTCATGGCCATGCCCAGTCAGGTTTTGAATATCTTCAAGAACAGAGACTCCAAAACCTCTCTCACCAACTTGTTCCAGTGTTCAACCACCCTCACAGCACAAAAGCTTTCTGTAACATGTAAGTGGAGTTTCTTATATTTCAATTTTTTCCCATTGTCTCTTGTCCTGTCACTGGGCACCACTGAGAAGAGTCTGCTTCTCTCTTTACACCTCCCATCATGTATTTATTCACATGGGTAAGGCTCCCCTGAGCCTTCTCATGTCTCTACTCTCTCAGTCTCTCCTGGTATGACAGATACTTCAGTGACTGAAGCCATTAGCATCCCTTTCAGAAGGTGGTGTGTGTATAATGTGTCCCTGTTGTACAGAACTCAGAGTTGAATGTTTCAATATACAAAAGCTCTATGTGTCTTTTCTGTAAAGTTGTTTGCTTCATTAATAAACTTATTCAAGTATTGTGGTGGGAGAACCACATTTCATTTTTCCTTTTTTGATACACTACTCTATTTCTCTAGCCTGTACATAGAACTTTGCAGAAATCCTTATGAACTTTTAATCATCTAGTGTGTTTATCAAAATATTTAACTGTACAGAAATATATTTTGTATCTCCCACAAAATGTGCACTGGTTACCGTAAATTACAGTTCATCATTTCATTGGAACTGGCAGAGAGAAAAGAGTGAACATTTTTATCTTTCACACTTCCTTTTAAACTTGATTCCCAGAACTTCCGTGTTCCAGTCCATTGTTACAGTAATGTGAAGGCTAATGAGTTTATTGACTTTATAGATAGTTTTCAATTAAGAGAAAAGTAAAATCCTTAGGAACAAATTACAGCTAAGATCTTCTGTCACCAGTGAGAACATTTCTCAATTAGAGAGTAATAACTGTCTCCAAGAGAAATATGTTCAGAAAGTGGATCCAGAATTATTGTCTACTCATATCAGATAGATACGTTTTCAATTGGAGATGAATTTCCACTGTAGGAAAAATGTAAAAAGCTAAGGCAAATAAAAAGCTCTGAGCAAGAACAACAAGGCACTGAAAATTAAAGCAGCATAAGTATCACTGCACATGGACCCTTTATGGCACTGAGTTAGGAAGTGATAAACATCTTCTCAAAGGAGCTGGTGCATTCACCTAAAAGACAACAGCCACTTGGAGTTAAGAACACAGGTAAATGGAAATAAGGTAAAATAAGGGCCATAGATTTTATTAAAATAATAAGGGAGATTTTAAGCAAAAAAGAATAGCAAAATTATTTTAATATAAAATTATGTTTACTAGAATTATATTATTAACCATCCACACACAACATTTGAAATGTTTTCTATAATGATAAATGTATCATTTAAGTAATTTCAAAGTGTACAACACTAGAAAGATATCGCTACTGTTGTTTTTCCTTGGTATTATACTGTTCTTATTTAGAATTGTTTTATATTTATTCTCCAAAGTTTGTCTTTAAAAAAAATGTTTTCTTCTAATGTTTTATTACTGAAGGTCTATTATTTTCCAAATTTATTATAAAATCTTGATTTCTATTCGTAAGGGAACAATAATACTGCTATTTTCAGCAGTTTAAATGTGCCTCCATTTTAAAGATACGACCAAAATACCATGAAATTCATTAGTACCTACCATAAACCTATCTGTAATGCCAACTGTAATTGGAAAATTGGTACTGGCATATAAATTAATTTTGCTTCTATATTTCACCAATACATATAACTATGCCATAAATTTGTCAATAATTAGACTGTATTACTCATTCTTGAAGAAAAAAATGTACATATAGGAGTGGACAGGTTACTGCTCAAAATCTCCCGCTTTCATTTCAATTTCCTCTTTGTTTCCAAAAAGACTAAATAAAAGATAAGTACAATAACTTTTGTTCTTTCAAAATTTCTGGATTGTTTTTCTCAGACAACAATGAATCTAGATGAAGATTAAAATATTAAATTAACTCATTTTCTCTCTAATTATTCACACATTCATCTACACACATTCATATGCAATAAATATATCAGTCAATATTAAAGAAATCTGAGAACAAGAAGAAAATATGGTATATGATTTTTTTGTTCTTTTGCCATAAACAGCATTTCAGAGAGAAAGCAGTTGTGCCAAATTCTAAAGCTGCTCTGTGTCAGTGGTTTATGGAAGTTTACAATATAAAACACATTCTTCAGGATTTTAACTCAATTTTTTTCCCTGATGTAATATTAATACTTTCATAAATATTGCTGATAAGATTCTGAACGACATTATTTCCAACTTAAACTTAACTTCTTTCTCCCACAGTATAATAATGATGTCATTTAGTCCACTTGAGTCAAAGTGAATCATGCTTTGAATATAGCAGACTGTTGAATGTAAATCTAAAGAATCTTTTGAACTATTTCCTTAAAGGTTTTCCACCCTGTAGTGGTTCTGTGACAGTGCATTTGAAGGGCAATGCAGAGGAAGGTCATCAGTCTGAAAAAATGAAAATATAAGTACAGGCTCCAAATATACCTTCCTCTCTAGATCCCAGATGTATCCTCCTCCCTCTTCCACTCAACTGTTATAACTCTTAACAAATTTCCACTTACCAAGAGACCACTACCATTCTTAGGAAGCAATTTACTGAAGAAAACAAATTTTTCTGTTCTCCTATTCCACTTGGGAAAGCATATAGTGGAAAGCAAAATGAGGGCTCCCCTCCAGCATCAGAGGTCTGTGACATTTGTGAGGGACAGGTTGGGAGAAGCTGATATGAAGAATACAACATTGCAGTGACGTTTTATTTTTGTACATCTATTTTAGCAGAAGTCTTTAAACTTGTTCTTTAAACACTGTGCAATCAAATCTCAAAATATGGATTAATAAACTGACCAAGAACAATAAATATTTAACTCTCTGGAAACTTGGGCTGGTTGTTGGGTTTCTGTAGTAGAAAAAGAAGAAAAAGAATCAAGGAGGACAGTCAAGAAGGATGCAATCAAAACACTAGGTTTTGTTAAAATGTGCTAATATATGTTGCCCTAAGGAAGCTGACATAACAGGGATTATTTGTTTTGTGAAATACAAACCAACAAAACCAAAAAATATCATTCTGCTGGATGCTATAGGGTATGCAACATGATGCATATCTCCAGCACTTTACAAAGCAAATGTAAATTCTATCCTTAGTGTAGTTTGTAAGTGAGTCTTCTCAGTGTCAGTATTCCTAAAGCACAAGAAATTTAAGTTCAAAACTCTTTCCATAATTCTGTGTGATTTAATTTTTTTAGTAGCTAATCTGGAAATAAGGAGTCACATCAACTTCCACTTCTCCAGCTGTTCACAGTTTCCTTGATTAGCTGACCAGAAATAGGAGTTTTATCCAAAGTATCTGACATTTAAAGACTTAAGGTGAAAAGGCACATGGACAGTGAAAAATTAAAATTTAAGAAAAAGAGACAAAATCTACGTTACCATAAAATATTTCCCTGCTGACATAGTGTCAAGTAAACACTTCTTATAATTAAGTACAGGAATACTTTCTCATTTTTATTTTCAAGATAAGCTTAATTAAAATAAATAATGGAGAAATCAGTCACATATAGAAAAAATAGTCTTCCAGTGAGTGAAAGATAATCCCTAAGGGATAAGGTTACAGATTCAACGAACATGTTAATGAAACCTTCATATGTTAAGGCCGTGACAGTACTGGCACTATAAAGCACCCATATGGCACTAGCAGTAACAGCAGCAGTGTCACATTAGCACCACGTTGTTCTGATATTGTGTGTAGTTTTACATAGAAACCTTGACACTGGACTAATCTGATTAGTGTACTGTGCTTTCTGGTGGTTTGGCTTCATTTTGACAGGATCTAGTGGTAACAGAGCAACTTTCCCTGTAAAACCTGTATGATTTTAAGGACCCACTCTAAGCATAATAGTATATTGAAATTGTTTGTGAAATGAGGAAATAAATATGCAAGGTTTGGAAGCATTTTTAAGATTGTAATCCTGCACAGATTGGCATACTTTGTTTTAGTCCCTATTCATATTTGAGTTCCAGTCACAGATTAAGAATATCAAGTCAAGGGAGGTGGTAACACTGTTGAAACTGTGCCCTTTTATTCAGGGTCTGGTGCAGCAGCAGACAGAATCAGCTATAACACTAAGGAAAATAAACTTCATTTACAGGCTTTTGGGAAAACAGACTCAGAAAGAACCCCTTCATCTTTTTTATACATGTAGTATAGGTACCTGAAGTCCTTCTTGGAAAGACATTTGTGGAAAGATTTCTAAGGTAGGTGGCTTTCTATTGTGCCAATGCCATCCCTGGTTCTAACTAGATGTGGAGGGTTGCTGAATACTGCTTGATTCTGCAGGAATTTGTCAGCCCTGCCATTCAAGCCAGGGTGCCCTCAGCTCTTGTTCTCCCAGGGAAGTAGGTTCTCAGGTCACTTGTCTATGCCATATTTCCAGAAGGCAGGCAGCCAAGGGTTGGAGGCATCATGACACTGAAGAGGCGCAGCTCCAGAGGGCAGAAGCCTGTTCAGTCATAGGAGGGGGAAGAAAGCTCAGACAATAAAAGTAGAAAAAAAAAAAAGAAAAAGTAATTTTAGGTCTCCCAAAGGGAGCTTATCAGAATATTCTTTCTTCAGTTTGAATAAAACCAAGCATGCAAGTAAGCAAGCAAGGAAAGAACCCTGGAAAAACTCAATTATACAGACATTTTCACTTATGCCTCCACTTGCTCCCAATGAGTGTATGATGAGTTACATCAGTGCATGGCACGCTATTTTTACAGGATTTCTCCTTGAATCTGACTGTATTCTGAAAGAAATTTTTCTGAAGGGTGTAGATACTTTTTAAGAGTTGGAAATATCCCTTGGGGAAGTTTTTATGTCAGCTAAACCATCTATAGTAGTGTACAAGTGTTCTGTATTAGTGTTTCTATGCAGGCTTATGTATGTATAACCATGAGTACTACATTTACTTCTCTCACATGTTCTTTTTCCTTTGGATTTCAGTCTCTAAAATATTTTTGTTAGCAGAATTTTGTGAATACTTCCAAGTTTGAAACTTTGTGATTATTGTTCTTCCCAAAAGAGATACTACCAGTTCCAACACAGTTCATGGATGACTGGATGTTACTGAAGTTGAAAGCGGTTTTTTAACAGCCCAAAAGTATGAATTTTAAAAATAATTTTTTAATTTCTCTACTTTTTGTCTACCTGTTTGACAAGTTCAATTGCTTTACTTGCTGCTGGATGTACCTTTTTCTACTTAAATCTTTGTTGAAAAGAAAGGAATATTTACTCCAGGTTCTGTGTAAAGGGCTACCTGGTTATTTTCCTGGCAATTGTTACTGCAAGCTTACTGTGTTCTCTAATTTATGAAAAGTAATTACATGAAGAGAGTATTTGCATGCACATTATACACTAGAGTAATTAACATCTCAGTTCTTGCTTGCCTCATTTCCATCTTCCAGTCTGTCAGGTCTTTGATTTGAACCTGCATGTTACAGTTGTTGGTTTAAATTTCCGTAATGGAGACCTCCAGATTGCAAAAAGCTTCATTCAAACCAGGATACTAACGTGACTTCTGTCAATTAACTGCAACATCTCTGACACCTTCTTGGTTCAATGCCAGCCATACTGCTGTGGGAGATTCCTTCTTACAAGTCACACCAGTGCTTTGCATTCCACCTCCTGCTGGTGCCACCTGGGTCTGTTGGCCCCAGTGCCATGCACTGGAGGTGGCTGGTCTGAGGATGCTGATGTTGGGCTTTCCTTGCTGTGACAATACTGTTCCGTAAAGCAGTTTCTTTTGGTATTATGTCCTCGGTTTAGCAACAGCAAAAAAACAAGGCAGCTCCCTCACTAGAATCAAAATGGAGCTGAGAAAATCAGATTTGGCTGTTAGAGTGCTGCTACTAACCTTAGCACTGAATATATCATTTCAGATCTCCTGTCCTCAGTTCATTAGTCAAAACTCTTCTGACACAAGCATGGTTTTGGTATGTTTCTATCTCACAGCCCTTGTTTCTGTCAGTTTTGATGTTGTTGCTATGTATAAAATCAAACTAAGTCTTGTTTTACAATCCCAGTGTTGCCTGTGGAATCTGAGCAGTGCAATAGCTCCATTAGCAATGTTGTTCTTCTCTATGGTCACTGTCACACTCAATTTAGCTCCAGTTTTATTTTTTGCCATAAAACAGCATTTGTGGTCACAGTAATTCTGTTACCACAATGATCTAAGAGTCAGTGAAGGACAGTAATAAATTAACAAAGAAGTATGTGGCTTAGTGTAGAGTCCCCAGAGGATGCTTTGTCTGAGGTGGGATGACCAAGGTCTGTATCAGTAAGTATGCAGCCTTGGGTCTAATCACAACTCAGTGGGCTGTCTGAGAGTGGTCTGCTTTAGTTGGGCATCAACTCACAGACTCTCAGGGACTGAGAGTCCTGAAGTGAGGGCAGGACAGAAAAGACTGTTCAGAGGGCTCTGGGAAGAAATTGCACACAGGACTCTGCTGCTAAGGAGAATTCTGTCAAGAAGAGAAACTTTAGAATAAAGCAGTTCTCCAATTCCCAGTAAAATACACTTTCCAAATGTCATAAAACACATGGATTGAAAACACATGCTCATGGACATCTGTTTGTCCCTCTAGTGAGAGACAACCACTGTTCTGCATCAGAGTGTAGCATTCTGATATGCCTCTATGAGAAGATTATCACCTTACTGGCAAACAAGGGGAATGCATCCTGTTTGGTTAGTTGTCTGTGGGTGCCTCCCAGCTCTTGGGTGCTCTGTCACTTTGGATCCCCTGTTGCTTGCAGCAGAAAGGGAAGAGTGAGATTGGCTTGGTATTTGACCAAGGCTCTGCCTGAAATTAATGATGTCTTAATGATGGTACAAAGATATGACAGGAAGACATTGTAAAAACGTCAGGTTATGAAGGACTTCTATGAGCTATTGTCATATCACTGGGCCTAGGAATGAAACCCACTTATAGTATATAGTCAGTTGGTCTTCCTATGGGATCAGTAGTGACTGAGGCACAGATTAAAGGCAAATGAAAACTGAAGCTCCTACTTTCCTATTTTCATATCTATCTATAACAGTAGGAATTTAAAAGCAACTTTGAAATAATGCATTAGAAGATAAAGTGTCAATGAGTCAAACTCACAGTGAAGGCAGGCAGTCATTGCAGCACACCTCCAGCCTACTTGTTCTTAAGAGGGAATTGTTTGAGAAAGGGTGAAAATAATTCATGTGTCTAATAAGTTAAAAAATAGCATCTTACATGTTCTTCCTGATACTTACCATTTTAGGCCCACAAGATTTACGAAGGTGAGCAACAAAAGTTGGAAGTGTTCTATTTTAATCTACCACAATCTCCTGGCTTCTATTCCAACATTTTGCCCTTCCTTTGAAATATTGTAAATGGGATCATTTAGCAGTCACTTTCTCTGTCATGCTTCTCTTTCAGAGACTTTGGACCTGAAGAACTGGGAATAAAGCCGCGTATTAAGAGCCTGACACATGGAACATGATGGCAGAGTGCTGGTTTCTCCAGATGTGGGGAGAGAGAGTTGATAGCTGTGTATTGAACTGACAAAGGGAAGCCCTACAGAAAAGCTGAAGAGCCTATAGTGATGAATGAAAAAGCCCAACTCTCAGTTGAGAGTTGACTCCAGCCATTGCTCTAGACATCCTTTGAAGCTTTGGTGAACTCACTGCTCAGTCCCTCTGTTCCTCGGTTGTAAAACCATCCACTCACACTGTTACTTTGGTCTTTAGAGTCTTCAAGGGGAAAAGTTATATTATGTGTCTGTCATTCAAGATGGGAGATGTTTTAGGCAACAAAGTGATAGTATCTCCTCCCTTCCATTCTCCAAGAACCAATAAAAAAACCAACAGCAAAATCAAACCCCCAAATTTACATTTTTCAGAAACTAGAAATCCTAGAATTAATATTTCTATATGTATGTACATTATGATACTCATTTTATTCATATAATAGGTCCTCACTATTGTAAAATGCAATGGAAGTTAGTGTGTAACAAATGAAGTTCTATTGAGGATCTGTACATGGCCTCAGCAGTTATAAAAGTAGGAAAATAGAAAAAGATTTTAAGAAACTAAGCACTTCCTTTTATGGGCAGAGCACACAGAAAGGGTTCAAAAGCCACCAAAGCTGAATTGTTGCAGCATATAAACAGATAGATGGAGACTTCCACAAGCTGACTCACCTCTTCCAGTTTAACCATGAACATTACGGTGAATTGTTCAGTGGATGTGTTTGTGCCTTAGTATTGACTGCAGGAGAAACTTAGAGGACTAGGTTTTGATTAGACATTTGAGATGGCACAAGTTGTTCAAATTAAACCATTTCCTAAATGACAAACTGACCTTAAATAGTAGAATGTGAACATTCATTTTACAGAAACAGTTTTATAGAGAAGACCATTCTCCAAATCCTGTACTCTCTAGACCAGGAATTCTCTTTAATTTAGTCTGTGCAGCTCTCAGCACCTTGTGAATTGATGAGTGAATAATAAGAAAACAATTATTCTTTTTCCTGTGAGTCATTATTAGCATGAAGTAGCAATATTTCACTGTAAGGAAACCATTCTTCCTGCTGTACAATCAACCAGTGCAGAAACTTGACAACAAGAAGATGAGATGATGCATGTTTCAGAACTCCATTCAAACCAAGCTATAACTAAGAAGGTTTTTGTTTTTTAAAGATTTTTTTTCCTGTTGTTGTTCTACAAAATATGAATAAAACTACTCAGCTGAGCAATTCTTAACAGATGGTTGCTATTTCAGCCTCAGATGGCAGAAAGCCCTAGAACTAAGCAATTACAGAGTTCTTTGATGCAGAACCAGCTGAACAGATTTTAATAATTTCTTCCAAATTGGAGACACCTGGCCCCCCAGAAAGTGCTGCAAGCTGAGTGATAGAGGTGTGTGATAGAAATATATTCCTGATGTCATCAGCAAGGTTTTGGTGACAAAACCATGAAGACCCATAGGAAATAATGTAAAAATTACCTTTTTGGTTTTCTAATATTAATGCAAATAGCCCAGTAAAATAATTTTAGAAATACTCTGAGGCAAGACTGTTTTGATTTAGAAATACTCTGAGGCAAGACTGTTTTGATTTTCCATTACTGCAGACATTTACCTCCCTTTAAAAAATGCTGTACAGGATATGGATACTCAACAACACCACCTTTTATTGCTTATCTTTATAAAGCTCAAAGGCCTAAACCAGAAAGGATGAGCAAGCACATGTAAAATGTTACTTTGTGTTTCTTACTCTTATTCTATTTTCTGGATGTAACTCCTGCTTTTGGAAGATCTAAAAATATTCCCCCATGAAATATGTGCTTAAGAGAAGCCTTTAGGTCAAAGCCACAGGTACGACACTTCTGTGGCAGCTCTGCTGCATGGCAAGAAAGGGAAAGGGGTGGCCTGTGTTATTGCTCAGACTCAGCTTCACCTGTGTTACTGCCAAATTATTCCATTCTCATTCATCCAGCTCTGTCTTTGCTATCATAAGGTCATGTCTATCTTATGCTCAGCAAAGGACTGTCGCAATCCTGTTCGTGTCTCTAGTAAAAGTGAGCTAAAGCCAGCTGATTGTATGGCTTTGGCATGGGATATTAGTACTCTGTGTGGTACAAGTGGTCTGCAGGGGATCTGGAAAATCAGTTTGCTCAGCAGCTGACAGCTCTGGTCTAATGAGCCAATTGTGTTTGATAAAGCAGAAAAAATTATGAAGGAATTTATAATGTTGTTGCTGGATTTAATAATCCAGGAGTTCCCCTCCAATCCTGAGGTTCACTTTTCCTTAAAACATCTCTTTCTTGATATAATTTATTTATTGGTATAATACATTACATAAGGTAATCATGCCTGTTTTTAGAATATCAGGTATTCTCTGGAATTTGAAGTGTGAGTGTAGGAGGATAGGAGGAACTATTAAAAAGGTTAAATATTACAAATTAATCTGGGGGATTGATTTGTCTGAGTTCATAAATTTAATTGTGACCTCTGAACGTATCTGTGGTAAATTTATTAAATCTGTAGATGCTAAAGAAACCACTGTTTTACAAATAATGTACCCTCTTCCACCCCAGCACCAGCATAGCATTTATGCAGGTTTCACATTTTCTAAAAAGGAACAAAAGGCAAATAAAATAATGCTGATTTTCTCAGTTGACAGTATTTTTGAACTTTAGTGAAATGGGGTGAGTAGAAGTATGGGGAAGAAGTGTCATGATTTTCTTTATGAAGCGACATCTCTTAAACCAAAATGAGCATTGCAATAGCTAAGGCTTAAATCCCAAGGCTTTATATGTACAGTATGGGCAACACAACACGTTTTTTAACTTGGCTGCTTTTTATGTTTGGAATCACATTTCAGTTTCATGAAAATCAAAATCAGAAAAGCTCCCTGTGCGTAAGATGCACAAATTCAGTACAGACATCACACATCCTTCTGGTTTTTCTTGTCCAAATTGTATTTGACTGATTTATGTTATGCTATCATATACAATAGCTTTTTACAGTGTATATCTGGCAAAGTTATCCATAAAATTGAATACAATAAACATTATAATGCAATCATTCAGTTTTGGTTTGAAATTTGGGAATTAGTTTCATTTAAGTGGACTGATTTTCATAATATGATCCATTCAGTTGCATGCCTTCTCTATTCATTGGAACAACCTCAGTAACAGAGTAGATTTTTACTCAGTGCATAGTAACTTAATTTGATCTCTTTGTTTCCTACAAAAAGAAATCAGTAGAATCAAACACATTAGTGACCATTTTTACAGTCAGAGCAAAGTGAGGCCCAAGGGAAAGCAAGCACATAATTTAATTCCCATTTCTTGTAGGATACTTTCACATAACAGGTAAAATGTAAAAACATATTTAAGCAGAGTTACACTGCAGTCTATTTTCATATTTTTTTTTCACCTTCACTGTAAACAGACAAACAAAACATTTGGAGAACTGACAGAAACAGTTTGTCTGTAGTCCTCCTAAACCTTTAAAACTCTTCCTCGGTGTTTCTTACATTGTTTCTAAATGTTTTTCTTCCACCCTTGCAATTTCTGTAAAGTCACAATGTTTTGCTTCTGTTCCCAGGGTTGGACGTTTTAGGATTGCAGGATGGTGAGACCTGGTGATGGTGTCAGCCATGTTATGATGATTAAGTACCATGATGCTGCTAAAGTCGGGAATTAAAGGTAAATGCCTGCATTTCTGCCCTGATGCAGAAGATAGTGCTGTTGAAAGAAAATGCCCATTAAGAAAGAAAGGATTATGAAGCAATTGGTGATATGTTCTGTGAATGAGCTGCAGTTAATGGTGCATATAAGTAGAAAGAATGTGCAGCCTTTAGCTTCCTGCTTGAAGCATAACTTCCCTCAAAAAAGGAGTGAAGGAGGGAGGGGTTGAAAAAAGAAGCTTCTTTGTGTCTTTACAGAACCTCAGATTGATAACTGGAAAATGGTTTTCTGAAACAAGTGTCAGGCATGGAGGGCTGGAGGAAGATTTATGCCTTAATTCAGAAATACATTTGCAGTTGCCATTGTCTAATTGCTGTGAAAAGAAGAGCAGCGAGTGCTTGTGAAACCTGATTGTCATGGGTTCAAATGGCTGAATTTTTGGTAATAGGGGGCCATAGAGATGGTTTCAGTTAGAAGCTAGTAGAAGCTTTTGCTGTTCTATGAAAAAGCCAATGATAGCCAGCTCCAGGATAGACTTCCTACTGCTAGCCAACGGTATGTGCTTCTGTGATAACATATTTAAGAGCAGAGGGGAGAGGAGGGGGGAAAAAGCAACTTTCAGTGAGTAATCGAAATCCAGTCAGAGTCAAAACAACAACACTGATGATGTTATGCCTTCAGTTTAGAGCAAAGAGATAAGTAGAGAACATCTAAGGTGACAGATACTTGCATTTTTTTGTTATGGTTCTTTGTAACAGGCACTATGACTGGCAAACATAACGAATTCTGATTCCATTTGAAATAACTAAACAAATTGCTAAAAACCCTCTGTTAGATCACATTATGGTATGGATAAATCAATGGTATATTTAATTCTAGGAGAGCATTTATTTAAGATCAGAGTATGAGCTATTAGACTGCAGAGTTGTTGATTTGTTATATCTGTTATCATATTGATTCTTACTTTCCATTAGTGATGTCGTTTGCACACTTCTCTAAAACAATGTGATATGTATTCTTGCCCTATAATTGTTGAAATTTGACTGAAGTGACTCAGTAGATGGTACTCTCCTGAAAACAGGGAATATCCCTCCATGTTTTGCAGATCACATTTTCAAGGTGGATATAGCCATGGTGTGCTTCCTCGCTCTGCCCAGCTGGGTTGTGATGGGTGTGTGGCTGTCACGGACAGATGACAGTATGACTCCAGTTCAGCCACATTCCAGAACTCACTGGGCTGGGTCCTTGGTAATGATCATTAATACCAATGAAGTGGGATATAATATTTGTGGAAATTAAGGGAAATTAACTTCGTAACTGCTGATTTCTAGGAGTGCAGTAGGGAATACATATTCATCCATGCAGCCAGCATGAAATTAAACATTACCAGTCAAAAAATGTGGTTTGTTTTTTAGCTTGGTATTTTTATCACTATAGCTGTGATGATTCACAATTTCCTCAGTCTCTATTCATCTTCTGCTTCTCACATAAACCATCCTGAAATGGTCTGTTAGTCTTTTGCTTTTGTAGTCAACTTTTCCAAGTTACAGTACTGCTACAATTGTTGACATTATTTATCAAAAGGGAAGCCAATCTTCTGTGGCAGAATGGGTAGTTACTTTAAAGTCTCTCATAAGATCCTACAGAACCTTATCCTGACTCCAGCAATGACTGATTAGAGACTAAGGTGAATATAAAATTCCACCTTACTTGTAGGTGCTCTTCATTCTTTTGGGCATTAATGTTTGTATGTGTAGGTCTCCTGTCTTTTGTATGACTGAGAGATACTTTCCTACTGTGTGGTTTCGGTTCTGTTTGTTTACTGTGTTTTTTGTTGGAAGTTATCCTCTTTTTTCAATATTTTTCATGGTTCCTAATTGCCAAGCACCACTTGACTCTCTGATGTCACCATGTTTCTTCTGAGTCCAAGAAAGGAGGGGTTTATGTGCCAAGACCAGACAGCCCATCTCCACCAACTCTGTCTCCTTTACTAAGGCCAAAACCAGATGTCCAAGGAGGAATTTCAGAATGGAGAAAGCATATAGGATATATTCAGTCCATGATTTAGCCATTCCAAAGTATCCTTCCAGCCTCCAATATTTTGTGACTCAGGAACTTCTGAGCCTGCAGCTGTGTGTCTGAGTACAATCATCATCATCAGAAGAGGGGAAATTTAATGTTATTAATTTTTGGCTAGTAACTTTACAATAAAACTTTACTATGACAATGAAATGTATGCATTTCACACTTACTTTTAACAAGGGCTTAAGTAGATGAATCTAGCCATGACTGTAAAGGTGGTGGCAGGCTAATGCTGTGTACCTTCATCTTCTGCTGTTAATTACTGAGACCACAGCATGGGCAGCATCACAGAAGATATTCAACACAACCCTGGTACTCTGCTAGCACCTTTCCTGAAGCTGCCTTTTGTGGGTTTATGTAGCTGTGAGCTGTGGTGGCTGAGGAGAGAGCAACTGAATTTACAGACATACCTATCCCATGATGATTTTCAACACAGGATCAGTTAGGACAGTCGAGGGTGATGTTTGCTTAACTCAGCTGCCTAAGAAATCCCTAACTTCCAAGGCAGGAGACTCACAAGTTTTCCTGATATGAGCTCCTGCATACAACTGAGGCTAAGCTGAACGAAAGAACAAGCATCTGGATTCTTGTTTCTATGAGATGAGGCTTCTAGGAGACCTCTAGTCACCTTAAGAAATTTTCAGCAGACCAAACAGAAATTATAAAGTTCAGTAAAAACATATCTGTTACTTATTGACATTTAAAACAGCTAGGGAGCAGTATTTGGCAGTTAGTTTACTGTGTTTCAACAGTAAACATGTTTTAGTAAATAATACATACTTGTAAAACATCTGTGTATCACATGAATTTAAGAGCTACAGGAGTTGTTAAAAATAAGCATGGACTTAGTAAAACCATTTTATGTCCAAATCTCTAATTAAAACACTGTGGCCAATTTAGCATAACTTCAAACTCTTCCTGCCCTGCCTTCTTTTACAACTGTATCACATTCCCCCATAAAAGGAAAATCTCTGTTGATAATGTTTGATATTCTTTAGCCTACTGGGGCCAAGCATAACTAGATCATATTATCATCATATTTCACATTATGCTTACTAATATTTGTACTGTGTTACTGAGTTTCACTAGGAAAACATTCAGTGTACCCAGCAACTGAAGTAGAATGGAAAAGAGTAAATTAAAAAGCTTGTTTCAATAGTGTAATTTATAGACTTAAACAATGTAAATCTTAGGCTGCCATGCTCTTTCTGGTTTCTCAGAAGAGCACCTATGGGTGTCTGCTGCTGTACAAAATGATAATATTTATATAGGTTTCTTCAATTCTGGCCTTAGTTGTAAATATTTCAATAGATTTGCATTTTAAATAGATTTATAGCTTTTGTGTCTTGTTTCCATGACCTTCCCAATTCAGCCACACTTTTGTTTCCTCTCTACATAAATGCCTTGGGTCATTTACTTATTTTAATCTGCATGGAATAATTCTGTCTCAGGATACTCAGCTAGACCTAAACATTTTAAGAAAAATGATTTATAAATCTCATGTGGAACCAACAGGGAGGTATCAGTACCAAAAGTATTTCTGCCTTCTTCTGTTACCACGAGGTACTTTGAAACCCCAGTTCTGTTTAGGCATTTATTCCCTAGAGATTTTAAAGAAAAGTGAGAATATTTAGGCTTCCAATGTAGTAACTTCAGTTAGACAAGCTGAATATAAAATATGCTTGCAGTGATTCAATTGGATTATAACCTGGACAAGCATTTGGTGGGACAGGTAAAAGATATTCTGGTTCTTGTTCTGACATCATCACAGAATTGCTGTCTTGCTCTAAAAAGCTTATGTGATCTCTTCATTGGTTTCTTTTCTGGTAGTTGTCTGCCTTGTTTGTTTTTTTAGCGTGGGGTGTTTTTTTTTTGGTTGGTTGTTTTTTTTTAAATCTCATCAGGATTGGGTCTGTCACATTCTAGCAGATTGTGAAGTACCTCATATGACCCTGTCCCAGTTCCTATACAGGATCAGCACTGTTCCTGCAGTATCGTATGTAAACATATGGGAATTCTCAATACTAAAGTTCAGGCATTCAAAAGTATTAAAAATTGTTTTGCAAGTCATTCACTCTGAACTAGTTTTTTCTTGGGAATTTTCAGAAAGTATATTAGAGCACAGTATCCACTGACAAACTGTCACCCATTAAAATAAAAAGTCCCTTCTTCATGTCAGAGTTCTCAACAGAGGAGTGTCTGAGGCTTCTGCTGGGTAAGGGGAGGAACCAACAAAGAACACACGCATAAACACAGTGCTGAATTCTGGATATGGGATAATTCATCATACTAAGCGGGTTATACTTGCTTACAGAATTTCCAGGGTCACCATTTTAGGAAGACACAGAACCTCAGCTGGAAAACAATTGTGGCATTCTTATATCCAAACTGATGATTTCAGTGCTAATTGAAGTAAAAATGCACATTCCCAGCCCTTTGTCAAGAAGATTGTCCTGTTCCAAGCATCATACTGAATAGGCAGCAGATGTACAGAAGACAGAAAAGATCTTGAGATTTTTCTGGGTTTAATGGCATTTTCAGAAAACTCTACAAAAAAAAGTTCTTCTGACATAAAAATGAGCTACCAGCTGAGCACAGCTTTTAAGCTCTTCATAAAGTAACAGAGTGTGTGTGTGTGTCAGTAGATTTAGTGAAACGTTATCATGTGTTATGATCTTTTTTAAAAATTTGCACACCTCGGAAGTAATGATTAGTCTAAATTCAGACCTATTCTCTCTGCACTGTCTTGAAGAACTCCCTTAAATTTTCCAGAAGACAAGCAAGGTGGCGCTGACACCCAATCTGCCACTTTCATAAAAATCACAGAATCAGAATATGCTGAGGTGGAAGGGACCCACAAGAACCACTGAGTCCACCTCCTGGCGCTGCACAAGACCAGCCCCAAAAGTCACACCATGTGCCTAAGAATATTGTCCAAATGCTTCTTGAACTCTGACAAGCTTGATGCTGTGACCAGTCCCCTGGGGAGCCTGTTCCAGTGCCCAATCACCCTCTGGATGAAAAACCTTTTTCTAACATCCAACTTAAACCTCCCCTGACACAACTTCAGGCCGTTCGCTTGGGTCCTATCACTTCTCACCACAGAGAAGAGATCAGTTCCTGCCTCTCTTCTTCTCCTCATGAGGAAGTTGTAACTGCAATGAGATCTCCCCTTTGTCTCTTCCAGGTTGCACAGACCAAGTGACCTCAGCCAGTTCCTACAACATCTCATTGCTCTCCTTTGGACACTGTCTAATAGTAGCTTTATATCTTCCTTATACTATGGTGACCAAAACTGCACACAATTTTCAACGTGAGGCCACAGAGCAGAGAGGGACAATCCTCTCCCTCAACTGGCTGGTGATACTTTGCCTGATGCCCCCAGGACATGGTTGGCCATCCTGGCTGTCAGGGCACTGCTGACACATATTCAACTTGCTGTCAACCAGGACCCTCAGGTCCCTTTGGACAGTCATTATCAACAGAGCAAGGAGAAATCACTTTACTGATCCTGCCAGCAATTTCATTAACCAATCAGTCCCTGAAAGCAAGATACTCAGCTAAACTCAGTGGAACAGAATGGCTTATGCCCAAGAGAAAGCAATAGCCTACAGAGCTGTTTTCATGCTCTTACCTAACTTAAAGTAAATTGCTTTATCCTAAAAGGGCAATTTTAGATAGCAGGGCTCAGATGTCCATCATGAAACATGATGGACATTGTAACCTCCCATTTGAAACCATTTGCAAGATGGTTTCTAAAACCTAGAAGGCATTACATTCAAACTTGGATATCCTGCCTGTTGGTACAAAGTCCCAGCTCACTGGAACTCTTGGGCAGTAGGGTCCTTGGTAGACATTTGGATGTTCAGGTAACTGTCTTGGAAGCAAGTTGGGCAGGTAGGAGATGCAGGTGGTTCCCAGGACATCAACAACAGAGGCACGTGACTTCTGCATGATTTAAATCTTGGGTTTAAATGCTTCACCCAAGCCCCAGTGCTAGTGTGCTCTACTACAGGAAACAATTTAGCCACAGAGACTGGGACCAGTTTGACATCTGTCCGGAGTTCCTTGTGCTAATAATACTTTATTATATTTTAGAGAATGTCCAGCAAGGTTCCTGCTACATAACTGCTCAGGACAGGTAGACATCAGACTGCAATAATGCACTACTATAATTATTTTTTTTTTGGATCCTATATGATGTCTATTACATTTTAATTACCATGATTATTTTACAGAGATTTCAAACATAAATTGTGTCATCAAAACTGTGTTTCTTATAGTTCAATTGAAATAAAAATGCCTTGCATATTTTTCTGTCTTGGAAGAAAATCCTCCTCCATGCCCCTAGATTTGCACAATGTTTATACAGAATTTACTACTCACAGTGGAATTGTAGCTTAAAGGATTGGCCAGCTCAGTATGACTGAACTCTTGTGTCTATAAAAGAAAAAACAGTCAGTGACCCAAATGCAAGTATGTTGATATTACAGACTAGATTAGAAACTTGTCTTTTACTTTTCAGTAATGGTACTTTTTTTTACAGGTACAGACTGTAAAGCATTATGGTATTCAGATAATAATAAAATTGATTTTACTAATTTTCCCAAGCACACACTCTCTTTATTAGAAGTTTTGGGTAAAATGCAATCATTTTTTTCCCAATATGCCATATTTAGTATTACCACAACTCATTACCTTTTGCAGAGAAGATTTACATGTAAAAAACAACTGAACACTAGCTAACTTGGTTCTGATCAGATGCCTATGTGGCCTACTGATGTTTTGCAATAAATACTTCTTTAAATTTCTAAAATTATAACAGTCAAAATCTGTTTTGGTTTTGAACCACAGTTCTCTAGATGAGAAGGAAAAGAAGTTAGGTACAACAGATTCAACATCTTAGAGGGATATTATTTGGAGACAAAAGTTATTTTATGACATTTCATATTGAAACACACCATTGGGTGGCTTTTATGCATGTTTGGAAGAGCTTGTGGTCTGGGTTTGCAAATATCGCAGCCTGTGATACAACTGTTCATGTGTGTGTGGCCTTTTGGACAGAGGATTTGCATTGTAAAGAAATGCTTTTGCCTGAATACTGTTCTTTGGCACTTTTTAATCTGTATTACAAATCCAAACACACCCTTTTTAATATACTTAAAGGGGTTTTTTTGTAGTGCTTAGTGGCAGAACAGTATTCTTACAGGGTAGAATGGAAAACATAAAAATATTAAAACCAAAAGGGTTAAAACATTTATTCAGTGTTCTACTGACTGCTAAGACTAAATATTTACTTCCAGTTACACTGCTTATAAAATGAAGCATTGTTCTCACGTCCTTGAGGTTTTCAAGATATTGTCATATGCTACTGCTCTTTCCCTTCAAAATGAATTTAGGAAACTCAGGTGTATTATTAAACATTCATTATTCTTCTTGTGTTGTTTTTTGAGGTACTTCATTTATTTCCATGTTCTTGGATTAAGATTTTTTTAATTTGATAAGCGCATAGCTATATAATTAAGTTTAGACTCTGAATACTTTTACTAGAGACAATATATTATATTGCATACGGGACCTAATGCTACCATCAGTCACACATCAAAAAATATTTCTGAGCTTTTATAGTTTCTGTCTCCTTTATCAGATGAACCTAAATGGAGATCTGGCTAGTGTTTTGGGATGCCACATACAAAAAGCTTTATTTTTATTACCTATTGAATGCCTCCGTAGTGATCAAGCCTGAGATGTGGCTCCCTTATTTTTGTTAATCTAGTAAGTTAATGTAGTTTTATACTCATTATCACAAGGGTGTTCTTTGTGTGCTGTGTATTGTACAAGAAAAATACAGTGGCAAGTCTTGAAATGCTGATGAAGTGCTCTTTATGTTAAACATAGGCAAGTAAATATCTGTTCATGAGTATGTGTATTTATGATTTAATAGCAGGTTAATTTTTTACTGTAAGGAGAAAGAAAAATTCCTTTTTTGCTAGTGATAATACAACAATATTTCTGAAAATCTGTAAAGCACTGGACCAGCTACACTTTATTCCTCTGTTAGAGGTACCTCCTCAGAGGTGAAGCAAGTCGTAGTTCTGTATACACTAACCTTTATCCTCGTTTGCAACGTGTACACCAGTCTGGACTCAAAAGACAGAAGATTTTGTCACTGAGATTTGATCTCCCTGGTTTTCCTCCAGAAGACCAGGATACCCACAGGCAGCTGCTGACAGAACTTTGCCATATCTTCTCACTGTCAGCCCCAGCTCCACCCTGAAATACAATCTGGAACTTGGCAGAATTTAACTGATCATGTTTGCATTTACACACGCACATCGATTTACTAACATAAGTAGAATATTGCTGCTGCCTATGTGGAAAAATAACTGTTTGTTGTTCTACCAAGTATATCTTTCCTCAAGACAAATGGTTTACACTTTTTTCATGGAAAGGATTTTTTTACGCTCATATCCAGATGAGTATACTTGAAAAACAGAACCCAACAATGACAGTGTAACTTGTAATGCTCTTTCAAGAAGAGGAAGCAGCTAAATGAAAATTAATACTATGTCAAATTTGAAAAGTTAGAGGTACATGTGTCAGGAGATTCTAAAAGCTGAATATCAAATTTTGTTTTTACAATTGGTGTGTTTTAATTAATGGATAGATTTGATAGTGTTTCAAGTTATGTGAACATGGTTTTGTTTTTGTTGTATTATTACTGCTACTAATTTGGGCAGAGGTTGAACCTCTTGACGCACCACACAGGAACGAAGGCATGGGACTCTGCCAAGCAGAGACTTTCTTAATTAAAAACTGCCTACATCAGTTTTCTGCAACTGTGACAAAAGAATGAAAATGAGAGACAAAAAATGGTGCTTTTAAAGAAAATTAGGAGTAAAAGAAATGAAAATTATATGGAAGCTTGTCTTGAAGGCAAATACTGAACTGCCAGATTGTTGACCCTCAGATTCAACAATTGAGCAACATTAGGTTCAGCAACATGTAGAGTGGTATAAGGTAATAGGGGCCTGACCCTATTGAAATCAATACAAAAAATTTAAAAGAATTTTGAGAGCTTTGGATATAATCCAAAAAAGTAAACTAATACACACAGGGGACAGGTTTTGCATACCTCTTCTGGATTGCCATTTACACTGTTATAGAAAATGTCATTTACCTTAATATTAATGTATAGAACTAGTAGGGATTGTTTGGCAACCAAAAATTATATTTCATTCTAACAGTTCTTACAGAAATACTGTACTTTTCATAAGACTCTAGGTGTTTCTTCCCTATAAATGTTTAATAACATCTAATTTTGCAGCACTTAGTAGAATAAAAGGCTTTTGTCAAGTGCATCAAGAAACTATATCTTTTATTTCTGCAGAAATATTTGCATTTAAAATGACTTTTAATTGTTTGTTGTTGTAGGTTTCAACTCTAAAAACAGGAGAGAGTATAATCTGAGATTCTGGTCTTTCATCTGTACTGATAGAGATCATACTGAAGACTGTTTTATTACTGAGCTTATATTCTTATTTTGTAGAGACTGTAATGTTACACTCAGGAAGAGCTTTGCTGACCAAAGGTCTCAGACTTGTTTTCTTCAAACAAAGAATGCTTTTAAAAACATTTTTATGTTATCATTATGCTCACTGTAAATCACAAGCCAACAGTTTTTAAGTTTAAAAACTGACAAGTTGGGACTTTGAAGCTGCCACCAAATTATTTCTCCACTGGACTCTTATTCATGATGGTTCAGAGTGTTAATGCAGGAGCAGTCAAGCTTTCTGTGCTGAGCACAATTACACTACTCCATGAAAACTGAAGTGCTGCCCTGCTCTACTTCCCTACTGTTAGGCCCACGGACTCACCAGACTGTCTCCAGACAGTCTTGAATCCTTCCCACAAGATCACCCAAGTAAATCCCACAGGGTGAAAGAAGTGAAATTCCCTTCCATACAGCTGGAAACCGAGCAGAGAGGGAACAGAAAAATCCAGGCTCAACAGCAAATACTAGTTTCTCTGATGCCTTCAGGAGCTCTGGATACCAATCAGCATGGAAACTTTTTCTGGAAAACTTACAGAAAAACTGGGCAATTGAAGTGTTGGTGTCCCTATTTCTTCCCTGTCATACCAGGACATATTCAATAAGTATTCAATAGGAGCTGCATTATAAAGTATGAGGAATTTATATTCAGAGTGTATGTTTTCTTCATTAAACACTCCCCTCCAAGAACAGCAAAGCTGGCAATCTTGTCTTATGACTGATGATGTGTCAATTGTTTCTTTAGTAAGCTAGACAGAAAACCTAACTACCAGGTAGGTAGCGAGGTCTGCTCATTAATATCAGTTTTGTTTTTAGGTTTCAGTAAGCTTTGAAAACAGATATTACATAAAGAAATCCTTTACTTTCTGAACTACTGCAAGAGATCAATGTCACTGACTAGTAGTTGAAGGAATTGTTTGGAACAGAACGGCATAAATAAGTGGTTATTGTTTCCATGGAAAACGAAAAATGTACCTACATTTCTTTTCACTTACAATCAAGACTAGCAAATATTATTTATTTATAGCTTTAATTTGTGTCCTGTATATAAGAAATCTGTTTCACCCATTACAAATCCAAAATAGTTACAAAATACTAAATCTTTTCCTTTCTTGTTTTCTTTTCTGGTTTAGCTTTTTTAATGATAAGATAGGTTTTTATGCTTAAATGAAATGTTTTCATGTAAGGCTTGTGTTTTGTATGTCTTGGATCAGAACTGTGAATATTGAAATGATTACTGAAATATCATGAAAACATAATTTGTTATTCTTTTAAAAATATATTTTAGTACATAAAGACTAAAATGCTGGGTAGACCTTACAGTATTACAGTACCTAAAGGGGTCTTAAAAGAAGGCTGGAGAGAGACTTTTCACAAGGGCATGTAGTGATAGGCTAGAGGGAATGGCCTTAAGCTGGAGGAGGGCAGGTTTAGATTAAATATTAAGAAGAAATTCTTTACTTTAAGGGCAGTAAGGCACCAGAATGAGTCGCCCAGAGAGACTGTGGATTACCCATTCCTGGAGGTGATCAAGGCCAGGCTGGATGAGGCTTTGAGTGACTTGGTCTAGTGGAAGGTTTGCCTGCCCATAGCAGGTATTTGGAACTAGATGATCTTTAAGGCCCCTTCCAACCCAGATCTTTCTACATTTCTATGATTCAGATTTTTTGTATTTAAAAAATATCCATAAAACTAAAAAAAAAAAAAAAAAAACCACAAAACAAAACCCACATATTTGGTTTTGGTTTTAATTATAAAATATAAAAATGAAAAGAATAATAAAAAAAATCTAAATCAGTTAAAAGTGTGATTGACATATTTTCATGGCTCTACAAATAACTTCTTACTCAAGAGCCTTGAGTCTACTTGCTACTCAAGAGATTCAAGTCTTCTTGCCCAGTAATAGCTAAAACATATGGGCAGGAACACTAAAAATTTCACTGGTATCTTATCCAGGTTATCTGGAATTTCTTCCTCCCTCTTATCTGTATGTTTATCAATACATCTGAGCATGAGTCACACCATGTAGATGGTTAAAGAAGACTGATATTCAGATGTGGTGTTACCTGAATTTATGTTCTGATACTTGTTTTGTTGTTCAAATATATTAAATATCAGAAGAATTGTTACAGGCAAATGGGTGAGAGATTTGAAAACAGATGTTCATATGCATAGATATTGTCAAAACCTTGAAAAAAACACTTGACTGAAATAAGTCTCAGCTGGTGGATAAAAGGAGAAGGCTTTCAGGAAGCCATGGAAATATTTAACATGTAAAACAGTCCCAGAAATTATTTTAAAATTAAGTGCATGAAGTGCTATTCTGAGCAGAGAAATATTTTTCCCTGGCTGGTGCTGTACTTATGTCAGTCATGAGACTGACAGAGCAACTGCTCTCCCTGTGATTAACCAGCACTGAACAGACACTTGACACATCTGAGATTTGTATCTGCCCAGGGGAGAATGGGGGTAATGTGAGCCTTATGTTCTCACTCTGACTGTGGCCGGCTATTGGCAAGCGCTGGTCCTTACAGGATCTCAGGCTGACATGCTCCAATACTATTAATCTGATTCATCTGTGTTTGCCTTTCTTTACACTCAAATGTATCCTGAGGAAGAAGAACATGTTTTTTAGAAAAGCAGAATATACTAGCCTGAGGGATGATCTATTTTGATAGAGATCTTTTTATTTGCCATACCAAAGAAGAAAATTATTTACTGTATCAGGCCAAAAATACTCTGCATTTCCAGCCCTTCCCAGTAAAATATTATGTTTAATGCTCTCACTACTTTCGAAGGCATGGTCAATAAAGCTGCTTCTTGACAGGTTCTTGACTCCTAAAGTTGTTTTTCTTTGGCCAGGATCTGAAAAATAAGATAATAAATGTATTAACAATACAGTCCTGATGTAGAATTCTTGAAATAAGTGTATATATTTCAAATGGTTTGAAGTGAATCAATTAGCACTAATGTTTATTAGTGATTTGAGCATCCAGATACCAAATTTCATGGGTTTCTTATTGAAATTCAGGTACAGGAACCAGTACCTTCTGATGCCTAAGTCACCCATAGAATACTCATAGAGTAGTGCAAAATCTAAGGTAGCTGAAGGAGCTGATCCCAAAAGGATTGGGTGAAGGAGATAAAGAGTTCTTTAAGCAAGTGATCTTCAGAAACAGTTAGGTGGAAAATTGTTGGAGTAGGCAGGGGGACAGAAGTTGCCTTGTGCTGTAACTATGAAAAATCATGAGCACATCCTGTTTTCAAGTTATGTGGTTTTATCATCAGATTACAGACTGTTCTGCATTAGGATGCTGTCAGTCTTTCTTCATAGAGTTGTTTTACTTAGTGTAATTAAATAAATGTTTACCAGGCCAGAGATACCGCAACTTGTGATTCTTCTCTGAAATACAAAGTTCCTGAATAAACCTAGATTTCACTGTCATAGGGCCCAATCCTTGCAGATGTTCTTAATTGTGGTCTATTAAAATTAGCTGAACAGTCCTCTTGAACTCAATAACTAAAGTCAAACAAGTGTGTCAACTTCCGTAGGGCTAGAGCCTGAAAGAATGAGAACAGTGTTTATTGAAATAGATATTTCTCCTGTCACAATCTCAAGTGTTCATAATCTAGCCAGAGCTAGCAATGTAAGTTTTGCTCAGGCTCCCTTGAAAATGTTGGTCAGAGGTTTGCTTTGCAAAATTTGGAGTAATACAATAGGACGTTTCAACTCCAGGTTCAAGTTCTCAGTGTCTAAGTGCTATCACTATGTGCCTAAATATCTCCTTGTGTAGTAAAAAATTCTGCCTAGAGAAAATCTCCTTCTCAGGCATTGGCGAGGTCAGAGACAAATTTTGCTCATAATCAGGATCCTGATCTGGTAGTAGGGCCTCTTGGTCTTAAAGGCAGCACAACCTGTCCCCAGCAGTGCCACCAAACTCCCAGCCAGTGGATGCGTGGTGACTGTGCAGGTGCTGGACCACTTTTCACAGCACTTTTCCCTTTCTTTTAAATTGAGATCCATGATGTATAATAACCAGGTAGATATCTTATCATAAATTGGAGATATTATTGAATTAACTTTTTCTTTAAAAAAAAAAAATAAAAAAATATTTAAAAAATCTAGCTAATTTGTCTGCTACTTCACTCAAACACACTGAATAAAAATTAATTGCCTTAACTTTTCTAAATATGAAGATTATATTCAGCTCAGTTTTAAAACCTGCTTCTTTCCAGCAAAAAAACTCCCACACATGATCTGAGTCTGGCTAGCTTTCCCCATTCTTGTTGACTCCTGGTCTCTGCCAGACATGGAGTTGATCCCAAAGATGCCTTAGCTTTTTCACAGATTTTCCTCCACCCAGATCCTATCCCTTAGACCACAGACAATTTGACAAGAAGAAGTAATAGAAACATGCATCTACTGAGTAAATGATGCTAAAATTAATTTTAACACAATTTAACACATTAGAATGTCAGATCGAGTAATTAAGTTCATGCGGAATATTGAAGAGGACAATATAAAATATTATCTGTTTTGAAAAGAAATATTGAAAGCTTTTTTTTTTTTTCAACCTGAATTCCACATCATCATTGCTTTGGAACTGGCTGCTCTGGGAAGTGGTGGAGTCACCATCTGCGGAGGTATTTAAAAGACATGTAGATGTGACATTTAAGGATGGTGTTTAGTGGTGGACTAGGCAGTGTTAGGTTAATGGCTGGACTTGAGGATCTTAAGTCTTTTCCAATCTAAATGATTCTATGATTGCTTTGTCTTACTGATTAATTTTTTATATCTCACTCACTATAGGAACAGATCTGTAGCGCATGACACATGTATAGACACGTAAACATGGAGGGGTATAATATTCAGCATTAGCAGTGAGAATACAGTGTTGCCATAAAAGCATCCATTGCTCAGAGGATCATAGAAGTTGTGATCCTATCAAAAAACACTTATCAGTAAGTACACAGAGTTCTCTAGATTATTTGGCAGCACTGCCACAAAAATAGGTTTCTCATGACCAAATGTGGTGGATTTTGCTTCATTGTAAGGAATGAGTACTTGTTACAGTGGCAAATTGAACGAGTCCATGTCTTCATGAAATTAATTATACAATATCTTCTCTGCTCCATGACTTCTCATAGTGTAGCTGAACTTGTCTTCAGCTAGTTGGCATCTTTTTGCCTCATTGTTTGCTCCTACTGGCAGAATAACAACAAAACTCAAAGCAGTGCTGAAGCAGTCCAAGAATTAAAGCCATGTGATCTCAGCTCAGCCTAGAGCATGGGAAATAAAGCTTTGCTCATAGCCAGCATCCTGGTGCCAGTATATGACTGTGGCATGAAAAGCAGATAATTAATTCATTAGACGGCATCACAGTTTACTTAGTCCTTTCACCAGGAATGCTCCATTCTGCTGCATTCATCAAAAGGAGACTTGTTCAGTCTCCCTTTCCAGAAATCATGGCCCACCTGAAACAATCATGATTTATTTGTCTTCCCAAACCTTTCTACTGGCTTAGCTTCAGCATAAGGTTCAGAAGCCTGGATCTGCTTTTAATGCCCTGGTCTGTTGCAGTTTAAGATAACCCTGCTGATCATACTGTAGCTTCCATTAAGTTAAAGCTTCTCCACTCTTGGTATTTGAAGAGCCCCTGCCAAGATGCCTGCGCAGAGATCAGGGCCAAAGGGTCCCTCACTGCAGAATCTGTAGGTTGATGGTTGCTATTTCTTTCCTGCTATCCTTTCCCTTCTTGTAGAATATTTCTGAGCTGAATGAAACAACACACCAGGGTCAATTTTTCCTCACCATATGCTGGAATTATAGACAGAAGAAACCACAGTTTCCTCCAACATAGACGGAGTCAGAAGAGACTCATGCAGTGCACCAGTCATGTGTACAGGGAAAGAACACAACTATCTGTCCTCTTGTATCTATGAAAACTAGAAAGGCTTAAGCAATCAATTCTGTTTCCTTAGCAATTTACTGTACTTCAGTATAATAATAGAAACCATTTCTTCATATAAAACTATTAATCTTTATCTCAGTCATTTGATGATTGAGTGGTCACAATCATTTAGTGAAACATTAAATATGTAAAAATGTATTTGTAGAAGACTAAAGAAAAGTAAAACACAGATATAGTAAAGCAATAATAAAAATGAAGCATGATTGTCTCAACTATGATAATTTTAGCTTTTCTAAAATGGTCTATTACTGTACACTTTAGAAAGAAATGTAATAGAAAAATCAATTTAGTTTTTGTTTTGAGAAGTAATTCCATGTAACTAAGAGAATTATGCACTCCACCCACTTTAAATACTTCTGGCATATGTTTTTAGCTTAAATTTTGAATAATTTCACACAATTACTGTTTCCTCAGTATGACTGTACTATCAAGATTTTTTACACACAGATTATTAATATTTGAATGTTCTTGGATCATTTCTAAGGGACTCACTAAAGACAGTGAAAACACGCATAAGTCTTTTCAGTTTAAATAGGGATACACAGAAATCTAGAAATTTTAAGTGTCTGTACATTGGTAAACCTGCTATAATCTATGTACCATTGTAAAACCAAAACTGGCATGGGATGTAAAATGCCAGAATTCAAATGGCATGGTTGAACTGCAAATAGGAGAGAATAATTTCTGTTTGATCTGCAGCAACTGTGGTAATAATGAGTTTGTTATTCTAAAGTAAATCTATTTCCTTGTGTTCAAAATCAGCTTCCTTTTCCCAGACTCATCCCAGACAGCTGTAGACACTTAGATAGGAAATACTTACCAACATTTAATCTATGTACCTAGAGATAGCAGTTTTCTCCACTGATTACTGGGCATGAGACTTCTAGATGGCCAAAAGCAGTATGACATCAATCTTATTCCTTGCTTATTAATTGCAAACAGTTGAAAGAAGAGGAAATATGTTTCTCTTTTCAGTGTCAGCCACTGTAACTCATAAGAGATGGGGTCTGTTTCCTGCTTATTCCTTAAGCTATTGCATTGCATCACTCTATCATTCTGACTTTCTAAGCTTTACAAGATTAACTTACTTTATGAGTGCTGCTTAATGTAACAAACATGGTGAGTGTTTATCAGTTGAACTACTTTTTCAGAAGTCCCATCTGCATGTTTCCAGGTATGTTTTATCAGCATCTTTCCACCTGAGATTAACTGTAATTAAAGTCTTTCTTGATTGATCCCTTTTCCTTCACAGAAGAAAATGATTTTACATTTTGAAAACAGAAAGCAATATCAATTGTTTACAGTAAAGCGTTTTCATGTATGTGAATTATAATAAAATTCTTTATATTTCTTTGAAATTTTTGTTGTTTTATTGACATACATTCCCTGAATTTATTTCCATGTGTTTCAATTTCATTTGACCTGGTTTTTTTTTACAGCATGCAGGTTTCTGATGATCATATAGTCTCAGACAGCTCTTTGATATGTTTTACTGATAGCTTCAATAAACAATTTATGACTGTAATGATTCTATTATTGTTGAAAATACTGTTGAAATTATTTTCTACATACTTGTTAGGGTAGACTGAGATATGTTGCCTTATGAAAAACTGAAACTATAGTCCAGTCCTGTAGTCTTCACAATTTGTACACCTGAACAGTGTTATTGTAGAAGCATCGAATGAACCAAACAAGAAGAATCGTCTGGAAACCATCTTGACCAGCCTGCTGTCCTAGATCACAGAACCACAAAAGGTCCTAGTGGTCCATAGTGGTCCTCGTCAAACCTGGACCTGGCCCAACCTCCCTGCTCAAGCTGGATCATCCTAGAGCACATTGCACAGGATTGCATCCAGACAGTTCTTGAGTATCTCCGGTGAGGGAGACTCCACAACCTCTCTGGACAATCTGTTCCAATGCATGGTCATCCACACAAGAAAGAAGTTTTTCCTCATATTCAGGTGGAATTTCCTGTGTATCAGTTTCTGTCTATTGCCTCTTGTCCTTTTGCTTGGCATCACCAAGAAGAGCCTGGATCCATCCTCTTGAGACTCTTCCTTCATATACTTATACACAGTGATAAGGACCCCTTTCAGTTCCTTCTTCACAAGGCTGAACAGACCAAACTATCTCCTCTCTATCCTCGTAAGAGGGGTGCTCCAGTCCCTTAATCATCTTTGTCATCCTCTGATGGACCAGCTCCAGGATCTTCACGTCTCTCTTGTACTGAGCAGCCCAGAACTGGAACAGCACTCCAGATGTGACCTCACTAGGGCTGAGAAGAGGGGCAGGATCACCTCCCTTGACCTGCTGGCAATGCTCTTCCTGGGATACCATCAGCCTTTTTGGCTACCAGGGCAACTGCTGGCTCATGGACAGCTTGTTGTTCATCAGAATCCATGGATCCTTCTCTGCAGAGCTGCTTTCCAGCAGGCCAGCTCCCAGCTGGTACTGGTGCATGTGGTTATTATTCCCCAGGTGCAAGACCCTGCACTTGTCTTTGTTGAATTTCAGAAGGTTCTTCTTGGTCTATCTCTCCAACCTGTTGAGGCCCCTCTGAAGGGGTGCACAGCCACTCCCTCCCAGATTTATATCATCAGAAAAGTTGCTGAGGAGGCATCTGCACTTCATCCAAGTCATGGATGAATAAGTTAAATGATACCGGGCCAGTATTGAACCCTGGGGGATACCACTAGTGATAGGCCTCCAACTAGACCTTCTGCCACTGATTACAACCCTCTGAGATCTGCTGTTGAGCCAGGTCTCAATCCACCTCACAGACCACTCATCCAATCCACACTTTCTGAGTTTGCCTATGAGGATGTTGTGATAAACAGTGTTGAAAGCCTTGCTGAAGTTGAGGTAGGCAGTATTCACTGCCCTCCTCCCACCCAGTTAGGCAGCTGTTTCATCATAGAAGGCAATCGGGTTGGTCAAGCATGATTTACCTTTAGTGAATCCATGCTGACTACTCCTGATCACCTTCTTGTCATCCATGTGGATAGAGATGGCCTCTAAAAAGAGGGTCTCCATCACCTTTCCAGGGATTGAAGTGAGGCTGACTGTCCAGTAGTTCCCTATTTCCTCCTTCTTGAACTTTTTGGAAGACTGTGGTGATATTTGCTTTCTTCCAGTCCTCAGACATCTCTCCTGATGATCACAGCCTTTCGAAGATGATCATGAGTGGCCTTGCTATGGTGTTCACCAGCTCTCGCAGCACTCATGGCCCGCATTGAAGTCAGATCCAACTATGAAGTTAAATCAGTTGAAGCTTATATTGAAAGGCTCTCTCTTTTCACTCCTCTGTTTTTCCCCACTTCTCTGCATTCTGCAGTGGGATGGTTTTTATCACTGACATTGGAAACTCCTGACTGAGTAACGGAAAGAGTATAGGAAGAACAACTCTGTCAACATTCTAGCTTTTCCATCTAAATGATTGATTTTTGATTTTTCCATCTTAGATATCTTCAAGGTTTCAGTTATGCCATCTGAAAAAAAATAAGTGCGTCTAAATTATGTGGTATTACTTTTCTCCGCATTTCAAAAAATCACACTGGCAAACTAACCTCAAGAAAATTTTAGTTCAGAGAGAGACAGATTTAGGTAAATTGTTATCTGTGTCTGTTTTCTGCAGGCTTTATGCTCATGGGTAGATAAAAAGAGAAAGCTGGACATGGGAAATTGGTTTGCAATAGGAGCGAGTTGCAGCTCCTTCTGCCTCTGTATAGCTGTGCTTAGATTAAGAAGATTACACTGAGATACAGCATGAATTCCCACCAGTGCAAATGGAAGAAAAATCAGCCTCTTGGTAATGGTTTTTCATGCTGGAATATGTTATTTATTTCATCTTCATTCCCTCGTCTGTGAAAAGAAGTGTCTTGGTGACAGCCAAAAAGGCTTAGGACAGATTAGATCCAGACTTGTGACACAAAACATTTATTTTCAACTAGAGATTCAAAATGTTTGATTCAGCAGACATTAAAATAACTCAAAATGTCGTCTCTGTCTTTGATGTATGAAGCCTGAAGAAGAGGCTGCCAAATTTATCTGAGTACTGAATCTTTATGGTCTGGTACATTCTTGGATGCAGAGTTCAAAAAATGTTTGCATGAGAGTATATAGGTAACCTACAGGAATTGTCAGACTTTAACAGACCGCTTACCAATTATTCTCTCTCCAAGTAAAGTATTAGCTGCTTAAGAGAAAGGCTCCAGAGGTCATCAGTAGGGAAGGATTTGCATAATACATGTAACTTATCCTGCAATCTTGTTGCACATATTTCTCTAGCAAAGTCAATTATGACAAAATGAAGATTTACATTGTATATGAAAAAGTTGGTTTTAAATTTTGCATAAATGCCTGTAAGAAATATTTTATATGTAAATGGCTCATTAGAGAGGAAAAGGGTTCATTTTCTAAGTGCATAAGACTTTGTCTATTCATTTTATCATTTTTCATTCTTATCCTTCTTAAACTAATGAGGAGCAGCTGCAGCTTAAGAATAGTGAGGCTAAAGAGCGCTTGGATGACAAAAATGCAGCTTTTCACGAACTAAATAGGTTATTTGGTTGCTTCTCCACTTTCTTATTCAAGTCCAGTGAATCAAAGTGGTGTGACTAAAAGGAGGGAAGACTGGACTTGAAGAGTCTATACAATTTCTATTTCTTCTTTCTGCCTACTATATTCCTTCTCTTTCTCTTCTATATATAACATTTTACAGAGTATTTCTCAGGATTCAGATAGTAAGATTTGATGAGATAAAATGTGCTATAGAGATGCCCAGATTAAAAAATAATTGGCTCTGTCTTTGCATTCATTCTTTTTTCCTCATTCATTTTTCCAAAACTTTAAAGTAATCTAAAACATTTTCAAAAATGTTTGTCAGAGAGACAAACCAGTGTCATTGAACTTTTTCATTACTTTAGGCATTTTCCCCCCCATCATGCTTTTTATTACTTGCATGTTTCTCCTTCCCCAACCTCTTTGCTATCAATCTTTAATATTTCTCTTTTTTTTCATTATTTCCATGTCTCATTTTCTCCTTTTACCTGAGATCACTTCTCCTTGGTTTTCAATGTTGTGATAAACAACAAAGTCCTTGTATTTTATGTTAAAAATATATTAGTATTTGATTGTGAAATGTACAGATCACAAATTACAAATTGACTTTTTGTTTCTGACTGACCAGAAAACCTCTTGCTTTTTATTAAAACCTACTATCATGTGAAACTGTCTTGCCTGAGCTCAGCAGCCTCTTTCTCCATGCTCAGTTGCAGGAAGGAAAACCTTGAAAAAAAAAGTTTTGTCATCCTCTTATAGAAAAAGTGTTTTTACGCTTGTTGGCTACACTGGTAATCTGAAAGTATGAGAAAACTGTCCACCAAATGAAAATTGTGATACAGGCTTTTGAATCACTGACATGTTTAACAAGACAAGAAATGAGACACTGATGCCATTAGAAAATTAGATTTACCTTTGGATTAAGGGAATGCTTTCTTTTAATTCTGACCTTGGAAATTCAGCAGATAATAGCTTTTGAAACTGTTGCATTCATGAAGAAAAGAAATCTACTTTGGATAAGCTAACTAATTTTTCTTTTGGTATTTTCTTCAGTTCAGAATATCTTTAATGAACAAGATCGGATTTTAAGCTGAGAAGTAGAAACGACACCAGTCACACGTTTATGCAAATGGCAGCTTTATACCAGGGATAAACAAAACTCAATCAAATGCCTACCAAAATCTTTGAACTTCAAACATTCCCATTACAAATCTGGGTTCAGCAGCAGCTGCAAACATATTTTACTGGCACTGCTTGGAAGGTGCCAAGCATGGATACAATAAGGGGGAGTTAAAAATGCTTCCCAATCAATGATAACTGAGTATCTTAAAAGTCAGGCTAAAACTTCACAGCAATGGCAAAGGGGCTAGGAGGTCCCTTGTATTACTTCTCTTCCCCACCTAACCTCAAGGTCCTGTTTCACTGCATTTGGTTTGAGACTTTTTAACAACTCTTCTCTAGGGTATTTTTCTCATGGGAAAGCTATTATCTCCCTCCTCCCCAGCCTTACTTCCCAGGAAAAGTTAAACTGCATTGGTTCAGATATCCTTGAAAAATTTCAGTTTGAATCAGCTATCCTGGTAGCTCAAAATGGAAGGGACTGAAAGAAGGAACTTATGACAAGGTCTTACTGAAGTCTTAAATGACTGATAAAACTGAAAATCCAGCCTAAAATGACACATAAACTAATTTAACTCAATCGTACTTTAAATTAAGTTCATTTCCAATTTTTCCTTTCTTTATTTCTCTCTGGGTTTGTTTTGGTTTTCTTTTTTAATAAATTATTTAAATCTAATCACATCTATTTAAAGAAATTCTTCTTTTAAGGTATGGAAAGCTGAATTTGATTTTGGCCAAAACCTATGAATATTTTATATGCAACTTTAGTTGTTGAGCATCTGGGGTTGATCAAACCAAACCTGTGTTACAAAGAACACATTCGATGAATCCCAGATGTTTTAATATGGCACTCCTTCCCAAACTAACTGGATCAGAATGGGAAACAAATGAAAGGTAAATGCTTTAAAATTAAAGACCTAAGCAGGCTTAAATGTAAGCAACTTGAAGGTAATGGAGAGGGTGGCACTGTGTCCGGGTAAGTGTGGGATTTCTATATTTTCTCCATTTGGTTGTTTTGAGGGCTGAAATCTCATGTAAACAGAAATAGAGAATAAAGCTTCATCTCAACAGTGGAGGTGGTGTTTGGATTAAGTTTCTCTTGCTGGTACCTGCGCTCAGCCTTGTTTCTTTCTATGGATGGGCATGTTAAAAGTTTTCTAGCAAATTTTAGTGGCAAAGTAATACACATGGTAACACCAAGGATAAGGAAAGCAAAATGCTGAGATAACAGGCTGGTAAGCTTTTACCAGTTCTGTGTAGTTTAATAAGAGACAGAACATCTCATTGACAAAAAAAGCACACAGTAAGTTTGTTAACTTTTTCCTACAGCTCACACACACAAGCATAAGAACATCTTTGACTGTATTACTTTTCCCTTTTGGGCTATTTTCTGGCATTTAATCTTTTCTCCTTCCAACCCATTTAAAATATGAGATAAATGTTTATACAGTAAGAAGTTTGATATTACTGCAGCTTGCAGAGTAGTCCCTGGTTTTTGCTAGAATACAAGGAAGGGGGAGAGGGGAAGGGTCATTTGTTTCATTGTGGTGGCAGATCAGCAATAGTATAATTCTTACCTTTCCCAAATTGCTTTATATGCGTATTTATGGTTTATGGCATCTGATTAGGCCAAGCAGAATTAAAAACAAAGAAACAAACAAAAAAACGAAACCAACCAAACAAAAAAACAACCAAATAAACATGTAATAGTATTGTCTAAATGTTGCAACTTAGGCCAAATGGGAAAGGAGCATGAGATCTATTGATATAAAAATACATTTCCCATTGTTCGTACTTAAAAAGGATAATTTTAGCTGAAACGTGAAGTCAAATTTATCCTCCAGTGTGGGTTCCTAAGTAGAGGTAGAACAGTGTTTCTGTTCATTTTCACTTATGATAGTGTGGCTTAAGATCTTAAATGGGAATCTCTCTGTCAAATCTCTCAGGATAACCTTGTAGTGGGTTGACCTGAAGTGGATGCCGAGTGCCCATCGAGCCGCTCTATCACTCCCCTTCTAAGCAGGATAGGCTGGAGAGAAATAAGATGGAAAAATCTTATGGGTTAAGATTACATCAGTTTAATAAAACAAAACTGCAGGTCATGCACACAGAAGCAAAGGAAAGCAAAATATTTTATTCTCTACTTCCCCTCAGTAAGCCATGTCCAACCACTTCCCAGGAAAACGGGCTTCAGTAAGCAAAAAGGTTGCCCTGGAAAATAAGCATCAGGAATAATGAATGCCCCACCCCCTTCCTCCTCCATTCTCCTAGTTTGTATTGCTGAGCAGACGTTATATGATATGGAATATCCCTGTGGTCAGTTTGGGTCAGCTGTCCTGGCTGTGCACTCTAATATGCACTTCTATAAGCTCTGTCCTTCCTGTGCACTTTTTCTGATATGATCACATCCACTCCAGCCTACTGGTGAAGGGACAGTGTTGGAGGGACGGCCCTGGTGCTGTGCCAGCACTGCTCAGCAGTAGCCAAATGCCTTTCTAGCTACCAACACAAAGCACAGCACAGTGAGGGCTGCTGTGGAGAAAAATTATTCCATCTCAGCCAGACCCAACACATATCTATAGCTGATTGTGTTTGCCCCATTCTTGTGTGGCAATTGCCCTCTATTGTGCCAGAGTATTCGAGGCATTAACATCTTGGTTGTTCATATTACTTTTATTTTCTTGATTTTCTTTTACTCTTGGTTGAACCTTTTCTGTTAGTTTTATTTATAGCCAGAAGTAGTGTATATACTGTCCTCTAAGCGTGTGCATGTGTGCACACATTTGCTACCCCGTGGAGCAGTACTGAGGAGAGATTGTTAACATCATGAGCAAGTTTCACTGGAAAAGTACGTGCCTCATTATGAAGAAATAAAGTGTTTCATTTTCTTGAATAGGAATATACTGCAAGCCTGTACCTTTTCAGGGCACCTGCAAGTGCCTTTTCAGGGCACATAGTTCTATTTTGAGATAAAGTAATTAATTTTGTAACTTGTGATTTTAAAAAAAATTACCTTTAAGAAGTCTAAAGTATTGAGTTGTACTTCTTCCACCTAAAATGCAGAAGTACATCTAGTCAAGACAACTCCTAAAGTAAATGTTATGATTTCATGATGGATAAAATTATTAAATCATTAAACGATTTAAATTGGAGTAAAAACCACTGAAAGGACACATTTCAAACTACATTAAAGACTTGATCAACATTCCAGGAAATTTAAAACTAATATTTTAAAGGCACATAAATCAATAGTGACAACACAAATACAACATGAAGACAGACTATATGTGATATAACATTACAAATAGTTTTACTTTAAAGGAAACATTAATGATTTAATTAGAATTGAAAAAAGGTAAATAAGTCTTAGATAAGGCTCTTACTTTGAACTAATCTTGACCTTTTTTTTGATGTCTTGCAAAAATAAATGATCTTTTACTGCTTAGCATGGGATGTCTCAGGTGCAATACAGTCTAGGAACTTATTTTTAGAAAAAACTTGGTTTTCAGGAAAAAAAAAAAAAAGCCCTGCTTGGGATCTTGTGAGCATGACTGTGGTAGGTCAGACTAAAGGTTCTTCTAATCCAAGATCCTGTCTCTGACACTGACAGTAGCAGTTGTTTCAGAAAAAGGAATAAAAATTGAACAAGCATAACATGATAGTCCCCATGGCGTATCTTCCCAGGTGCTGGCAATCTGCGATTCAGGGAAATCCTGAGCCAGAGGTTGCAACTTTTCGTCCACATTTCATAACACTCCATGAACTTACAGATAATTGTACCTAATAGCTTTGTGAACCATTTCTATTTCTGGCATCCTGCACACCTCACGGCAATGAGCTCCACAGATAAAGTAGAAGGATGTGAGAAACCGTGTGTTCAGTTTGTTCTTAAACTTGATTTTTCATTACATGTCTTCTTTATACTTCTAATATGAGAGCTCGTAAGTACTCACTATTCTCTCATTACTTGTGCTTTTATGTTATCTCTAGTCATAGATCTTCTCACTTGTCTTTTTTCTTTGCTGAGTTTTTGAGGTTTTAACTAAACTCCCCATTTAAAAAGGCTATTCCATATTTCTGTCTCTTAAAAACAGGTTAATCCCACTTTTCAGAAGTGACCTGAATTGTCTAAATTAGGGTCTTGTTCACTTATGATTCCCAAAGCAACAGGACAGAGCATATGTCTTTATCTGCCAAGAGTAAAAGAAAATTCCAGATACAGGCATAACATTTATCTTTGAAAGAGTCTGTTAGTGCAAGGAGCCAACTACAGGCTCAAAACCACTGGAGACAGGTTGATCTAAGGGCAAATTTTGGCCCTAAAATTGCATTACATGAAGTAAGTGCTATAGGGAGCAATTAACCATTCACCATTTGCCAATAATTACACAGATATTTTCTGTTGGAAGAATAGGGAGGGAGTGATATATTAGGTATCATTTTTTAATGACAACCACTGTACCAATGTGAAAGTTTTAAAACACTCAAGAGGTCTTTGAGAAACTAAACCCAATGCACTTTGTGTCATCAGACCAAATATATGACACACAAAGGGAAAACTAGGGCACATCAGAAACACTGTAGAGCAAATATGCTCAGACCACAGTCACTGGGCAAGGTTGCATAAACGTGAAGAAAACAGGTTGTGTAATATACAATTTCAGTTTCAAGGAATTATATTTATAGAGTGTTTATAATTAAATTGTATTACAGTCAAAATTTGAAAGTTTTCACCTTAAAGAAGTTGCAGTTGAAATTCAAATCCTAAAGAATTAGAATGTATTTTGACAGGAGTCCTAGCAGGCCCTTCAGAACTGTGTGTTACCACTGAAGAGCCACATAGCTGTATTAGTGAGCATTTGATCAGAAAGAATAGCTCTGTCACAAAATGATAACTCTTTTCTAATTTCATCAGCTTGACCCAGGCTTTGCTTTCAGCAAGTCATAGATGCAAACATGGACTACTATGATTGCTAAGAATGAACTGCTACGCAACTTCGGCCGTATGACTTCATGAAGGTATATTGTAACTGAGACTTGCTGATGAAAAGGTATGATTTTAAAATGTCTAGAGATACAGAAGTTTTTTACAAGCTTTGAGAATTTCCCATAATTTCTCAGATTTTCTTTTTTCATATTATTTTCATATTACTAGAATATTAATTGTGTATATCACACTACATTATCATATTGTTCCTTTACACAACTATTCCATTTTTCATATTACTACTAGTAAATATGGGCATTTTATTTTGAATTGAGTGTGCCTACTAATGACTTCCACTCTTTTGATTTCATAATACATTTTTCTGTTGCACTACAGCCATCCACTTGTGAAATAGCATCTTCTTAGAGAATATTTAGAAACAGTGCTCAACCGCCACGTAATTTTGTCATTGATAAATGGTCTATTTATCAATCTCTTACTATGAAGTATAACTTTTTCAAAGAATTAATTAATCTCTGAATTTATTTTGGAACTTCATTAAATATTTCAATATCTTTCTTAAATTACATATACTGAATCTGAATATCTTTGAGGAGTGCAGAGGCATGAAATGCTAAACTGCATATCATGTACCTACTCCTTCTTGCTATTTAGCCTTTCATATATAGCTAAAGATTGCATTAACAGCTTTAGTCAGAGAAAAGCTTCAAAAATTTACAGTGAACTGACTGTGCTTTCTACCATGACCAAGTCACTTTAGTCTTTGCTCTTCCAAAATGTCATCAATATTGTAACCATGACCTACTTTTTTAGGCCCTGTGAGTGGCATTTCTCTTTTTGCCATGAAATGGATTTGCCTAGCTTGGCTCTCGTCTACAAGGTAATCCATGTCACTTCAGTCAGCCACTTTATCTCTCACCTGAGCATGGAATTATGTGGAACTAAAATCAGTATGACTTTATGATCCTTGCAAGTCATTTATGATTTTTTAAAGCCTGAGATCAAGAAACATCTAAAAAAAAAATATTTTAATGCCAGTTAAAAGGAATAAGTAATAAATCCCAGTTTATATTCAGATACAGTCAGGTTTAATCCATTTAAAATATATAATTTGTAACACGCTGATTTCCTAAATGAAACCACAATGGTATAACAATTCAAGTATTTAATAGCACATTCAATATACTATGTCATTAATATTCTGTCTGCTGACCAAAGGGATTATGCAATGTTAATATGAGTAGATCTAAAAGCCCATGCTGACTATTGTTAATTTTACTGACTCCCTCCTAATTCTTTATTAATTGATTACCATACAATCATTTATCAAAGTTATGATGACAGGTCTACGAATTATTCAGATTTTTTCATATCCCAGTTTTGGCTTGACATTAGCTTAGTTTGGATTTTTCTCAGTGTTCCCTGGTTTACTGAAAATAAATGAGACAGCTCCCAGGCATTTTTTTTTTAATCTCTTGGACACAGTTTATTGCAACCAGTAATTTTAAAATACCTAAATTTAGTAATTATATTATGACATCTGGCTAAGATTCCAGTGGAAAAGAAAGCACATGTGTACTATTATGTAAAATAATCCCATTTTTTATTCTAAAGATAAATAATAGTTGAATTGACACTCAAATTTCCTGCATTCTTATTCCCTCCAATATTAGTATTCTCATTTTCCCTGTTTCTAACACTGTATGAAAATTCCTTTGAGTTCTACATTACTTTGCTGTGCTAATACTTTTCCTTTAATCTTTTTCATTTCAATAGTATCCTTTATTACCCAATCCAGGTATATGTTTCATAAAAAATCGCTGTCTCCAGTTCCTAACTCTTCATTTATAGCCATTGTTAATAAACTTAAATTTACATTATTCTATTTCTTTTCTACACCAGGTTGTTATGCTTATGAGTTCAATTTTTTGATCAATTTAGACTTTTTTTTCCCAGACTTTGATTTCTGAGGAATTCAGGAAAGTTTTCTTCTGTGTTTTCAGATATGAATCATAATTTTCTGTCTAAATTTTCTTTTGGGTTATTTGACTCATAATCAGTTTCAGCTTTGAGAATTTAAAGTCTGACGGAACTACATATTTATTTACATAAATTCATTTGTCTTAATTTATTCATGGTCTTTAAAATCTATATAGCAAACAAATTTTGACTTCGCAGTTAATTCTTTCATATGTGACAACATGGAAAGTAATAGAGTTTCACATATTTACTGCAATTAATTTAATAAAATTAATCCATCATTTCTAAAAATTGTGACAAATATAGAAAACAAGACAATACAAGCAGCTGCTGAGATTGAATTCCACCATGGCAATGTATGCTTTACCTTCCATCTGTAGTTCTGTCTTCAGCAGTAATTGGCTGATTGATTAGCATTAGCTACCACCTAAGTGTCTAAATTCTGTGGTATATATTGAAAGAAATGAGAGTAGACAATGTGTCTTTCTGTCTCCCCTAACAGATTAGAGCTTGTGAGTTTTAATATTTCAGTTATGCAAAGCTCCTGAAGAGAGCTGATTAACCCTACAAGACTAATTTCACCCCTCCATATTGGTCTTAGTGTGAAACTTTTATGGCTTATGCTTCAGTTTGTTCTCTCTGGTAAGGGAGATTCTGTTTCTGCTCAGCTGTGAATGGATTTAAATGACATAATTTCCATCAAGGCTCAAACCAAGAGTCAATTCAGGCACACAAATCTCAGTAGTCAGATCACCTGTTCTCATGCACCTAAAGTTGTTCAGTAACACCTTTTTGTGACCGTTAACATGGAGTTTCTTAAACAGGACCATGAAGTGCTTTACACTAAGGACCGTGTCTAAGTCTTGATGAAAGACACTTGATTTAAATCTAAATTCCCACTGGAAAACAGTCCAATAAGTATGCTTAAACTTCTAACTCCCTTGGACAGAACTAAGTCCAATGCAAAGCTCACCCTCTTTGATTGCAAAGCGTGCACAGAGGAACACAAAGAGAAGTGTTTGCCTGGGAGCAATGACCCACTCATGAAAGTACATCTTCAGGAGACTGGACAACAGGATTTTAGGTTCACTTCAGCTGTAGGTGGTTTGAACTCATTTTGCTGAGCAGCAAGGTGACAACTGCCAGGTTAGAATTTTCCAATTTCAATTTTGAGGCTGACACAGTACAGGAGAAATATGATAATGAGAAGCCAAAGACAGACTTAAACTATGTCTTGTCTCTGTATTGATTAAAGATCAATGCTAGTTTTTTCCCTTGAACGCTGGAGTAAGATCATCCTTGGTGCCTCAGCTTACCCAAAAAAGGACATGGAAATATGTGAGGAAATTGAGGTTATGCTGTTATAGTTGACTAACATCACACCCCTCTGTGGTTGTTTACTAAATCCACAAATGCACTGAAACTCTTTTTTCTTTCTGCTGTAGCTATTCCCACTGCTACATTACCCAGTGTTTTACTCTGAAGCCTCTGTCTCATCACCTATCTTAAAGAGAAATGGTGCAGAAGCCCCATGCACATGGGTCTGCTGCGTGGCACAGCTGCTGTGTCATGCTGCTGCCCACTCAGCTGTTGCTCACAGGCTAGGGAGGATTTAGACAGAGGGGTCTGAGACAAAGAGGTCAAATTACTGTCCGTTGAAAGAGTTCATTTAAAGATCCTAGAAGCAGGCAAAGGTAAGTCAATGGGCCAAAATGCAGCACCTCAAACGTCCCATCCTGTAAGGCTTTGTGCCTGCCAAAGCACGACCACACACAGAAACACTGCACTGTAACTCAAGCCTAAACCACGGAGGCATTTCTCCAGCCAGGGACTCTCACCAAGTCCCTCTCTATGTATTTGTCATAGACACGCTCTATGACAACCAACTGGATGGTGATACACATCTTACCCTTTCCCTGTAAGACATGGAAGAATGACATAACGGGGTGTTAAAACTCCCAACACAGCTGGGAAAGCATTCTTTCAGGGCAGGGAAGACAACATCACACATACTCCAAGAATTCAGTCCAAAGCCTCTGAAAAATTCAAGCATGTGTTATGTTTTCCTGGACCCTGAGTGACTCCTAAACTCAAGCACTTTAAGAGATGACAGCACAAACACCTCTGGGGCAAACAAACACTCATGTAAAGACATGCTTACAGTTTCCCTTTCCACAAATACACTTTTCCATGGAATCTGAGATAAAAATTTCTAAAGGAGAAGAATGTCAAAGAAAAGTCACTATCTCTACTCAAATGAGCACTGAAATATTTTTTTTCTTTGGTATTCAAAAGCTGAGTTTGTGACTCTTAATATATGCTGACCTTGGAAATTAAACCATTGGTGAAAGCCCGTGTTTCTGAAGGAATGGACTACATGCACTGATAGAAGAAAGAAACACAAATAGGTAAAATGTATACTGAAAATGTTAGCCTGGCCACAATATAGTAAGGCTATATATGTATTAACAAAGAGAGAACACTACTTGGTAATAAAACAATAAGACTAAAATTTATGTGATAAGAGGGCTTTGAGAATGAGGGAAACCCACATCACAGAGACTCTGTAAGATTCTTTGCTGAGTTTCGTAAACTTTGCAGATGAAAGATAAGGAGTGAGACTGATTAGAGCTATATGGCACTTTTATTTATAACTTTTAACACAATGTGTACTGTGTTAAAATGTTTGTCCCTATTAAATGTGGGCTCACAATTTACCATCTAAAGCTATTCTCACTGATTTCAACTTACTAAGAAATGCAAACACTGGCACATACATGGTAATTGGGTACAGATGTGATTATTTGACAAATAATCATAACAAATAATTGTCACTTCCTTGTTTATAAACCACTAATTTAAAACATGTGTGTACTGACCTAACCTCACTAGTGCACTCTTTTCTAATGTGGGGAGAGAAGAGGCAGAGAGGTTCAAGCTGTTATCATTTCTATAAGAAAACTAACCTTTTGTTCTCTGGTTCTAACTTTCTGCTTCACAGATTTACTTTGCTTAGAAACATGTTTCCCACTGGCTTCTGTTCTGCAACACTTGTCATAAAAAGTGTGTTTAGAAGAGAGGAGTGAGAGGACAGAGACACGATATGTGGTGGATACCACATGTGTGCAGATACATAGTAGTGACAGCCATTTACATTGTTAGAGTGGTGCACACTTCCAGACGTAAAGAATACACAGGTATCTCCTCAGAAGAACCTTGGGCAACAACTGAACTGAAAGATATTTCATGTGTAAGAGCATGAAACATTTCGGAGAGAGAGAGAGCACCCCAAACAATCTTTGCACATAAACGAAGCTTTTGGTTTGTTCATGAATCAAACATGAAGTCAATAATTGCATTTAATAACACCTCCTATGTTCATAAGAGACATGTGAAATTTTGTTGTTTACGTATTACAGAGCAAGAATTTCAATTTGGCTATTTATGTCTGTAAAATCAAAAGTAATTTCACTTCAGTTGATGATGTTATACCAAGGATAAACAAGCAATGTCAGCAGTAATGATTAAAATGGTGTATTCTTAAGGTTGCACATGTCATGTAGCAGTGTTTACTTTGAAGTATGTTGTTTATCTATACTGAAAAATGTTAAAACCAGCCTTCAAACAATTTAATTTAGTTTGCAATCAAGTGCTGGTGTAGAGACTTTAGGAAAAAAGAACAGGACTCTTAGTGAGTGTTTATGTAAAAAAAGTACTGTTTACATTTCAGCTTCCCCTCAGAATCTAGAGTGTAATGTTTATAGAAAGCAGCCATCAAAACTGTATAATTGTATTATAATGAACAATACATTTCAATTAATTATTATAACTTTCTCTCATATCACCATTGTGAAAAATGGAGATAAAATGGGTCTGTATAATCACAAATTGTGGACTTCTTGTGCTTTTCTTTCTTTTTAGATTCTTCCAATAGCACAATAGAAACCCCAGTTTTGATCAGTCATTAAGTCTGAAATCAGCATGTATATAGTAGCTAAGAACACATGTAACCATTCAGTTGAAGCAAGACTGCTTTCCAGGCCTTCTCAGCCTTATCCTCTCTAAAAAAGATGCCATGGGGACATAATACAGTTCTTTAAGAAGAATTCTGCTTTCTGGGCAAAAGAAAGGTGCCCAGGAAGGACACAGAATACTGGGCTGCAGTAATAGTCAGCATACCATGAGGCCATATGGCACCTCTCTTTTCCAGTAAGGAAATCCTATGCTTTGCTCCACTGCTTCGTGCCCTCCACAGACAGCTGATAGCCCTGGCAACACTGCCAAGATCTACTCTTCCTGGTGATATCAGTTCTGCTCTCCATGCACAGACCCTGGTTATGGTGATGATGTGGGATGGGTGCATCTCACAACCCTGGTCCTCTGAACACTCTGTCTGGGAATATATCAGAGCACACCACAGATTCCTCCCTGTCCACAACCCCAGGCTGTTTTTGAGAGGAAACTAATGTACATAGGAAGACAACAACCACACAGATCTCCTCTTGGAGCTGAGTGTGAACGAAGCAGATCCTGGTAACAAAACAATCAGCACTGGGAAGTGATACGGGAAGCACATCCTTCTGCTCTACAAAGACTCAACATGTTCTTTGAGTGTAGCTGAGCTTCTTTGGGCATCTGAATCTGCCTAGAGCAGTGGATCATGCAGGCAACATACTCTCCAACAATATTTCAGAATGCTGCTCTCAACTGTGATTTAGAAAAATAGTTATTCAAGTCATTCCTCGAGGCAGACTTTAAGAGCAAAACCCTCTCAAGATAAGGGAAAGTTACTCTTCTACAAAAAGTCCTCGGTCGTGCTTCTGAACTTACGTGTTGATCAAAATTTTCCATACTTGTCCTAGTTAGAACAGCTGGGACCAATTCATCACTGGATGGGTGTAACCCAAATCTATGTATTCTATAGCCTTCC
>JAWMRA010000078.1:132656367-132681429 GCA_035584735.1 Pseudotriccus pelzelni | reverse complement strand
TTGTTATTCTGACTTATAATCTCTCTTTTGAGTTGAGTTCATTCCCCCTGCTGGTTAACTTTTAAACCAGCACAATACTACACTGTCAGTGTTAGTGTCATGCTTAAGTCTTCCACATAGTGTGCAGAACTAATCTATCCCTGGAAATGGCAGGCAGCAATCCTAGACACAGGATGACATATAGGACCATGGAAACACAGAAACACCCACTTCAGGAGGGACTGGGGATCATCCTTCTCTACTACAACATGCCACTGCATTGGCACTATCTTTTTCTACCCCCTTTTACATCACCCTATACCACACACCACCACCACCTCCAGCCCAGACTTTTTCTCTCACTCATTTTTTTGTTCCCTCCTATGACTCTGCACTCAGTCTATGGTTCAGCCCCAGAAGTCCATGCCAGGAGAGGCAGTGGGAGCCCAGCTGGACATGCCAGGTTGCAACCTCAGCTGTGGAACTGAGCCAGACCCACAGATCTGACAGCTGAGGTTGTCCCAGCGACTCGTACCATCCACCACAAATAAACAGCTGCTTTGGCTCCCAGGACCAGGAGTAAACCCCAGTTACCTCACCTGCTGCTACCTAACCACTCCTCCCTTCTCTTCTCTGTTCTTCTTATCAAAAGGAGAAAAAAAATAAAATCAACCAGCTGCTTCTGAGTGATTAGTAACAATCTTCAGCAAAACAGCTTACTCTTCTCTACTAATAAGGATGCTTTCCAGATTAGGAGGCCCCAGCCAATATCTCTGACAAAAAAGACTCAGGAAACTCCCAAACAGATTTGCTTCGCACAATCAGGCAGCTTCCTAGCCTTTCAGCTTCAAAACCCCATATGTTTTGTACTTTGTTTGGTTTTGGTTTGCTGGGTATTTTCCTCCAGCACAGTCTAATCAACTTGTATGTGTGTGTATGTGTGTGTGTGTGTTTGGCATGAATAGTCCAGTCTATTTATCATGGGAATTAGTCATGGTAATCCAAGGCCTCTGTAGTCAAATATCTGAGCTAGTTTTGACTGCTTTACAATTACATGATCAGGTTAACACCTTAGTGACCCTTGGGTTTATTTACTCTATCAAAATTAACACCATAGTTTGTTTCCATAACAACTGTGAATGTTTTTAAATATGCCATTTAAATGCATCCATCTAAAGGAGATAATTTGGCCCCACTTTATTCTACACAGAGAGGTTCCTTTTCTGAATAAAATACATGATGTTTGCTCAGAGACATTTCCTATGGAAAAGTATGCATACATTTAAAGCTAAATCTATGATTGTCTGGATTAGACCCTACACAAATGCAAAGAATTAGACTTGATATCAGGAGAGCAAGTTCAATATAATTTTATTAAATTAAGAAGGAAAAGACCAGAAAACAACCCTTTACTGAGAATAAGTCAGGAGAAGGAAAGCATTGTTGATGCAACATGTCTGTCCTCCCCAGCTCCCTTTAGTGTCTGATCTTGGCATACTGAGACATCTATTATTTCTGTGTAAGGCTGGGGTCAAAAAAAGAAATTAGCTTCTTCCATGTCCTGACACAACTGTGGAGACTACTGAGGTCAGCTTCTCCCCACCCTGCAAAAGACACAAACAAGTGGAAACAAAGAGTAGCTGACAGATATAGTGAGAAATATTTTTAAAAATTAGTTTAAAATTTTAAAAAGGGATAAAAAATTTACATCTTTTGGTCCACCATCTCAGGAGAAAGAAATGTGCAGACTCTAGAGTGACAACAAAAGAAGAGGATTCATTTAATTTATGGATGTATCTTTAACTATGCCACTGGGAAGAACTTTTCTATGGGTGTGTGGCAAAAGAGCACCAAGAAAACACAAAAGATGCAGTGAAAAGCTGAAATTCATTAAATTTTCACAGCTTCTCTGACTACACAGAGTAAGCTGGCTTGCTAGGGCACACCAATCTGATATGAAACTTTTCTCAGTGTCCTTGATTAGTGTGTAGAATCAGTCTTCACCAAATGGAATTATCATACACCTGCTCTGACTTTGGGAAAATTATTTGATGGGGTAGCTATACAGAAAAAGTACTAGTTAGCACTTGACTCATAATTTTCACTGACTAATGGTAGTGCTTACCCAAACCTGACTCTTACTTGCTCTCCTCTATCCCTCTAGTTGATCACTGGAGGTTTGATGAAATATGTTCTTTGCACCCCTAGTCTCACTAAAGCAGTCAGCAGTTCAAGTTGTTTCGTTCCTGCCTCCTACAATTCGTCTGCAGGTTTGTCTCAGAAAACAAAACAAAATAAAATACATCACCACTGCAAAGGAAAAAAACAAGTAAAACCATAAAAAACTACCAAACCCACAATCAATCATACAGGAGGCTCTATGTATGTAGTTACCTTGTTATAGAAATCATAGCACCTTACATTTCAACAGCTCCTTCACAGCAAGTCCCCTGTGTGCAACTTGTTTCTTGAAACCTTAGATGCAATTTTTTACATTCCTTTAGGCTGGGACTCACTCTACAAGTCAGAGAGCTCAATTACACATCCTCTTACAGGCCAGAAACAATATACCTGCAGAAATTTATTCACCTTAGCTTATCCATGGAATGAGAAAAATCTTAATGCAGAACTGTGTTACAAATATATTTTCTGATACACACTTCCTTCAGTCAATTATTGGTTTTTTGTAAATTCCTTTAGAAACTACTAGAAACAAATTTTGTAAACATATCTTCTATACATTAAGAATTATAGAAGAAAAAACTTATTGTGGTTTATCCATGAAAAATTGATTTTTAGAAATACTTTACTATATCACATTTTAAATATTTCTTGAGTGAGTATTATAGTTATTCCAGGATTTCTTATTTTTCTCTGTTAGTACATGAACTGGTCAGAATGCAATCTCCATTTCTGTCCTGCATTAGTTACGTCAAAATGCTTGTGGAGTGACTTTGGGAAAGTCATTCTGACTAGTAGCAGACGAGTACCAGCCACCAGTCAAATAAGATTCCTCACTAACAATGTCCAAAATCATACTGAAATAAAGGTATAGAGTCTTAGAAACATAGAAACATTAAGGTTAGAAAAGACCTCCAAGATCACTGAGTCAAACCTTTGTCCTTTTATTTACTTCTTTTCTTTACCTCTAAAGATTTTTTTCCCATCATTATAGAGAAAAATGTAATTGGCTCAACAATCTCAGAAGCTAAGAGAAAAGTATTGGAAAGTGAATGGAGAAATATTGAAAATTGTATTTAGCATGAAGGTAATTATGATTTGTCATCAAAATATTTCAATTTAGGATAAAATAGTGGGGGAAACAAACCAAAATATTATCTAACAGTTCTGTAGAAACAATAATGTATGTTATGGTGAACAGCAAGCTAAGCATGACAAGATAATATCGCAGTGTTCCTTCCTGAAAAATGTATAACACCTGGAGAGACTCCAGAGGGAAGTGACAAATAAGATCTTGAAAAAGTTTTCACTGAAGAAGGGATGAAAGAAATAGGATTGTGCAGCTTAAGGAGGAAGAGGATGGAGGAAAGAGTGGAACATAGTAGTCTTCCAATATGCAGATCGTTGATACAAGAGAAATTATTATGAGAACGTACGTGCTATCAAATTTCCTGGCTAAAAGTCACCATTATTTTTTGCTTTAACTCTTCATTACTTGTGTTGAGGGAAAAGTTACTTTATATTAATTTATATTTCAAGTCCACCACAGATAGTTTTGAAAACAGGAGAATAACAACCAGAATGACAAATAACGGAGCAAATAATACATTGTGACCAGTTATTACTCTTTCTCCTTGACAAGTGTGCTTGTTTGCATGTGAATATGGGTATTGATACAAGTAGAAACCATTTATCCAAGTCTTGTGTGAGAAGAAATCAACTGCTTATTGAAGAGAATAGGTTGCAAATGGGTGAAACAAGCAACAGTTCGGGATTCCACCCATTGTTACAAACCATATGAAGGGTTCATCCTGCTCCACCCTAGGGTATGTAGGCAGGGCCAGGTCCGCCACTGATGCAGGCACTATTCACCCCTTAATTACCTTAGCTAAACACAGATAAGGGTCACCAAAATTCATCATCTCATCAGGATGATTATGGATTGTGCTAAATTTTCTCCCCTAAACCTACTGGTTTTTTAAAAGATGTTATGCACTCACAAACCTGTCACTTCATGGAAGTGCAGCATTCATTTCATCACGTATTACAGTGCTAAGGTCAGTTCTGGTTCACTAAGCCAGAAGAAAATCTATCATTTCCATATCTAAGAGTCACAGGGAACTGTGTCATTATTGGCTCCCTTTTTCTGATGTCTTCAGTCAAGACTCTCATTTCTGTTTATTTTTATCAGTTTTTGTTTATCTCGTGTTTCTTTTGGTCTGAGATGCTCTTTACTGTGTCATTACCTCAACTTTCCTCCCACAGAATAGCCACTCATGAGCAGCTTTTCATCTCTCTGTCTCTCTTTTACTTGAGCTGTTAGTAATTTATAAATATTATAGCTGCTTTCAACAGAACTGAGCACTGGATGTAGCACAATATGTGTTGGGGGACATCTACAGGCTGATTCCTGACACAGACAGTTAACAGAGATGTCCTGGTAGGCAAGTCAAGGACATCTCAGTCACACCTAGGTTGTCTTCCTTTTTTCTTTTAAGCAGTCAAACTTGAAAAATTATATCCTCATTCCAAAAACAAAACCAATAAAACCTTGATTGCACATGACATACATGCAATTACCAGAAACTGCTTATTACCATCACAATAGGTGGAAAACAATTATTTGCTCTCATATCACTAAATAATTATTTTTAAATAATGTTACGATGTTATACTCTCATCTCCAAAGCAATCTGTTTTATATACGGTACTCTGATATCATCATAGTTGTGAGATGAGCAATTGGTAAGTTTTTTATGAGATAGTTGTTACAGCTTTTTTCTTCCTTTATACTGACTTCCAAAAACTAAACTAGGGAAAGAAAGAAAGGAAGGTCTGCCTGAAATGGTAAGAATATTCAATTTCCTACCCATAAAATGAATATATTTCCTCTCAGCCTATGAAGATGTTATTAAAGCAGCAAGAATCAGATCTTCAAAGAAAGTCAGGCATCCATTTCCTAGTAAACCCAGGGATGTTGAGAAATACAGTAGTCCTAATTAGCCTATAAGAAGATTCATATCAGAAGGTATACAGTGTATCATATTCAATGTTTGCGTGAAAAGATTTTGTGAGACACAGAGTTATGGAGAGGCTTGGAAGATTTCCACCTAGAAAAGTCCTGTGGCTTCCATATAGCAGAAATCACCTATCCACCAGTATAGCCCGGCTCATCTATAACATAACTTTGGAATGACAGTCATACCCTCCTTCCTGCAAAGTGTTGAGCTTACATATTCACCGATTTCCAAACTATTTGGCCACATTTCACTTCAGTCATCACTTCTGAGAGCTCCCTCAGCTGGGATAGGGGACAAAACAATTTGTTAATACAACATCCTCAGTCATACTTTCCTAGTAATTGAGTATTTAATAAGCCTCAGTCCCAAATAAAACAGGAATAAATGAAGCAATATCCACAAAAACTCTATTTGATCTGTGGCTCCTGGTTTTGTCTGCTTAACTCTAGCTTACACTTAACAGACAAGAACAAGTTTATGGAGGTAAAGGCTGTCTCATAGTGAAATTTTCACTGAAAGCCTAGTTTTCTTGAAAAAAAAAAACCGAACTGAACTGAAGGAATCCAAACCTGATAGTAGCCTGATGACTTGTAATCAAGAGGCAAAGTTGCATTCATAGCACCAAACAGATTGGTCCTATTCTCTGCTCTGCCATTTTAAAGTGAGATTTCTGCAGCAGCCCAGCTGCAGGAGTGACGAGCAACCAGCACAAACAAGATTCATGTGCTTTCAACAGATATTCATGACTGTGCTCCTGGTGCTTACCCAGCTGAGCTATTGGCAGAGTCTCATCATGCCTTTTCCAGCACAGATAATGTTTTCCAGACCATTGATTTCTTTTTCTTTACACATGGCAAGGCATTCGAATGGCTCCACACAGGTGGAACAGTGTCCAATATGAGGCTGAAGGACGTGGGGTTTAGGCTGGGAGCCCTCTGCGGGATACAGACATCTCCTTCCCGTGACTGTATTTCTTTAAATCATTGACTAATGCCAAGGTCATTTCCCTTTATCCTACCTCTACAATAACTGAACTCTGATAAAAGGTGACCAAAGGGATGCAGAGCTGATAACTAGGGAAAGACAGAGGAAGTGTTGGGGATTTGCACTTAGTAGATTTCTACAACAGAGGGTTTGTGAAACACAAATAATGTGGTATTCCTGTTTTAATCTGTCCTAGACCTGGAAGAAAAGTACAAAGAAATATAAATAAATTTTCATTTATTAGTTAAAGGCTATAGTCAACTAAGGTGTTGTATTTTGCAATTTGCCCAGAAACACTGAAGAACATTTCTTTAAAATGACATAGTAATAGTATTATTTGATAGGAAGTTCATAATACAGGTTTCCAACCATAACTTATTTATTAACTTTCTCATTGCAATTATTCACTTTCCATTCTGCAATACTTCAGAATTTCAGTTTGCTTTCCTAACTGTTCCTATTGAAATACAACCAATCTATGTGAAAGACAAAAACATTGAAAACATTTTCCTTGTGTCTGGAGTGAAAGGTGAGTTCAGTGGTGTGTTGGTGGTATTCTTGGTTACTCAAAAAATATATTTGACAGTCCCAGATCAAACTTCAGAAGGTTGTTTTAGTAATGAAATGTAATCCATACATCTAAATGTATTCTTCCCTAACAACAACCTGGGCTAGACAGATTACAATACCATCATTAAAGTGTGGGTCAGATTTTGATATAACAATACTTTCTATGTTAAAAATATTTAGCTGTACCATATGTTCACATTCCAGACACATATATATAATAAAGCTATTCTTCTCCCTCAAGCTTTTCAGTCAGCACACAATTCTTTTCAAGTCACTAAAAAATAGCTAACTTGCAGATGTAAAGATCTCAGCTGCTAAATGAAGCCATATTCATTATTTATTTGGCTGGGAATCTAGAAAGTGACAGCTCTCTGCAAGTCATACAGTAACATAAGAGGAGTAAGGCAGGAAGTGAGCCAATATGAGAACTGTGATGCCATTTCTGAGCAGCTGGATTCCCTGGCAATTGGTAGCAGTGTCAGAAGGACCATTCACAAACTCACAGAGGTTCTACTTTTACATTCAAAAATTACAATAATTTTAAATGTAGATTTCTTTCTCTAAATCTTCTGATATGAGATTTAGGAAAGAATTTGTCTCTTATTTGTACCAAAATACTTAATCTGCTGTGGTTCAGAAATTCAGAATATGGAATTATTATATATTATGTTTCAATGTTAGTGTTTCAGCATCTATTATTCGCAGTATTTCCTAATAGCAGACACACTGCAGTTCTTGGAGGATCACTTGTCTTCTGATCACCACAATGTCAAATTAAATAGGAGATCAGGTTGCCAAAAGGCTCTGGCAAATGACAATATGCAACTGTGGAAAGGGCAAGTGCATAAGAGTCCTTATCAGATAGAAGGACACCACTGCAAGGTCAGTCAAGTGTTAGTCAAAATCAGCTCTGTTTCTGTTAGTTTTATATCTCACAGGAAAAGTATCTAACAGACCCTAGAGCAACATCCCTTGGTATAGGTCTTTCTAGTCCTGGAACAGATACGGAAATCCAGCAGAGCATATGGAAATAAAGACATGACAACAGCCATGTCTTGTATTTCTTCACAAAATACTAAAATAGTTACTGTCAAAAACTAAATTATAAATCTACATCTTCAATCTTCAAGTTGTATTAGAGTTTCAGCATGGTATAGTATGCCTTTATAAATTGACTCCTTGAGGAAGTTCTCTTCACAGGGTAAAAGCTATCAGCTTTCAAGGTTTTTTCCAAGAGAAACATTTGCCTCTGTCAGGCCAAGGCATGATTAGGAGTCTCTTGTCCCTCATCTGCTTTCTTTAGCAAATGCAAAAAAAGGTTGAACCTCTGTTAGATACTTTACCTTTTGGAGAAGAGGTAAGGTTTTCAGGCACAGCAGACCTACTTTTCAGAAGGTCTTTTTTGGTCAGCTTCTTTATTTTAGTGTGGCATCTGTCATAGTGCCATCCTGTGCAGTCTGACAACACAGCCTGCTTCCTCTACCCAGAAGCCAAAGTTACACTGCTGCATCAGCACTGGCCATCAGCACCACGATAATCTAGCAGCTCTGCATGTTATCTCCAGTACTGCACAGCTGCTTTCCTTGCCATCCTTGTTAGTGGGTGTCATGAATCTGCCTAGCCACTAGACTTGCTATTACCTTACCACCTTCTGCATCCTTTTTGTCAGCTGGAGACCTCACTCCACAACCCCATACCACAAAACCTGTCTTTCTCAACCTCCTACTGTGTTCTTTTCACTTGACTTACAAAGGCAATGCCTGTGTCCCAAAAACTTATGCTCTTTTACTTCACCTGTGTTGTCCTTGCCCCAGGGACCTTGAGGGAAATGCAGACTACAGGACTAGGGGTGTTCCCAAAGCAGGTATTTTGAGTAGAACAGATTAAAGATCACAGCAGCAAGTTATCATCATTCAAGTGACCAGCACTCAATAACACCACCTGCAAAGATTGCTTTCCTGAATCTTTTTGTAGCACAGGTCAACTGAGCCTGGCAGCAAACTGCACGCAGAAGGCGTAGACCAGAAGATGCAAAAAGCTGCTAGAGAAAGTTCTACTTCACAAGTAAAAGGCCCAAGCAGACAGGGCTGCTGCTTTGCCACGATGACCAGGTGACTTCATGTGAAGAGGTCACCCATACAGGAAGTCTGCAAGGAGGTACAAGCAGAGGCTGCATCTATGGAGTGAGGGCTAAATCTATCAGATTAAACCCAGTTGCAACAAGCTATGTACCCAGGCGTAGAGACTCAGATACCTTTTCTATTAGATTCTTAAAACGTCTCTGGACATGTTTTAGTTTTCCAAACAATCTTCTCTCTCTTCTTTGCATGTTTTGGGAGTCCAAATGGACCACAGAACATCCCCAGCAGGCCGCTGTCCTGAAAATGGTCACTTCAATGTGAGAGGAGGCAGAGTATAATAGTGAGAACAAGGGCTAAGCCATTCCAGGCACTTTCAGTGCCAGAGAATGGACACAGACATATTTTGCTGGAGTAGCTGAGAAAGCCATGGGTTGTAGCTACAGCACTTGCTAGGAGAAGCAAGCCAGGAAATCTGCCACAGGCAGAAATCCCATCAGAACAATGAGAGACAGGCACACATCCCGCTGCATCCAGCACTAAGCTGCCCTCACTATCCTTCGAGGCTGAACTGCCTCAATCAGTTACAGGCCTCTGTTGATTTGCTGGAGGGCTCAACAAGCCTATTCCAAATGCCATCCTGAAAACAGTATTTCCCATGCACTGATGATTTGCCCCAGAATGCTGTAACTCTCTGTGGCACAACTACATTCACTTTTAAGGGATTTTTGCATCAGCAGTGAACCACAGCGTGGGAACTCCACTTCAAGTATCATTAATCCTGCCTGGGGATAGGAAAAATGGAGCAGGTGACCCTTTGAGATCTTTCCTATCTCTTTCTTCAATGATAAATATGGATTCAGGATACAAATTTTCATTTTAATTTCTTTTCTTTTTTTTTTTTTTTTAAATAAGTCATTCCCCATTTTCTCTACTTCACCAAAAAGAAAGAAAACATTTAAGGAGATAGTCCAAGCCATGCTCATTTAATGCCTGAGAAAACAGATAGGTCTGCCAAGCTCTGTCAGGCTCTGAGACCAATCAAGGAAGCCAACTTTAAATTCTATGGACCTCCCATGAGAATGTTCTGCTAATATTTATATCTCTGCTCTGATTTGAGTGATTGCCCAACCTCCTCAGCTAAACTCATCCACTAACCCAGTGTCAACAGAAAAGAGACAGTTGTTTCTCTCTCGTGAAAGCTGCACCACAGGGCATCCAGTCCAATTCCAAGTCACAAGCAGTAGCCACCAAGCCTAAAATATGTGTGAGTTTAACTGCTCTTTTGGGTCAAGGGACTTGGATTTTGTTGTGCTGATGCTTGCTAAATGAGACTTCCAGTGATGTTCAGAATAGCAAAACAATTTATTTATGCTTTCATATCTAAATTCTGCCACAAGCTCATTGAATATATAGAAACATGGATACTTTCTCTTGAGGGTTCAGGGATTCCTCCTGGGTAGCATGATCAGGATGTACTTTCTCAGACAGGATGTGGAGTATCCATGACAGTTGCTTCTAATGCTACAGCTACAGCTGTCTGCCAAGACATTGCCATTACCAGCATATGGGAGACAAATCACAGTACAAGATGCTGGCAAAAGATTTCTTTCTAGGTTCCTCATTAGGTTTCAACCATGGTCTATCTGTCAGCATTGCAAAGATAAACTATGGATCAAACAAGAGCATAAAAACTTCTGAACGTGCAGAAAAAAAATCAAATCAAACTCAAATTATTTACAATGATCAGTGACACAAAAGAGCTTATTAACACGGGGTTTACCAACAGTTATATGTAAAATCAAAACATCATAATGGCCATGGCCAGTGAGCAACATTTCCAAACTCCTGATAGTCAAAATCTGCAATTCTTCTCTACATAGTTATTGATCAAAGCCAACTCAAAGAGGAGATGGGACATGGGCTTTATTTGAGAGTATTATTTTAGGTCTCCTATATCTCTTATATCTCTTTAAGAAAGCCCTTTTGGAAAGCAGAACTGAGTCAGTTTGCTGTTGCTCAGCTTTAAGCAATAGACTCTTGATGTTCCAAATTCCCTCCGCTTTTCCAGATAGCTTTATTTTGAACTTACCAAGTTGTTTAAAAGCAAGTGTTGTTTTTCTAGTCACATTGTAACACAATGAAAAGAACAATCAAAGATCCACTGTGAAATATGAAAGAATATGCTTCATAAATCAAAGGCTCTACAGGTAAATGAAAGGAAGTCACATTTTCCTGTTCAACCCCCAAAAAATCTACAGTTGCAGAAACATGGTTTTCACACCTTAATTACTAATTTTTTTAAACATCAGAATAACCACAAACTTACCAGCTCTAAAATATGTATTACAAATACAGTACATTCCAGGAGAAAGAGTTCTTACACACTGTAGTTGGCGAATAACTTCCATACAAATGGACGGAATTTTTCACAACATGGACAAAACAAGCTTAAACCACATCAGAACTGAATTATAAATATGCATTGCAAGCACAATCCACATCCACTATGGATTTCTAGTCAGAAAATACAATATTTCAGAATTCACTAATAAGTGATTGATGGACTTTCCATCTTTTACTTGAGAGGGAAAACCATTCATTTCTGGTAATTTGTTCTTTTCCAGCCCTGTGTCACAAGAATTTCACTCACATCTGACAGCCACTCCTAACAGCTTCACTCTATTAAGGCTTATTGAATTCTGTTGCAAACCTCACAGCAAAGCCTTTGTCACAAATTTTAAGTGGAACAGAGGAAAATCAATCTGTTTTTTCATTTCATCGAAGAAAAACAAACCCTATTATTCTGCAAACCATGCTGATGTTGCAGGTGTTTTTCACAGAAGAATAGAAAAGATTTTAACTCGAAAGGTTGAACTGGACTTCTTTTAAAGAATGTGATCTTACAGGTACTGCATTTACCTCTTGGTTCCTAGAAAAGAGGTCTTGCTCATTTATGGCCACATAGACATTACATAAGACATTCTTAAGTAGCTCAACTTAAATCAAGAGGTTTATATGCCCAAACTATATTGAAGTAATGGCTGGGAAGCATTATCTCTAAGCACAAAACATTTTCTAGTGTGTCATGCATAGATATTTGCCAGAAGATGAGTCTGTCAGAAGATCTGAGAGCCAGATATTCTCTGTTGCTGGTTCCTTCTGCTCACAGCCTGAAGAGCTGTCTCTGACAGACCAATTAGTCTTTCTTCCACATAATCTTCTGTTACACACTTACAAAAAAAATGTCTGTGTTTCAGGTGTGAAACAGTCTTATTTCTCAGACTACAGTCGCATAAGACATTGTGTTGGGTATAGATTTAATCATTCCAGTTCTCCAGACTTCCCTTAATGGTCATTCCTGCTATTCCACTTCCGGGATGCCAGCGCAACATTTGTTTGACCATTTTATGACCCAGATTGATTATGAAATGATTTTTATAGCAGGCATAAGTAGTGGGGCAGGAAATTCAGGCAGATACAGAACTAACAGCTGGGGGTGAACTGAGGATGAAAATAGCATAAATCAGTTCATTTCCTTTAACTAGTTAGCTTGTGTAAACAGCCTGTGAATGCATTTGGCAAGTGGAAAACCTGATCAGAAAATTTAAAAAGGGAGACATCCTGGTACAGAGGCCCTGGCATAGAGGTCGGATTTGCATCTTGTCCATCAACAATTTTCGTAGCACAGATGAGAGGAGAGGGGAGTGGGGCATGGAATGGGAGTTGTGACTTCGAATATGATCAAGGAGGTAGGAAGAAAGGATTTCCTAAATTAGAGTCTCTGCCAAGGCTACTGTGGAACCTCATCCTTTGCAGTGATTCCTGCCTTGGTTTACCAGCCCACCACCCCTCAAATGGTGGAGCCACACAGGGCTCTGTATCAGGGTTCACAGCACATGGTCACACAAACCTCATCAGCAGAAAGCTTGTTGGCCTCCTCCCCTGGGGAGCACAGCCCCATCAGCCTGCTGCCTGCCCACAGAGCACCCTCTGCCTTTCCTTTGAGGACACAGCAGGCTGCTTTCCCAGCCAGGGCTGCCTCCTGACCAACACCTGGGCAATCTCTTCAGAGACTAACTTCGACAATTCAGAACCCAATCCCCCACAGAGTTAATAATTTCACACAGACATATCACCTTCTGTCTGATATTAGCTATTTTCTCACTTTAAAGATGTCTGTCTCTCCCCTGTCAGGTCAGTTCCCATGTCTGTACTTCTCCTACACATGGTGAGAAGTACTGTGTTGTGACAGAGCTTTCTGTATGTGCAGAGCTGAGGGCTGACTGCACTGCTGCCAGTGTTTGTACAGCAGCCTGATACGAGGGGAGACATCCTGCTTGACACTGTAAGTGTACCCTGATTTCCAGAATAGTTTGATCCCAAGAAAAGACGTCATTCCTCCTTAATGGTAGTATTCAAAAGCAGCTGAAAGTTATTTGAAAATTCACAGAAGGCGGGGGTATCTCACAGCATAGAAAACAGCGTGTTGGAGGCTAGAGCAAAGGAGTAGAGGGGGCTGAAGGAAGTAAATCTATTCATATCTGTGTTCCTTTGCACTGGGAAGAGCTCCAGACTAATCTTGACTTGTATTGCCACTACTCCCTGCTTCTATGCATTACTTCATATGGTAAATGATATGAGTAGATAAGACCAAAATAAAAGTGATGCTTCTAGCTGCAAGTGCTGGATCTTCCCTATAAGCAGAAAAATGAGTTTTCTTTTCCTCACAGGTGGTTAGAGTGTGCACTAGGAGAGTCGTAAGGGGCACTGGTGGTCATAGACTTGTTAGGAAATGTAAGCCTGTTGAAATCCATCTTAATCCACAAAAGTGAGATAGCACTACAAAGTACTCTGCCTAAGAGGGAGCTGGCCTTTCTACTTTTTTAATCCACATAAGGCAGTGGTTTATAAGCTTTTAGGCATTAGTGCCAATGATCATTATTTCAAAATGTCAAGAATACTATTTAAAGTCTTAGTCCCTCTACCAACCCACCTCCCCTTGTTTTTCTTTTGCTTACATTCTTGAGAAAATAAGTGGAAATCTAAAATCAGTTCCAGTTCACCTCCCTCTGTGACAGATTTCAGATTCCCCAGAGCAATGCATCAGTGTTCTGTGATCTGTCTGTTAGGCTGTTCACCATAGGCCTAGGCTACATTAATTCAGCAGTAGGACTAGGGGAAAATGCAAGCAGAAATCAGGGAAAATATACAACCCGATAGTAGGTTTTTAGAAAAAAAATCAAAGAAATTCATTTAATGTTGCTACTTTAATTTCTGTTTCCTTCGTATTACTAAACTAGTTCGTATGCCTCACCTGAGACCTGGAAATAAAAGTCTTTTTTTAGCTATAATGATGCAGAATAAGCTGCAGAAGTGTCTGTGTAATAAACAGAAGGGGAAAACTCCAGTCAGGTAAGCACTCGTGTACTCATTTATAATTCTAGACTTAAAAAAATACAACTTTTTCATTTTATGTTGTGGTAAGAGTAAACTGCACTTTTTTTAAAGTGACTCCTTTTTCCTCTAAAGCAGTATACACTCCAACAGGAAAATATTAGCAAGAGTAATCTGATTGATCTTATGCATGAACAAAATTCAAACACAAAACAACCATAGCCTTCAACATAGCATAAGAGTAGGAGAACCATGAGCTGCTAGATAGGCATGTGTATGGCACCTAATCCTAGCTTCAAAGCTCTTCACTTCCTTCTCATGTGGATTTGAAGAAAGAAGTAAGGACAAATTCCTTTTCAAATCCTGTTTCTAGTATATCCTTCATTCAAAATACGCTTATCAATCTATACAAACAATCCTTATGGCCCCAAGCCCTAAGAAACATAAGTTTCCTGTTCCAGAAGCTCCCATATCTGCCATCCTCCAAGTCAGCCAGAGAAACGTGGCCAACTCCAGACTTATGCCAATCCCAGAAAAGTCTATTGGCAAGCCGAGACTTGATCTGTTTCTTGGTTTTACTTTTAATAACCTACATGTCTTAAATGGTGTCCCTCTTGAAAGCTCAGCACTTGGCTCACAGGTCGAGCACAGAGTGTAATAGTGAATGGGGTAACATCAGAACAGTGACCTGTCACTAGTGGGGTTCCACAGGGCTCCATCTTGGGCCCTGTGCTCTTCTACATCTTCATAAATGACTTGGACACAGGACGGGACAGGATACTGAGCAAGTTTGCAGCTGACACAAAACTGGGAGGAGCTGTTGACTCCCTCAAAGGAAGGGAAGCCTTGCAGAGAGACCTCCACACATTAGAGATCTGGGCAATCACCAACCACATGAAGTTCAACAAGGGGAAGTGCCGGATTCTGCACCTGGGAAAGGGCAAACCTCGATGTAAGTAACAGACTGGGGAATAAGATGCTGGAAAGCAGTGCCATGGAGAGGGACCTGGGGATCCTGGTCAATGGCAAGTTGAATATGAGTCAGCAGTGCCCTGGCAGCCAGCAGGACCAACATGTCCTGGGGGGCATCAGGCAAAGCATCACCAGCCGATCGAGGGGGGGGATTGTCCCACTCTGCTCTGCACTGGGGCAGCCTCACCTTGAATATTGTGTGCAGTTTTGGGCACCACAATATAGGAAAGTTCTTAAGCTCTTAGAGAGTGTCCAAAGGAGGGCAACGAAGAGGGTGAAGGGCCTTGAGGAGAAGTCATATGAGGAGTGGCTGAGGTCATTTGGTATGTTCAGACTGGAGGAGACTGAGTGGAAACCTTCTTGCAGACTACAACTTCCTCATGAGGGCATGAGGTGGGGTACATCTCTGTGGTAAGCAGTGACAGGACCCAAGGGAATGGCCTGAAGTTGTGTCATGGGAGGTTTGGGTTGGATATTAGACAAAGGTTCCAGAGGGTGGCTGGGCACTGGAACAGGCTCCCCAAGGCATGGTCACAGCACCAAGACTGACACAGTTCAAGAAGTGTCTGGACAATACTCTCAGGCGCATGGTGTGACTCCTGAGGATTGTCCTGTGCAGGGCCAGGAGCTGGATTCGATGATCCTTACGGGTCCCTTCCAACTTATCATATCCTGTGATTCTGTGATTCTGTGTATGTACAGAGCTCTGTATATGGTGGCAGTGATGGTTAGACTCATGATCCTCGAGTGAGTAGATTTGATGCCAAGATAGAAGCAATACGTTACAACAAAGAAACAGAAAGCATTATTTTTGCAGCCAGCAAGGCTGGCAGTAATAACACTGTGTGATAATTAATGAAAGACTTTTCTGCAGCTATTTAGAAGTGTACTACAGATTCAGTCTTGAAAGAACTGATGGATGGCAATTTGAATACGTAAGGAAGAAATTATTTGTTTAATCACTCAACACAATAAACTAAGATTGCACATTATTTTAATTCCATGGGAAACATGGTCCACTGCACTTGCATTTTCAAAACTATGCTTAAAAAGGGCCAGCTCTGTAGCCTAAGAACAGAACTTTTTTCTGCCAAACAAGGACATACATTCAAATCCCAGGCTTGGTAAGAGTTAGATAATATGATCTGGGGTAGGAATGAATAATCTTGATTTACACTACAGAAATGTTACGAGCTCACAAAGGATTAATTATTATGGAGAAAGTGTGGCAAGCCTTTTCAGAGACCCCCATGCAACATCAGTCTACAGTGTTACATAATTAACATAAATTAAATTATTAAAATAAATTAACATAATTAAAACAAGTAAGAGTGCAGGGAGGTTTCATCTTTCCATTTTATCTCATTAGCCATTTAGTGATTCAGCATCACTGCCTCTAGCCAGGGACGCTCAGTACATGCTTAAGCTTTCCTGTTGTAAGGAAATGACTATTTGCTTCATTGTAGTAGAGCATATGAGAGACTAAGTGGAGAAAGTACTTGGAAGTACTGAGCCTCTACCAACTGAGCTGGTTAAGCATATCTTAAATGCTCATGTCCTTTGAAAATAAAGCCAGTATGATTAGGGGGCTTGATACATACTGAAAAGCTCATAGATCACAACTCAAGCATGTACTGAAAGCAGAATTTCAAACTTACCAGAAGGAAATTTTCTCTTTTGGTTTTTATTATATTTTTATTCTTAAAAAATTTCTTACCAAATTGCCTAAGGAATATCTTGATATACTTCAAGATATAGCACAATGTTACTGTATTTATTTGCTTGTGCAGAACCTAGAATCCCAAGGAGAGAATTAAACTGGATTAAGTATGAAAGATTCCTCTTCCAAAAAGTAGATACAAGGTAACTCCTAAGTAAGTCACTATTTGATATGGATACACAGATCTATCTTAGGGAAGTAAAATCCATCAGCTGTCATTTCACTGTGATCAGGAGCTTGGGTGATTTTTAATGGTGGTAAAATTGTCCTGCTGAGCTACTGTCCCTTTTCCCAAGTACGTGTTTTAGAAACCAAGTGCTTTTTAAAGCACATTCAGAGCTTAGTGCTGGGGGGAAAAAAAAAAAAAGAAAAAAAAAAAGAAAAAAGAAATTGCAAGGGAAGGATGAAAATTGCAAGTTTATCATCACTTTGAAATACTAGCCAAAAAATTACCACCCCAGATATTGTTACTGTCCTAGCATTCTAATAGATAAAGCTAGATAGTTCTGTCTTCTCTCATTTTTTTATTTTAATATTTTTTACTTTAACTATTATACAGCAACTTTTATTCCATAGTGTTTTGCTAAGATTTTCTGTTTATGAGTATTTCTGTTTAGTGTTTTCTGCAGTACAGAAAATTTTGGTAGTTTTTTAAATCATATTTCCTTTTTTCCAAGCACCGCGTAATATGAAAACAAAGGCATTGAAAACTTGCCACAGATTACAGCAAGTAAAAGAAGTTCAGGATAGAGTTTGTAACTTGTTCTTACCATCTAAACTTCTCTGATCCATCCAGGGAACTTCACAAAAAGACATGAACATTTATGTGAGTCAAAGTGAATTTTCTCTATTCTCTTTGAGACATGCAAGTGAAGTTATCTTGACTGGTTAATGGGCTTCCATAAATTAAGACAGCCTGGCTACAGATGTTTCTAGAACTCAATTTAAGTAGCTGCAACTTGATTACACATACTTTCCATTTAAGTTCATGGATGTTTCTGGTATGTAGTTAGGATTGCAATTAGAATGTTCCTTGATTCATGCGTATCAGCATTAGCATTCTGGCAAATGGGCTAATGTACAGATGTAGTTCAGATTTGTGTTTGTCCATGTGTCGAGAGCTTCTCTGTGGCTTCAAGAACAAGTCAGGCTGAGAAAGTAATAAATATTTCCTAGTGACACAGTCAATACTACTGTTAGTTGCAGCCTGAAATGTTTCTTTAATGACCACAGTCAGGGTAATATAGTCTTTATGTTCAAATCAGAAAACTGAGACATGAGCTTCAGTCACATAACACCAAGGGAATGGGAACATAGAATCACATTCCAGCATGGATTCTTAATATACTTTTCAAATTATGGTAAAGAAGAGCGAGAAGTGCAAGGTTACTTTGCATGTCTTTTAAACTCGCTAAGAAAGTACAGTAGAAAGGACAATACAGGAGAAAACAGTACATATGACTACAGATCTTATTTCTCTGCCCCACCTTTGTGTCTGAACATGTTCACTTAACCAAAAAAACATTTGATACTCTGAAGATTGAAAGAAATAGAGGTGCCCATTAGAGGGGGTTAATGCATATCAGTTCATTAAGGACATACTATGCCAAATTGGGCCTGTGTCTGTCTCTGCTGATTTTCTTGGCAATCTGATCTATCTGGATTTAGGTGAACATTATAGACTATTCCATGAGATATTGATAGATAAACAGTGAAAAATAAAAGCCATAAAAGCATTGGGAAAGGCTGAAAGCAGCTGTGGTTATTGTTGTAGTATCAGGTTGGGAGAAGAAGCTACAGTGCAGCCCTTCGAGGCTTGGTTTGGGAAGGAGTTTCATTAAAGATTTTGTCCCAAAGAGTAGCATGCTTGTAAGACTTGTTGATGACACTTAGCTGGAAAGCAAGACCAGAGGGAGGTCAAATAGCATACAAGATGAACTGGTAATCACTGGCAATATGTGGACATAAGGAACAGTACTGGGAATAGGAAGAAATTCCAGGTGCATGCCCACATAGAAAAAACACTGGTAAGAGTTTAAGATATAAATTGGCACAGTCTCACAGTGTAAAATGAGAGGCAGTGAGACATTGTTAGACAATCACAAAATGGCTACATAGTCTCAAATATTATAATCTAAATAGGACCTAACACAAAGACAGGAAATAATCTCCAGCAGAAGCTGTGTCAATACCATTTCATCAGGTACAGATGGGATGTGAACAGACATCTTGGAGCAGCTGGGTCTGAAGGGATGAATTCCTGAATGCCTGAAAGCTCTGAATAGAAAGAATGAACAGGTTTTATCCAAGCTTGTATAGTGACTTCATAAGGCACAGAGCCTGAGTCCTTTCCAATGGACTGTCTACCAAGGAAAACAGAGGTTCTTTATGACAACTAATCATAGTAGATCATGTTTTACAGGGTAGAGGTAAGTGATGTCTACTGTTCTCACTAATACACATAGGGTTTACTGAAGATAATTATCTGCTTGTAGTGAAAGAGTGCTGGGTTTCAAGAGGATTACAGAAAAAGGCAGGGTTAGGAAGCTAGAGCTGACAAGATCTTCTGTTTATCAGTTACTGGAAAGGAAGGACAAAAAAGCCAAACTGTCACTGATGGAAAACCAGACAAACTGAGTCAGTGGCTCCTCTCTGGTCTTAGTGAGCTTCAGTGGAACAGTCGAACTTTGTTGATAGCAAACAGTTTGAATTGTTTCCCCAAGCCCAAGAATAAGGGGTCATATTATTTGGTTGCATTAGCATGAAGTGCTAACTCGACACGGGCAGTTCAATAAGATTAAGATCAACATAACTTTTGTATTTAAACTCCAAATTAAAAAAGAACCCACCATGAGACATTACAAGAGTTAGCTGATTTTGAAGCCCAACTTGTTCAGTTTGGATTTAAACAGTGACTGAAGTAAGAAGGCTTCTCTCTCAATTTCTTTAGCAGTAAATCCATGGAGATAACCCTTGTAAACAGTTTTTCAAAATTCAGCACTCACCAGATCATGTAGAATTTCTGTACAGTTGTCACCATGAAGAAGCTCACGTGCTCTCTCAGGATCCCCTATGTACCTTGCCTACAGGAATTTGGTTTTCAGAGTTTATCTATTACTTTTCTGTTGCTCAGAGCCCTCAAGGATACCCTGGTTCTGTTAGTGCTATTGCTAAAAGGATGTAGCAGAAATCAGATAAACTCTTCTCCACGAGACCTTCACAGACTGGTTCTCAAAAACAACTTGATAGCAAGGAACACAATTAATACTGGCAAAGACATTTAGAGCAAAGTAAACTTGACAGAACATCTAAAGCCTTCAGTATTCTTCAGGTGCTTGACAAGCAGAAGTATGTGAGGGCACGATCTTTCAGTCTGTCTCCTAGTTAGCAGTTGCAGGTTTGTCACCTCTGGGCGGATTTTGGACTTCACTGAAGTAATGATAACACGTGTGGGCTTACTCCCAAACACCGACCAGGATTTCTCACAACAGTACCTTGGACACAAAGCCCATCTTTCCAACCTGAAGACATGTTCTGTGTTCTGGCTAAGGTGTTACTTTTGTTTGAAAGGCAATATTTTCTATCTGGGAAAAAGTGCAGAGGTTCGTGCACACCCACCCTTATTTTTATCCAGACTTCTGGGTTAAGAATCCAGTGGTTTTGGTAGTCTTACCATCCTCTGTCTCTTCACTGATAGTGTCATGATAAGACACTGTTACCACCACCACCCTACACTTATGGGGAGCTGTTTTCTTTTGCCTATGTGTTACATACGCTCATTTTTCCACAAGGTCTTTGTGTCCTTGAGTTTGGTTAGCACTGGTAACTCTCAAAAAGCAAAAACTACTATGTCCTGCCCCATGGTTAGTCAGCTCTGCTAGATGGTGCAGAGAATAGACTAGTCCCACTGCCTCAGCATCCTCTGAGTGAGTTTGCAGTACTGCTGAAGCCAGAAAAATAGCACTTATTGGATGAAGTGATTCATTTGCATTAGTTATGAACAAATAAAAAGAAAATATGGAAGTTGTGACTACGAAGGAAATAATCTACTTAACGAATTCCCAAAGGTGTACTAAATTTATAATTTCCTTATCATTTTAGCCTCATTTAGTGCAGTCTCAGCTCTCTACACAAGATGGCAGCTGTTCTTTCCTTCTGCTCAGCTGTTCTTCAGCAAAAGCTGTCCTTTCACACTGACACTGCAGGTGCTACTTGTTGACGGAGGGGCTCAGGGTACAAATGCACACGACCTACAAGATCTGCAATATGTTCGATTTATTAAAAGAGTTCTGACCTTTTATAGTTCCTCTATACAAGGTCTCGTGACCAGGTGTGCATAATTGGTTACAAGCTACAGTCCAGATGTAAACATACATTACAAATACACTTTTAATTGGTTCATAACAGGTATTTAGTCAGAATGAGATACTTATTTACTTTATCAAATCCCACCTTCTTCTTGGCACTAATTTCCTTTTGTTCTAGCTAGGAGACTCGCAGCCATCTTGACAATTACAGTTTACAGTGCCTATAAAGCTATATTAAAGCAAAGTTTATAAAAACTACAGAATGTAATATAAATTGCTCATATTTCCATCATGTTCCTTCCACAGCTGCTGCAACACAGTAATAAACAAAACTAGGGACCATAGTCTAGTCATTAGTCACTCCAAAAACAGCATCTCACATGGTACAGCATGGTTTGTGAGGAGTGGCAGTGTTTCCATTTGTCTAATTCCAGCAAGTAGCAGTAACTGGTTTGTACTTGTGCTGGTTTTAGCTGGGGTAGAGTTAATTTGCTTCACAGTGGCTGGTATGGAGCTGTGTTTTGAATCTGTGTTGAACACAAGGGTGATAATATAAAGGTGTTTTTTTATTGCTGAGCAAGGCTTACACAGAGCCAAGGGCTTTTCTGCTTTTCATTCCGCCGTGCTGGCAAAGAAGTTGGAGGTACATGGGAAACTGGGAGAAGACACAGCCATGATAGCTGACCCAAACTAACCAACATTATATTCCACACCATATGATATCATGCTCAGTATATAAAGTGAGGGCAAAAAGGAGAAAGGGATGGACATCTGGAGTGATGGTGTTTGTCTTCCCAGTAACCTTTATGGGTGATGGGGCCCTGCTCTCCTGGAGATGGCTGAACACTTGTCTGCCCATGGGAAGGGGTAAATAATTTCCTTGTTTTGCTTCACTTTTGTTCATGGCTTTTGCTTTTCCTATTAAACTGGCTTTATCTCAATGCACAAGTTTTCTAACTTTTATTGTTCTGATTCTTTTCTCGATCTCACTGGTGGAGGAGTGAGCAAGCAGCTATGTGGTACATTGTTGCTGGCTGTGGTTAAACCACAACAGTACTGGATGTCACAGTTTTTGTGGTTTGGAACTGCAACATAAAAGAAAAAAAAAAGAAGGAATAAACACTTCTTTCAGTTCAGATTACAGGACAGTCGCACTGTCATTTAGAGAAGTTTTTTGCATTTCATATTGTTTTAGCACATTAATTATGTGAGTGTTCAGATAAGGCAACAGAAGATAGGTCTTTGCATAACTCAGGCTTGCTAGAAAGTAAATTCTAAATTTTATCCAGCCTGATGTCCGACCCCAACATTACACTGAGTGTCTCTGTAAAGTCAGAAACTCTGAAGTGGATCTAACAAATAATAGTTCAGAATTACCCATCATAAAAGATGCTAACTTGCCAGCGCTGTTAACTGTTTCATTTTGAAAAAAAAATGAGTCAATTTACGTTGTACAGCTTCTCCTCTGCTGAAACTCTTGCCTCCTTGGGTAGGCTGTGGGATGCCTCGCTCATGGTGAGCCAGACCCAGTTGGTGTTGAGTGTGCGAACCTCTGCTCTATTGTAACCAGCATGGCCTGTCCTTCTTTAAGAAGAAGTAAGAAGAAATGCTGAAGCACCGAACGGTCATATTTACAGTCCTCCCAGGTGCTGAGGAGAGATATCCCCTTCTTTTATGCCATGCTCATGGAGTAATGTAGGCTTAGCCCGATAAATATTTGTTCTAATTATATTAATCTCCTCTAAAGGTTCAACAACCAACAGCTCAGAGACTAGAAGGCAGCAGCAGCAGCAAGAAAACGAGAGGGCAGGCCCGCTTTCCCAACATTCTGAGCTTCCCGCCAGCGGGAGGCCAGCAGGTGTCAGCAGGAGCTTGGGAATGGGACAGACGCGCGCGGAGCCCGGGAGCCCGGAGCAACAGAACCTCCTCGCCGATGGAAGAAACCACTGGTGACGATAAAAACCAGCATGACTTTTTAACTGGGTGGTGAGCTTAAAAGAAGTACCGATCCCTCCCCTCTGGCTGACTCCAGCAGGCCGTGGAGCAGCGGCTGCCGAAGCTGGAGCCGCGCACTCTCCTCTCCCTCGCCCTCCTACGGGCTTGTCCCGCAACCCAGCTCGGCGCTCGGCAACTTACTGGGAAGCTGCACGGCTTTGGCAGAGAGTCTGAGTGCTGTGGGTCTGGGGGCTGCCTGGAGCACGCTGTTAACCCCAGGCCAGACTCTGTCCCGCTGAGAGTTCCGACAGGGGAGCAGTCAGCAGCTGCTGCAGGAAAGGCAAAGGGATGCACCGGCTGCTCCACTCAGAGCCGAACCTGTAGCAACTCTCCTCTTTAGCTCCCAGTCAATCCATGCCTGAGCATCTCATTGCAAACATGAGACAATTACTGAAAGTTACTTACTTCTCAATTAAGCTGCAAATTAATTTTTTTGTCTCTTGAAGAGTGCCTGGTAGCTGAAAAGCACGCGAGGATAGTTAACATAGAGAAGCTACTGTGGTAAATTGTCCTTTGGCAGCTTGTTTGTATATCTCAGTCTTTATTTAAATACCTGTCTTTCCCCCAAAAAAACCCTGAGAAGTCTGGCTAGAGAGACTTAACAGTTACTGCATTTGTAGATTAACTGCCCATCATCAACCCTCTGCCCGGGTCCCACACTTCAACCCTCACTGCTGAAGGCACCAAAAGTTAAGAGCACTTTGGAACAAAATCAACACTAAGGTAACTCCAAAACTAGTTCTCACAACAGAAGCAGAAAGATCCTTCTGTAACAAACAAATTTCTCATTTGTAGTATTTGACTGCCAATTACTAGAAGCTACCAAAGAGATACGGTCTGTAATAGAGAAGAAACAAAAAGTTTCCATTATTTTCCAGAAAATACGTACAGTCCAGCCATCCTAAACATGATGCTGTACACAGGCAAATTTTCAAGGGTAGAAATGACTGAAAAAAAGTAACAAAATGTATCCCTTTTGTTACAAACAGGAGAAAGATCCCGTGGGAACCTCAGCACCATGGAGCAGTGATGTTATCCACTGGCTACTATGGGGTATTAGCAGGGCATCAGACAGGTGAAAATACATTGCATTAGTTCTCACAATGCTTATTCCAAATTAAAAGAGTCGGGCCCTTTGATAGAATCATAGAATGGCCTGGGTTGGAAGGGCCCTTAAAGATCATCTAGTTCCAACTTCCCTGCCATAGACAGGGAACATTCCACTAGACCACATTGCTCACAGCCCCATCCAGCCTCGTCTTGGACACCTCCAGGGATGGGGATTCTGCAGCTCCCCTGGGCAGTATATGTCAGTGCCTCACCACCCTAAGAGCAAAGAATTTCTCCCTAATATCCAATCTGAATGTCCCCCTTTTCAGCTTATGGCCATTCCCCCTTATCCTATCACTACTGCATGTCCCTGTAAAGTCCCTCTCCAGCTCCCCTGCAGGTCCCCTTTAGGCACTGGAAGGTGCTATAATGTCTCCCTGGAGCCTTCTCTTCTGCAGGCTGAACAGCTCTCCCAGCCTGCCTTTTTAGGAGAGGTGCTCCAGCCTTTGGATCATCTTCATGTCCCTCCTCTGGACTTGTCCCAGTAGGTCAACCCCTTTCTTGTGCTGGGGAACCCAGAGCTGGACACAGTATTCCAGGTGGGGAGAGAGTTACCTCCCTCAACTGGCTGGTTGTGCCTCTTTTGATGCAGCCCAAGCTACAATTCTTAATCAGTTTTTATTAATTTTCTTTCTTTCTCTCTTTCTCTCTTTCTCTCTTTCTCTCTTTCTCTCCTTCCTTCCTTCCTTCCTTCCTTCCTTCCTTCCTTCCTTCCTTCCTTCCTTCCTCCCTCCCTCCCTCCCTCCCTC
>JAWMRA010000078.1:132613328-132656267 GCA_035584735.1 Pseudotriccus pelzelni | reverse complement strand
TATATTTATATATAATTAGATTGATTTCGGACTCTTCAATTTTTATAGTTCTTTTCCTTTGCCCTGAGGGAAAGAGAAGGGGGAAGGGGGTTTGCCACTGTGGGTTCGGGCATTTGGCAGAGAGCCAGGTCCGAACTATCACAATAGACCAAGCTGCACAGCACACTTCTCAGACAAACTGTATGTAATTCAGTAACAGAAGAGATGAAGAACCTTCCTGTTTTCTTCTTTATGGAACATAGAAGAGAACTGAAAGCCTATAACTTTTATTCAAACATATTCAGCAACAGAATAGACCAGTGGCACTCCCTGAATTTCAACATTTCATTTAGCTGATAAACAGAACATACATTAAAATACCAGAAAAAACATATCCCTAAGTGCCAATTCCACAGGTGTTTTAAATCCCTCCAGGGATGCTGACTCCACCACTTCTGTGGGGGGACCATTCCAACGCTTGACAATTTCAGTAAAAAAATTTTTTCCTAATATTCAATCTAAACCTCCCTGGTGCAACTTGAGGTCCTACCTCCTTGTCCTCCTGCTCATTAATTGAGTGAAAAGACTGATCCCCCACTTCACTACAATGTCCTTTCAAGTAGCTGCAGAGTGAGAAATGCCCCTTTGAGCCTCCTTCTCTCCAGGCTAAACAGCCCCAGCTGCTTCTCCTAAGACTTGTGCTCCAGACTCATCCCCAGCTCCACTGCCCTTCTTTGGACACAGTCCAGCACCTCACTGTCCTTCTTGTAGTGAGAGGCCCAATCCTGGACACAGGATTTGAGGTGTGGCCTCACCTGTGCTCCATACAGGGGGATAATCACTGCCCTTGTCCTGCCGGCCACACCATTTCTGAGACAGGCCAGGATGCCATTGGCCTTCTTGGCCACCTAGGCACATTGCTAGCTCGTGGTCAGGTGCTGTCAACCAGCACTCCCAAAAACAACTGGCTTACTATAAAAGATTGAGACAAAGGTGGCATTAACTATCTCAGCCTTTGTCACTGTGTTTCCCGCCCCTTCCATTCTTCAAACGATAGAGTTTCTCCTTAGCCCTCCTTTTGTTGCTGATGTGTTTACAGAAACAATTATGTCCCCTTGTGTATTGGAAGACTCATGTATATGTGCATTTATACTTACTACGTAGGATAAAAATAAGATTATAGTTTTAGAGAAAGGTAACATTGAATCAATTAATATTTGGAGGGAAAAAAGACTAGCCTACAAGCTCCCAAACCCTCTTTAAATCTCTCCTTGCCTTTAATCCCTTAATTAAGCTGTGTAACAATGTAATCACCACTATACATCATAAATCTATAGCTCATTGCAGATAACTTAAGCCTCCCATTCAGTCATTCCAATACAATGTTAAGAATCATGCAACAAGAAGACCCCCAAACCAACCCTCCCCACCTTTTTCCATTTTTTCCACACAAAATAGTTTATTTTCAATTGGATGAGAAAATCACACATGATATAACTAATTTCTCATACTAGCCTCCTTCATTAACTTGTGAGTTGGCAGTATTGTGCAAAGCTGCCTTATCGAGTTTACCATTTTTATGAAAGAAATATTAAGTATTGATATAATTTATTATGTATGGAAGTATTTCATGTAAGTTATATGCTCTATAACTTTTTTTTACATAAAGTTGTGTGGCAAGTTTATCTGCAGAAAGTAGAAGAAAATAAATCTGAACTCATTAAAAACAACAAAAGCACTCCATGAATTACCCACTCTAACTCTCCTACTATACCATGTTACATTACTGTGAAACTAGCATCTCTGCTAAATTTAAATAGTCTAAGCAGAAAGATGGTAAAGGTCAAACCCTTCTTGATTAAAGCAGTCTCTGTGAATTTTTATTCAAGACCTGCCTTCCTAGTTCTGACTTGCTTCAAAAATAAAACCCTTAGAGACAAGTGTGCAACACTTACTCTCAGAGTAACTTAGAGTTGCACATTCTTTTCTTAAATATTGTCTTTGCCCTCCAAATGTTTTATTTGAAACATATATCCCCCACTTTCCTGTCTGAGGCAAGTGTTGTTTTTGTGAGGGTTGTGTAGTTTACTAGGAAAGCAAGCATGCTTCCCTGGTATTGAAAAACTACTCTCCTCTTTTGCAGGAACTGAAGTACATTTTTCATATTCTGTAGGTTTTATGTTTAAGTGACAGCACAGAATTTGTATCAGAAGAAATAAATTTAACTTTTACACTTATTTTTTCAAGTCTTACCACACTTGCCGCAGTGGCTTGAAGAGACTGGATGTGTACCCCACCCAGTAGAAATCAAGCTTCCTATTCCACAGCAATAATTCCTTCTTTAAATATGTTTCTGTACAGCCTGAATTCAGTATTATAGCTCATTTTTAAAATAGGGAAAGGCCACTGAAATAAAATTAGCTGTAGTGGAGAGTATAACATTTGTGGTGATGTGCTCAATCATCACTGATTGCAGAACAAATACTGGCAAGCCCTGTTCCCACAGCTATTTCAGCTGCTGTGTGTACATTGCACCACACCAACCTCTCAGCTAAAGCCACTTCCTGACACCGCAGGGCACACTAAAAGTAGTTAGTATTCAACTGCATGTGTACTATTAGCAGTGTAACTGCTACAATAGAAAACCAACAAGGATGACAAATCTTGTCAGATAAGCAGGCCAGCAGAAAGCAGAGCTGCCATTGGCAACTCAGCAGCGAGACAGGCGGTAGGATGACTTTGTTTGCACATACTACACCAAGGGCACACCATGCACTCAGCTGGACTCTCCCTCACTCTACTGCAGTACTCTTTCATTGCAGTAGCATGCACTCTAAAGGGAAGAAAGAGTAGAGGTTTGTTTCCTTTAGTGAGCTCCCCACTGCTGTGTTAACAGTAAAAGACCCTGATGACATCTGTTCACTTACAAAGGAAGAACATAAGTAGGATTCAAGTGCTGAATGAGGAATACAATTTTTTTTTTTATTGGAAGTTGAAGGAGTAGTCAATGTTTTTACTCATCTTCAAAAAGTTGATTTTATGTAGACATGCTAATTCCTGTACAAAAAACCCCAAACCTCTAATGCAACATATACAGGTAAGCAGAAGGATGCAAGCCCAAGCCATACGTGATAAATCATGACCTTTTGCAGATTGCACAAAAGCTGTAAATAACATATATAGGATTTAGAGCCAAAAGATGATATGGTAGGAATCCCAAGTATCCAAGCAAAACATCAAATTACTCTATGAATCCATCCAAGTGCTGAATGCTGAGACACAGTCTTCTGGCATTGAACTCCTGAAAATGTATGTTTGACATACGCCTTCAGTGTATGTCAAACTCCAACTCTTTACAACCACGGAAGCAAACCTTGCCAGAAAGTTCATATTGAACTCAAGGCAGGAAGTACCTCAAGACAGTGACTTTGATCTCAACTAGACTATCCTTTACATGCATTGTACAGAAGTTAACTATACCTCTGGTTAATAAAATTTATGGTCTTTCATTAGCAGACATGCAGTAAAGGACTCTCTAGAGATCCTTTACACAGGTAGTCACATCACTAGGTGTTGCCACAGTCACTTTAAGTCAAATGCCCTTCTAGTCCTTAACTTAGTATTTTATAAGCATGATTGCTACTGTACTGCTTACTATACACTACTCTTGATTTCCACTTTTTTTCCTCCCACATGCCTTTCCAAGAGTGGTCCAAGGCTTGGAGACATTCAGCTACTGAAAATGTTTCTGTGCTTTCATTTAATTCTTCAAAAGTATAATTCTTTACAAAATTCTTCACATAAGCCTAAGAAATTCTGAAATAGGCTTTATTTGCAAGATGAGCTTAGGATAGACTAAGCACTTGAATTAATGGATTTTGTCAGCAAGGATGATCTGACACATTTCTTCCCTTCCCTCTTAAAAAGGGCTGAAGGCAGTGTATATCACTCTCATTGCTTCCCACTGGGCTTTAAAAAAAAAAAAGGATATGCAAAGGCATCCTACATATTCAGTTATTAAATTAACAGCAAAAAAACCCAAACATTTGTGCTTCTAGGTAAACTCCAACTTCTAAATAAACTCCAACTCAAGTTTATTTTTACATATATTTAGATTTATTTGCTATACATCACTGTGAGCTTATAGTAGTTAAAATCCATTACAGGATTTTTTGTTGTTGTTGTAATAATCAGTTGTAACTCCACAAAGACAATAATACTGCTGTGGAAGACCAAAGGGGAGAAAAGCCATTTCAATTTATTTACAGTTCCTTATTTTGTAAACATTTACTCTACACATGGTACTAAGTTCTAATAAGGATAAAGAGCTATACATAGAGACAGGAAACAAAGCCCTGTTTTTCTATTCATATTGAGCATTAGCATATTATAGATGAAACATCTGCCCTTTTTCATTACCATAGCAGTAAGCTGTCTTCAAATAAGTTGGGTTTTTTTTAACTTTCCAGAGATGTAAATCTTTTGAAATATACAACTACATCTACTTAAGCCAACCCATTTGGCTTTTATTCCATTTCTAGAATAATTTAAAGTGCTATAAGCAACCCGTCAACACTTTTCTATAATAACAAAACTACTTTAAACATTAATTTACAAGATAATATACAATGTTTATCTGAAATAGCTGAAATTTCAGCACAAAAATCAGTCACTGTCACACTTAACAGCAATTTTTTTTGTTCTTTTGTTTTGTTTTTTGCAGAACATAGAATAAAAGCTTTGAAACAAATAGTTTTGTTGAGCTGTTATTGCCACATTGGCTTATCAATTTTCCTACAAAAGTGGACAAGAGCTACTGGAACTGTATTCTAGCCTGTCATTTTTTTTTGAGGTCACATGACAGTAAGTTTGCATATTCCACAAGTCTACTGAATTACAATATTGTCTACCTATAATACATTATGTCATTTTAATCAGAGCTGGTGCTAATTGTAAATTTACAACATAGACCCACTCAAAAACATCACAAATATTTTTTTCTTTGGACAGGAATAAGCTATATTCTTGGAGCTGATGTGCTACACAGCTACGACAGTATAACAGTATAATATCTGACACTTTATGTTGAAGAAAGATGCATCTGCTTCTGTACTTTTAATGCCCTACTATAGCTACAAATTATTCACTGAGTTTTTTCCTGCTTTAGCCTTTTAATTTTGTGGAACTATCATATTCTTACATTCTCTTGCCATTTTATAAGTCCTTGCCATGTAGCTCAGTATTGTCAGTATTTGTCCCAAACCTGCAGATCATTAACAGCATGTGCAAAACACTCTTTAAATACAATCAGCATGCAGCTAGAAGACATATTAACTGACTTGTTTCTAAACATAAACAATAAACAAGATGAGTGGCACTGTTGACTTTGGATATCTTCTAACTTCACCACGTGTGCACTGGGATGTGTTAAGAAGGAATGCTCAGCTTCTCATCCATTTGTGGCACCACATGAACAACCAACCCATTGTTGGCCTGGACCAATCCCTGCAGTGCTGCTGCCAAATACCCACACGCAGCTTTCTTAGAGGTTCAGAGAGGGCAACTTCATTCATAGAAATAATTTGAATACAAAAATAATAACCTATATTCAGTGAAGAGGCCCCCTAGCAGGATTGCGGAAAGGTGTGTGTGGGAAACCTGGGAGGCAACTGTAATATGGATAAGAATTTCGTAGACTGCAAGGCTCAAAGTAACTAATGTTAATTTTTAGTCCGCGTGGTCAGTATTTTGTAAAATTGTCTAAAGCTTAGAAAAAGTATGACAGTATATTACAGATGTGAGGGCATGAAAAGTCTGTTATTTAAAAACAATAACTAATGGCCACACTAAAAACTTTGAAAAAATCAGAAGTAAAATGCATTATATTGCTCCTAGGGATTTTTAAGCTGCAGTGATTCATGTCAGGTTTGGGACAATAACCTGTAGAAATAGTTAAATATTCATTCAAAAGCCCATATTTCTATGTCTTGAATAATGAAGTCTTCTCGCTTAGAAAGTGTGTGATTCCCAAACGTTTTACATGAATGACTTCTTCCATGGTAGAGATCACCATCGAGCCACAGAGCAAACTCTCCTCTGCAAGACAGACAATGTAGTTAACACAAACCAAGGGAGTAAATTTTAAGCCTATCAATGTAATTTTCATTCCATATTCAGGAATAAGAAGGAATGAAAGAATTAGTTTTTGACACAAGTTGCTGTTGACAAATTTGTAGCTGTAAAAGTTTGGGTTTTTTTTTCACTATTTATTATTAATTTGAGAATATCCTTTTTCAGATATTCTGAAATAAAAAGATACCTAGAATTCCTCAGTTTTCAGCCTCTTCCACTTTTATTAATAGGACATAATAGTACTCTTACTATATCAGAGAATGATGACTAAAAATTAAAGGGAAATATCCTAGAAGCTTATGCAGTTGAAGGGGCTGGGGGGGAAAATGGGGTGAGACAACATATGATTTTGGAAGACACTGCCATGTACTGGGACAGTTCAGTTTCAATTCTGGCCTCTTCTAGTCACATGTTATTTTCATATTTATATATTTTCAGAATCACAATATCTTGTGTCCATTCTGAATAGAGCAAGACACACATGCAAGCTGAGCATAGAAGGCATCATAACCTTGCAGGGCTGAAACTTTACGCCACACTGTGCTTAAGACAAACCTTCCTGTTTAAGTTTCTTCAACATCAGAAGAGGAACACCTGATAAACTAAAGCTTTCTTGGCTGGTAACTGTTGAGTCCTGAGCCATCAAACTGAAGTAAATTTCAATTTTTCTCCTCAAAAGTGTGCAAATAATAGACTAATTATAACTTACCCTCCTCCACCAAAAGCAAGGGAGTCCATGTCTCCTTTAATAAAGAACATGTTGTCTCCTGTCCATTTGAAAACCTAAGAAAAAAAAACCCAAAAAACAAAACAGACTAGCAAGTAAAAATATCTGAACTTTTTGGTTGGGTGGAAGGGAAGTCAAATAACAGTAAAGACAGTATGTGTGGCTAGAGGCCAGTTTAATGAAGTTATCAAGCTTACATAGAAAATTCAGAGAACAGATATTTGCAGATAAAAAGTCTCTTAAGTTTTACACTAATTATAATAGTACCATTCCAAACAGGTCATCTATGAGCATTGCAACTTCTAAAGAATGAAAAATACCAAGGAAATACGCTTGGGTTGGATGATATGCCCTTTAAAAGGATGCAGTTTGTTAAATTTTCAGACAGACATCTGGAAGAATTTAGAATAGCAGAAAAATCTTCACTACAATGAAAGAATCAGGTTGAGTACGTTTTCACTAAGCAAACACTAGCAATTTACTTTGTCCATAAGGGACAAACCAGTAGGATTACTTTTTTTGGACAACCCATAGTATTTTTCAGATATACTGTTAAATTTATTCTGCAAGTATTTTAGGCTAATGCACATGACAGGAAGGAGGGAAGGAGAGGAAGAACATGCAGAGTTATTACTACTTACCTCAAAATCTGGAGAAAAAGTGAACATAAATGTCTCTCCAGTGCCATAAAAGCCATCACTCACTTTAAATGGTTCAGATGCTAGTGCACCAAAAACCTGTAGCAAAAAATACATAAGAGCAAGAGAAACTTCAGAGAAACTACACACCATCTGAGAATCTCTAGTAATAGTAAGATAAGCAAATTAGATTGCAAATGTTGCCAGATTTGAAGTTCCCTAGAGGATGAGCCTCACACTTATCATGGTTCTGAGTGCATTGAGATATGGTACAGTGCTTTGCGGTACAATAAAAAGGTAAGAGGACTTTCTCAATAAAAAGTGAACATCAGAAGAAAAAGCCCCACACTAACAATAAAAAACCACACTCAGAAAACTCTCAGAAAGAATGTATACATATTTAAAATTTCAGATCAAAAGGTCCTGTTCTTTGCTACATAGCTCCTATTCCACTATTTTCAGCAAGCTCCCAGCTGTGACTGAGTTATTTTTCATGTAATTTATTCATTCCAATCCGAGTAACAGGTAAGCACTGGTTACCCTGTCTTAGAGAGACAGATTTTAACAGGAGGAAAGGATGCCATCCAGAGGGACCTGGACAAACTTGAGAACTGGGCCCACATGAACCTCATGAAGTGCAGTAAGTTCAAGTGTACCTGGGTCAGGTAATCCCAAACTTAAGTACAGACTTGGAGATGAACTTACTTGAGAGCAGCCCTGCAGCAGACAACTTTCATCTTGCAGATGAAAGGCTGGACATGAGCCAGCATGTGCTCACATTTTGCTGAATTCAAGCATTAATCTCTTGCAATAAACTCTTAATTTTTAAGAGGTATGCACAACAGCAAACAATTTATTTGATGTATTCTACAGTTTAGAAGTCACTACTAAGACTTCATTGTTACAGACGAGACAAAAGGTAGGACTTACATACCAAACTTCCTTGAAGTCACAGCACTTTCAGAAGCTTCCTCACATTATAACTAACACTATTTCTTTATATTATCTTTAAGAACAAAATATCACTGCACCGACAAGCCACAACACAAAAATTGTTCCTTTATTTCAATTAAGAAATAATTGCACCTTTGAGCATACATCTGACCAATATTAATACTCTCAAAACATGATTCTCTGGAAGAACTTTTAAACTTACTTGACAAGGTGATGAAGTAAAGTATCGCAGTCAGATAGAGATGTTCACTTTTCAAAGACCTGTTCCAGTTTCAGATGCACTGTTAAACAGCACATTCATTCTAAAGTTTTGAAGATCCACAAACTGTGGTACAAATTTCTGTACCCTTGTTTTAATGCAAGGCCACAGAAAAACAAACCCAAACATTTCTGTTTGAGACATTTATTTCATGCAATATCTAGAATCAAACACTGGCAAGATATTTCTCTATTATCCCACAGCTTCAATGTGAAGAATAGGCTTAAGAGAGAAAGAAACTGTTATATTCTTGCTTTCTGGAGAAATCAGATCAAATAAATGGTTTGTTTTCCTGTTAAGTTTCCAGAAGGTGAGTTTTTTTCCTGTGCATTTTTTATATAAGATAGGCTTGAGATTTTTAATTAAATTTTTAATTTTAAGACAGTATTTAATTTTTAACTGATCTTTACTACCTGTTCCACTACCTGTAACTGTTAAGATTAAAAATTAAGGATGAAAGAGTGAGAAAGAACTTACAGTTGCTGAAGTTCACTATGCCTCCTTCATATTTTATTTTCTCTGTACATGTAAGCTCTAAAATGCATGATAGATGAGACATTTTTCCCTTTTTGTGATTATAAGCATCTGGAGAGTAGATTAGAATTCAGAAAACTGGGTGTTAACTTTTCTCTGTCATATTTTCTCAGTTGTTTTCCATCTTTTTCTCTCTCCCCTGTTTGGCTGGGAAGGGGAGTGATAGAGCAACTTGGTGGGCACCTGGCATCCAGCCAAGATCAGCCCACCACATGACTTTAGACTGTGTTTACTGCATGCAGATAATTTAATTAAAATAGAACATCTTTTAGTGTAAAAATCCATATTAAATTCAAATTAAGAAAGTTTGATCAATCAACATAAAAATCGGCTAATGAAATAAGTAAAACTCCATGTTTCAATAACTAACCCTGCAAATTATTTCTTAGTCCTCATTTGAGTCTCTCTGCATCCTAACTTCTTCTAACAGCTCAAGTCATTCTTTGAATAGCTCTACAGCAGCTATGGTAGCTCAGCTACATTCAGGTAGTTAAGACATGTCTTACTTCAGATCAATACCCTCAGGGCTAACACTATATCTAGTAAGTATGAGTAAGAAAGATAAAATAAATATAATGTTTCATTAACAATTAATATTCCTTGAGAGGAATTAACCTTCCATTAAAATAACAGAGTTGTGCCAAACCTAAACTATCTCAGTTCAGCCTCTACACCCGTCCGTATGAGCTTTTCACACAACACTTATTCCGATGTTTGTCTCTGATGATCTCAGGACTTATTTGTATAATCACAAAACTTGTACATTCTAACCATAGAGAAAACCTTGCATACTTTACTCCAGAGACTCTGCAGCTTTATTTCTAATTATGGAATAAACTAAGCTAAAAAGAATCTCAGACGGTCTCTCATAGTTTCCTACTTAATGGAGGACTGATTCTAAAGCTGTAATTAGGCTGATTCAGTTTTGCCCAGTTCAGCTTTGAGTACTTTCAGGAATCAGTATTTGACACCCTCTCTATGCTTCAAACTCAGTCTTGAGTTTGAACTCACACTGTTGCTGTAAGTACCAATAAAAGATCAGACTTTGCAGAAAAAGAGCCATTTGCTTCCCACCAGTTATTTTAGTTCTTGAGAAGTGATGTTTATAGGATTTCTGAGGTCAGATTGTTGTAGCTAGTTATTAGGGTGGATAACTAAAATTCCTAAGTTCTAGGGTCCATGCCTGACACTTCTGCAGTGTATACAATAAAATCTGAACAACAACTTATTATAAAACTAGACAGTCCCTCAGGTGGTTAAGTGCATTAATTCCACTTCTAAACCCACACTCGTTTAGTGAGTCATGTCCAGGAATTAAGTGTCAATTTCTTTTTAAATGGCTGTCAGGGTAGACACCAGACTTGGTGTCTTCGCTGACAGAAGCACATCCTGATACATAGACACAGTCCATAACAATTGTAATGAGGTATCTGTAGATTTCATGGACACCTTTATTAGAGGCTCTCCAACAGTTGACTGCAGCAGGCAACTTAGGTGGCTTTAAATTCTAAATTCCAACCAGGCAATGTTCACCTTTTATACAGTTAAAGCTTTAATTTGTGTAAGTTCAGTGTTTTGGCTGGATTATTTTTTTAAAACAGCCTTTTAAATAAAATTGCAAACAGATTTGAAAAAGAAATCAAGATTGGAGAAGATTCTGGAGCACAGGGTAAGGCTTAGCAGCCTTTAATGAAACAGTTTGAAAAGCTACAAGGTACACTTGCTCTTACTTAACCTATTATCAACATAAGAAAAAAAGGAATCTTCATAAAGAACAGTGTCTCAGAGGAAGCACTCTAGGATATAAATTAATTCTAGTTTAAAAGAAAAGTATCTCAACCAAGGATATGACAAAACCAGTATCTTTCATTAACACAGAAGCTACAAAGTAGGCAGAACAATAAATGTTAAAGAGGACTGATGAGGTAAGCTCAGCAAATGTCAAGAAACTATCTTGTCATAATTCTGTCATTCTTCAAAAAGGCTGAATCTCATTTGGGATCTCTGAACTAGATAGCTTAGAAAGAAGTCGGTGATCTTGGAACAAAGGATATGAATAAACACCTGTTCTCTTCAAACATTCTGGCAGGGAATAATAGTATTTATGTTAGCATACTGCTAGTGAAGTATTTCTGGACAAATTCTCCTATAAAAAAGTACTCAGATTCTTTTTCAGTTATGGAAAGCAGTTTTACAGAACTATCTGTGAGAAAGATACAAGATATTAAAGATAGATTGATATCTTTCAAAAATATTGTAGATAAATTAATTATCCTAATTACCAAAGGGCATGGTATGCTGCCAATATCATATTCTTCATGACTGCAGACCCTTACATGAAGAGGAAAAAGACTATGCTGAATTTTGATAGGTTTTGAACAGAAAGATAGTGTAAATTTATTTTCTGTCATCAAATGCAAACACACTGCAATAATAGCATGAGACAACTACTGAAAACACCACTCTGACTACACTGTTAAAGGAACGAGCATGTAAAAGTCGTCTAAACCATTCTATCCGTAGCATATACTGCTTAATAGACATGGATTTCCCTCACTGTCCAGAGGAACTGAGGTAAGATTCAGCATACACTATGAAATGTAAGTTCAGTGGCTACTTGACCCAAAAGTCCAAGGAATACTTTCATACACATTCCTAGGTATGAGACTGTAAAATGAGATTCATCAAGGTTTGTTTCACAAAAGAAAAAAAAGGTTATGACGTGTCTATAAACTCCCTGTTTGACTGGGCAGCCATGACACTTTTTGAACATGTAAGCTGAGATACTCACATATAGAAGATAATATGAATATTTTCAGCAACAGAACAATACTATGTAGGGGTGGAAAGACATCCCTATCAGACAAAGGGACATTTTCTTTCTGGGCCAGATAATCAGGTATCTTACTAATTTATCTTAAAAAGCTAAATAAGGGAATTGGAGAAGTTACAAAAGTACATTTAAGAGGCTGATGAGTCTCTTGAGACATGTCAAGTTTATTCAATAGTTTTTATCTTCAAGATTAAAAAGGAAATGAGGAAAAAGCTCCTTTTTAAAGAACTGGGAAAGAAAATTCAGGAGAAATTTAGAAGGGATTTTTCTTTAAGGGATCCCTGAGGCAGGAAACAAGTTAAAAATGAAGTTGTGACTTGAATAAGAAAACATACCCTTCATTTACAGTTTTCAGACCCCCCTGAATGACATGAGCCCATGCTTCCTGAAAATAAAAACAGTGGTTACCAAACTGGGAAAGATAATTGCTACAGATTTTACAGTGGTTCTGTCAACTTTTCATGACAACAGTAACTTGCTTCCACGAGAGAGCACAGAAGTGTCAGAAAAAGAATCAAAAAGTCTCATACTGCCTGTAGTGTTCACCTGTTACAGGAATACTTAAGAGGGGATGTTTGCTACTCAAATGGTGAGATGTGAGCCACTTTCTGAAATTCATACCCCAGTCAAAGGAAAACAGAGCACAACTACAGAGACTCAAGGAACAAAAATTAATAATGTAAAGATACTACAGCCCTTGAAAGTGAGAGAGATGTTGGCTGCAGCCACAGAACATACCAAGCAGCACTGGCCACAGTTGGCAACGACATTCCAACTCAACAAGGTCTTCCAGAATAAGAAAGTTTTAGAGACTGTATTTCTTGTGCCTTAAGTACATTAAAAAAAATTAAATTGTTTAACTGGGTATTACAAGACTCAAGCGTTCCAACAGTGAACTTGTACCACTGAAATATTTCTTAGACATGTAGTATGTCAGAGGATTGCTTAACAGTGAAACACGTTTCTAAGGAAAAACGCCAGCTTGATACACACAATTTTATCTCCCATGATAGGCTGGAGTGGCAGCTATTCCTTTGTAGTCCTCAAAGATTTTTCTTGATGGGTGCCCTACTTCCACACAAACATTTTCCTACCTGTCCATCACTGTCTTTGATAACCAACAGCACAGGTGTGTCTAATCCCATCATTGTTCGATACAAAGTCTTCAAGCTCATGCCATGCTTCGCAGTACTGTAGACAAGAGTCCATGGATAGCCAATAGTCCGTGGTGGAAGAGACTTTGTGAGCTATTAACAAGAAAATGACAACCCTTTGTTTAACATATGCTTTACATTTAAGAATGTATTACAGGCAAATGAAAGCAGATTCTGTTCTTCTGAACGACTTATAAGAGGCCTTAAAAACTGAGATTAAACCTGAAGTTTAACATGTGTATTTTCTACTTCTAGTCACTCACACAATTTTTCCCCTACATTTAACACTGACCTGCAGAAGAATCATTTATCAAGTGAAGAACATGTTTTTAAGGTGTCTAAAAGGTTTATCCAAGAACAGTAAAAACACAATTATTGTTGCATAACAATACTGCATGTCCCATCAATGTCTCAGCACTGGGTTACAAGATCATTCAAGCCAGCAGGTAACAAGCTGAACAGCAAGTGTTCCTTGCTGTCCTGTTCCTGTGCATTTTAATCCAAAACTTCATTATAAACGTTTTAAATGAGATGACTTTGGACCGGCCAGCAAAAACTGCAGTGAAAGCCATGATGTTTTCAAGGAAGAATGAAAGAGGGGTAAAAGGCACAAGCAAGAAGCATTACAGTATATTTAAAGTTAGGATTAAAAAAAAAAGAAGGAAGTATTTTAGCTTTGAATCATGCTCTGCTTAGACACTTAGACACACACAGATCAGATGGGATCCACCCAAGTAAACAGACAGCTGGCAGAAGTGCTCACTGATCCTCTTCCTATCTTTCACCAGTAGCCCAGGCTAACTGGGGAGGACCCACTTAGGAAATGTGGTGCTCATTTACAAGACAGGCCGTAAGGAAGATCCCTACAGGATCTATTACAGGCCTGTCAGTCTGACCTTGGTGCCTGGGAAGGTCATGGAACAGATCATCTTGAATGCCATGACACAGTATGTGCAACACAACTAGAGATCAGGCCCAGCCAGTGTGGGTTCATGAAAAGCAGGTCCTGCTTGACCAACCTGATCTTCTATGACAAGGTGACCTGCTTGGTGGATGAGGGAAAGGTTGTGGATGTTGTATACATGGACTTTGGTAAAGCTTTTCATGCCATTTCCCACAGCATTCTCCTGGAGAAACTGACTGCTTATGGCTTAGACAGGTGCCCTATTCACTGGGTAAAAAAATGGCCAAGCCCAGAAGAGTGGTGGTAAATGCAGTTAAACCCAGTTGGTGGCTGGTCATTAGTGGTGTTTCCCAGAACTCAGCATTGGAGCCAGTCCTGTTTAGTATCTTTATCAATGATATGGATGAGGGGATTGAGTGCATCCTCAGCTTGCAGTGACAAGCTGGTCAGGAGTGTTGATCTGTTGAAGAGTAGGAAGGATTTGTAGAAGGATCTGTAGAGGCTGGACTGTAGAGGGATCTGGAGAGGTTGGACCAAGGCCAACAGTATGAGGTTCAAAAAGGCAAAGTGCTGGGTTCCTGCACTTGGCTCACAACCACCCCATGCAATGCCAAAGGCTAGGGAAAGAGTGGCTGGAAAGCAGCCCAGGGGAGAAGGACCTGGCTGGGAGAAAGGTGCTGTTTGACAGATGCCTGAGCATGAGCCAGCAGCGTGCCCAGGTGGCCAAGAATGGCATCCTGATACGGTGATACGGCCCCCTGGGCACTGGTGAGGCTGCAGCTTGAGTACTGCATACTGTTCTGGGTCCCTCACTGCAGGAAAAACATTGAGGTGCTGGAGTGTGTCCAAAGAAGGGCAGTGAAGCTGATGAAGTACCTGGAACACAAGTCTTATGAGAGGACTGAGGGAGTTGGGGTTATTTAGCCTGAAGAAAAGGAGGCTCAGAGGGAACTCAATCTCTACAACTACAACCACCTGAAAGTAGATTGTAGTGGGGTGGCAGTCGCTCTTTTTCCTCCAGGTCACAAATACAAGGACAAGAGAAAATGTCTTCAAGAGATCTGGATTGGATCTTAGGAAAGACTTCCTCAGTGAAAGGGTTGTCAAGCATTGGAACAGGCTGCCCAGGGAAGTGATTGAGTCACTACCCTTGGAGGTATTTAAAGGATGCTTAACATGTGGCACTTAGGGAAATGGTTTAGTGGTCCACTTGGCAGTGCTGGGTTAATGGTTAGACTCAGTGATCTTAACATCTTTTCGAACATACACAATTTATTTTCTTCTACTTAACATCAGACAGGGTCTTCCTACTGGTATGTTTTGCACTACAGTCATACAATTTGTGATACATTAACACACAAGAGTGAAAAATGACATATCTAAGTTAATACCTTTTCAATTTGTTCTGGCTGTAGTAATTCACTTGGATCGCTAAGATTTGGCCGGAATGCTTCAGGCTCCAGGTCTGTTTTGATATTTGTTACCTGTTTTGAATTGATATCTTCTCTTGTTGTTATCTACAAAAAGAACAACAAGAAAGTAAGTATCTGCCATTCCATTAGCAGGAAATAAACTTCACAGGTTTAAAATCATGCAGTTATCAAGTTAGTTTCACAAATCTTTCAAAAGGTAAGGGAATCCGATAGGTTTGATCTGACCAAGATTGCCACTACTTCCAATAGCAAGATGGTACACAACTATATACCAATAATACCAGACACCTACTGAGGAGAAAGCAATGGTTTTATGCTAAAAAACCATACAGTTCCCATACACAGTTGAAGGGCTTCAAATGCTTTTCAGATGTTACCTTATAAAGTTCTTGCATTTTAATACTAACACAGCATTCCAAGTGTAATTAAAAAAAAAAAACAAACAGAAAAGGAATTAAAGCTTCAAACCTGATATTTCTCAATAGCTTCTGAATCAATACTCTTTCAGACTACTTATGAAATTTTTCAGATATGCAGTAGACACCTGGAGAGACTGCTGTTATGAATTTTGAGCACACCATTTGAATGGAGTCGAAATATTGCTGGCTCCATAAACTGATCTGCCAGAACACTTACGGGAATCAAAGAGGGAAGAACTGAAAGGGTGGGGAAGAGAAAGCAGCAATAATACTTAAGCTGCATAGTGAGCTTTGAGGTCTGGCAAGAATGCACTACGCACAAGGGTCCTGTAGTAGTTTAAAATACGTGAGCTATACATCTAGCCTATTGAGTTGTTGTAGATACCATTCAGTGGAAGTGGCAGAAAGCCATACAATTCCACATCAGATATAGCTCACAACAGCTTCTTACCCCAGTTGACATTCACTGGCACTTTCAAATTAGAGTGCCATGCCTTGACAACAAGCATAGCTGAGATCCAAACAGGTTTCCTTCTATAAATCCTGCTGCAGGGGGATTTACACCTTGTTGAGGATAGTGAAATCTGACAGAGGAGTAGGACAAAGTGAAGAAGTTAACAAGATAAGCCACTGCAGCAAGACTTGTTAAAATGTTGAGAGGTTTGCTAAAGAAAGAAATCTTAACAACAATTAATGCATCTGAATAATTTATCAGCCTAAAAGTTTCACTGAAAGCCAGACTGTCCAAATTAAAGCCTGAATTCTGAAAATTTCAAGAAAATACCTGCCAAAACCACCTACTAACTCCAGTTTGCCACATCCCTCATACTCTAAACATACAGGACACACCTACAGTATTTCACAATATCACCATGATAAACTTTGTCAAGCTTTTGTGAACTTTCCTAGTTAAGAAAAGAGAGCCAAATCAAAGAAAACTCTGAAATACAGACAGGAATGTTTAAAACAAATACAGCCACCTAAGCCAAAAAAAAAATATTCCTTTCCTTTCTCTCAATAACTATAAAACAGAGTTGCTACCACAAACTCTTGTTACTTCAAAGTAGGCTTGTAAAGTCAAAGTATCAAGCTATATTCATTCAACAACTGAATAACAGTATTAATTCTTAACTCAAGAAAAGGTGCACTTAAAGTATCACACAAGCAATACGGTCATGCCTTCCTTTTTTCAGTGGAAGGTAACAAGCATTTCCAATGTAAACTATGCCATTATCCACATAGCTTCATCTGCAAAAAGATGACCTATATGCTACATTATAGAGTGCTATCTCTAAAATGTTATTTCATAGTCCAAATCTTTTCCACCTTAAAAGCCTTTCATCCATCATATACTACTGGTTCAACTTCAGACAGTTCAGCATTTTTCAATCATAGAGCAGAAAAACTTATTCCCTTTGTTATTCTTTAATTCTGATAGAAAGCCACCATGCAAAACAAAAACATGAATAACTTGGCCTCAAGTGGCCTGGGGGAGTCATGGGGTTTCCGCTCATTTTTATTTTGCTTGGGTGTTTTTGTGTTTGTTTGCCTTTTTTTTTTTTAACTATTTTTTGCCTTCTTCACTATTGTTACAGTAAAGCACTTATTTTCTAGGGTAAACACTGCTTTGTAGAACCAGACAAAGAGCATCTGTTCAAAAGTATCTGTTTGACAGAAAGCAACGTAGCTTCAAAACTTAGAGTTATTTCTCAAACTTTGACAGAACAGGCTGACCTATAGCCAGATTCCAGGGGCTTCCAAGATTAGTAACTGCCATGTAGCCTCCAACACAGTTGGGACCACAACTCTCAAATGGCCTCAGAGCAGGCAGTTTATAGGCTGCAACCCATCCCATCAGATTTTTCAAGCCTAAATCTCAAGCTTGGGCATTCTAGGTGAAAGATATTTGGGGAGGTGCTCTTACACTTTCAGGATATTAACACAGGGATTCTCTACCACCACTCATCAAAAACAGAATAGTTTTGTTTTCAAGAGGGAGAGGCATTTTTTTCCAAATTTCTGATTTTTCTATATAAGTAGAAGTGCAGCTCTAAGGTTCATAGCTTATGCTCGTTATTGATATCTGTAACTGCACTACTTGCAAGACATTTTAGAGCAATAATTACCAATTATTAAATTAACAGAAATAACAGAGCTAATAAAGTGTTTTCTCGTGTGTAATTACATAATAGGTAAAAAAAAGAGCCAAGACCACAGAAAAAAAAAAAAAAACCCAGAACAAAACTTTTTACAGTTTCAGCGGGCAATTACTACAGCAAAACTAAGTACTCAGTGCTTCTAAGGAGGTCTAAGCTATGCTTTCCATAGTAAGTTATGTTAGTTGCTGTGTATGTCATACAGTTTTATAACTGTCAAAAAACTAAAACACCTAAAGAGAATGCAAATAGTAGTTTCAGTTCATATCCACAGACCTTTGAAAATCCAAACTGCTTTCAAAGTACTGTTTTGTGTGTACATGTATGACCTTTGCCATGCTGAATTGCCTCAGTTACCTGCTTTTATAATACGAAAAATACTTACCTATTCCACAGAAGTTGTGAAGCTTCATACTTGCCAAGTACTGTGAGATTCTTGAGGAAAGATTCCTATATAAAATTAAACACCCATGCAACAAGGTTTTGGATTCTTTACCTGGTTTGCATTCTTTTTAGGAAAGCTTCTATCTAACACAACACACCATTCTAAAGTGGAAGTTAAAACACAACACTGCAAGTCAAGCAGTACTGAGAACAAATTGTCAAATTCTAACAGAAAATTCCTGTGTGAAAAAGGTGGAAGTAGTAATTCCATCATAAAATTACTGATTCCATCATAGCATTGCACAATTAAATATATCCAAACCAAAGGAATTTTCTGCTGGATCCTTGTAGTGCTGTAGACAAGACAAACCCACTGAGTGTGGGACTTGCCCTGATTCAAGACACTACAAAGAAAGATGTTTTAGTATCTGGAGATGGGGTTTAAACTACTGAAGAGGGCACCTGGAGACGTCTGCAGAGTGTGCGCAGTTCTTCGCTATTTAGAGCATCGATCCTGCGGTGATACTCAGCCACTGACACTACCTGAATATGGAGACAGGAAGACAATAATTCCACTGACAGTTGAAGAAAAGTAAAAAGGTATGAAAGAAAAAATTGGAGGAGAATAATGGAGGGAAAATGTGCAATGACAACAAACAAACAAGAAGGGCTAAAAGATGTTTGTTTCTGCATGGACAATGCACGTGTAGGTGATTTTAGACATATGAGTACACACAGCAAGATTACGAAATAAACACTGAGGGCACTAGCAGTCAGATATATCTCACTGCTCTAGGACAAATACAGAACTGATAAAGGAGTGCACAAAGTTACCAAAATCAGGATGCTAAATTAAAAGTCAATCTGAGTTGCATGCCTTAACCCAAACTCTGCAGCCCAAAGTCCTCTCAGACAGACATTCTTTACACCCAGATTGATGAACCCCGTGAACCTGGTTTGCTTTCCTTGATGAAGACTAGAAGCAAATCTCAGGCTTCTCAGCAAGTTCTGACTCTTCTATCTGGCAGTGAAGACACAGTTAAAGACAATGTAGCAGGACTACAGTTCAATAATATCCCAATACTACCTCGCAATATCGTTATCCTGGACTTTCTGTTCCCCTCCAAAGCTTCAGGAGTTGCTCATCTGTCAACACATTGACTCCAAATGGCATCTCCACTTTGGCAGGAGGTGTATATACCCAGAAAGTCTCCAGTCAGAAAGCTCTAGAACATGCTGCTCTGCTGCAACAAGCTGGCTAAAGGACTACAACAGTCATTTTGATGTAACTAGAGCAAATAATGTGATTTTGAGAACAACTCAAAATCATCATTTGTATGAAAGCATCTTAAAACAGCTGGTGGAAAGATTAAATGGATGTCCCATGTAGTAAGAGTGTATTAAAAACTTCTAGAGCCTACCACAGTGTAAAGGAAGACAACCACAAGTCCAGCAGCTCCCCATCTACCTGCCCCTACTACAAGGAGTTTGGCCAGATACTCGCCACTGTCCTGAGTACAGAGCCCACAGTCATGCATGACTGGCTCTTGAGCAGCGATGGTTCACTCTACCCCATGCAACTGCAAGGCAAGGAAAAAGGAATACTTGTGACACCCAGTTTTATTACTGAATAATCCGTAATTACTAGCACTCAATTTATTTCCATAATTTTTCTACTGTTCTCTTAAAGATCAGGAAGACTGTTGTAAGTGGTAGTGGTTTGTGCATTCTCAGAGTCAAGCAGCTATATTCAAATCTTTAACAATATTCCACTGAAACATAAGTGATAGTGTAGTTTTATCCTTTTATTTACTATGACAGTTCATTGCAAATTACATTGTTCACACTAGCAACTTATGAATGTAAGCCTGAAAAGCAGTATTGTGAGCACCCGTTAGCCTTGTTGCTTCTTTAAGCTCAACCTGTACCACATGCAAGGCAGTATTTAACTTAAAATGACCCATAAATATGTGGTTACTTAAAGATCCTTGAAAAGAAAAATCTCAAAATCCATGACACCATTATACAGTTGCTGTTTCACACACTGGAATGGAGGCAAGCTCTTGTAGGCTTTGCCTTCGACCCGTCAGCTGCACACTCCGTCACCACCCTGCACCCGGGACTTCCTCATGAACCCTTTTGCTCAGTGACTGAGATCTGACAGACCTTTTCATCTGCCAGGGGGGTGCCTCGTATTTCCTGCTTGAGAAATATAAATACCTATCCAATATACAATACAACAGCTTTTTGGCATACTGAACCTGTTGAATACTCACATTTCATCTGTTTCAAGAATAAAAGCCTGTATAATGGAAGACCATTGGTATGCAATGACAAATATCATATATTTCATGTCATAGAATGTCAAACTAGCCATAGACAAATTACAAGAGAAGAATCTACCCTCTCAAACCCAGTGCATATTTTCAGTATACTGTCCATACTAAATTCTGTGAGTAAATGACAAGAAACTGTTTCAAGGTTATTCAGTCATCACTGAACAAGGCTTTGAATACCTTAAGATACCTCAACAGTTTAGATACTGTACCTGGCTTTCTATAGAATGTCTACAGTTTGGGTCAACATGCTTTATTTTTGCTTTGCAGTATACAAAATTATGTACTTCATGACTAAAATAGTTACAGAATCTTAAAGTCATGTATGTGTAAGCTTACAAGAAACTACCTTCTAAAACTTCATTTATTAATTGGTTGAGATATATCTTGAAAACAGCCAGCATTTTGTCCCTGCCAGGCTTGAGAACAGTTTTGAAGTGTTAGTAGTGACATTACAAGTTTATTCTTTTTTATAATCTGTTTTAATTCATAAATCTGCCTATGCTGTTTCCTCTTTCATCAAGACTTCTTAATGTTCCTTCCTTACAGTCATCTTAATCTTCTATTCTACTTCACCAACCTAAAGAGAAGTGTTTTCCTCTCTTCTCCTACCTGCAGCCCCCATTAGTTGTCCGTTCTGATCATTCCAGGAGCTTCTACCACCTCATTCTACTTTGAACTTGCATTCTCAAAAGCAGGACTTAGTTTTTCATATAGTATTAGATTTAACTGGAAAGTGAGGTATTTCATTCATTAAAGACAAATTCAGATTCATATTCATCATGCTGGAGTGTGGTTTTAAGTATAAAATGTTTCTTAGTAATGACATTCTTTCATTTTTGGCCAGGTAGCAGGGGATGCCATTTACTTGTATTTTACCAAGGCTTTTTTTGATTCTTTTCTATAGTGGCCTTGCAATCAAATCAGTTACCTATCAGATGCATGAAGAACAAAGGTGAAAAACCAGCTGGACCACTGGGCCCAAAGGGTTGATGTTTATCAATGGTTAAGAACTGGAAGAGGTTTCTCAAGGAGGCTGCAGTATCTCTACCCTTGAAGGCTTTCAAAATTTGACAGAGCCAGGTTCAGAGCCAACCTTGACTAGTTCTTACAACTAAGTCCTTAAAAGTATAGACCAAAGCTTTCTAAATTCTAATATAGTTCACATCTTTACATATAAATTGCCAAATTGCCTAAATTGTTGCAATCTAAGTATTCTGCCCAGGAATAAAATGCAGCCCTACCTATATGATTTTGCTATGTGCTTTTTTTATTGCACTCTCTTCACTATGCCGTATCAGCATCCAGTTTCCTTGACATCCAAAGCTACTTTTTGAGGATCAGGAAGTGTTCCTGAACTATCTACCCTTTGTTCTCTCTAGTTATTTTCTCATCAAAAAGAATGCAGGAGGAGATAAAACCAGGCAAACCTCTTGTGGTTAGTCTGGGCACTGGTTGGAAGAGACCAAAACAAATAACATGTACAGCCAAGATATTAGTGTGCTTAGAGCAAAAGGGGTTCTGCTGAGGCACTTGAAACTGTCTACCAGAGGACAATTCCAAGTTTGAAAAGACATGGAATGTATCATTAGAGATCTAATACTACCTGCTCTATTCATAATAGCAGCATTGATGAGAAAACAAAGCATGAGTTCTATCAGTCATGCTATGACTCTTTCAGCTGGACTCCTCACATCATGTATATGTGAGGTAACCTAGCAGAACACGCAATATTTTAATATTTAATGCTTTAAGTCGAATTGAAGGTTTGCATACTAATGACTCAACCAATCAAGAAGCCTAGGATTCTCCTTTTCAAGAAACTCATGTTTCTAAACCTTGTTTTTCTGAAAATATGTAAAGAATACTGAACTCTTACAAGCTACATTGGCGTATACAGCGAACAAAACAACCCAAAATCCCAAATATAGAACTTTTCTGTCCTTCAGCAACACATGAATATGCAGTTAGAATTGCTGGACACTATCAGTCACTGGTCTTATTCTGCCATAGGCAGATATGAAAATGAGAACTTCGTACACCAGTGAGGGATTCCTCAGTTTAACAAAGCCACGAGTGACACACCTCCCCCAATGCCTGTTTGCTAACAGGGAGGTTCAATTGCTGCACTCAAAACAAACACAGCTAAACTTTCAGAGTTAACAAATAGCTGACACTGTCTCCATCAAGAACAGGGAGGGTCTTATCAGAGCTGAACAGTGCTTCTGAAAGATAAGAATGGGTAAAGCTTAACGGTACAAGTCGCTTTTTTACACATAAGATATCTATACCAACTCTGAATATGGAACTCATAACCAACTCTGAATATGAAATAAAAAACAAGTATTAAGAAAGAATGAAAGCTGAGCAATTTTACTTCGAATCCTAATACATCGGTGTAAAATCAAGTGAACTGTAAGCTTCATGAAAATTAATTCTTGAGATTCAGAAAAGGTTCCACTCTTAAAATTCCAGGACACTTAACTAAAGAAAAAAAAGCCAATGTAATTTTTTCAAGCCACTTACAAAGTTACCTCAAAGTATCAGTCCATCTCCAATTCATCATTAAACAGGGAGGGGAAAGATAGGATTAAACCTTTTCTAAAGTCTGTAAATACCTTCTGATAAAAACAAAAGGTACACTTCTGAACCGAATGCTGCTGTGAATATTTTAAGAGAGAACACTAACTCTATTTTTCAGACAAATGTAGTTTCCTCCCAAAAAGGGTTACACACTGCTTGAGAGAAAACAATATCAAAGAAGTAGACCTCTCCATCACCAATATGATTTGGAACATAGATTACATCACAATGATGCATTAATACATGGGGTTTACTACACAAGATAAACAGTTACAAGTATAATTTAAAAAAAAAAACACCCAAAAAACAACCTATGACTAATTTAATTTGATTCATTTTTAATCAGTGTGGCTGCAAAGCTATCTAAGTCTTGTGTGGTTTTCAGACAGTTCAGCTCCTAACACTCTACTGGTAACAGGGAAGGTATCAGGAATTAACAAATGCGGTTAATTGTCTCCAAACACTGTCAAAGAAACTCCCGTAACAAAACCCACCAGGATAGAAACTTGTGATACGAACAGATGGCAACAACAGGAACCAGGCCTGGTAAGGCAGATCTGGGTAACCTACCTGAACAAAGACTCCCACCATGGAAAACTGTGAGAAAGGAAAACACTAATTCCAAACTCACTAATTCCAAACCTCAATGAAGGTAAAGGTTTGAAATCCGCACACTGGACAAAATTCCACTCTGCAAACTGTGTGAGAGAAAACAGCTTACACCCATGCCATTCCACAATATGGGAACATCTGTGATGTCCCTTGAATATCTGGGACTTGGACTGCATAAAAGTGGTACCCCATAAGCACGACTTCGGGGACCCTCACCACTGAGAAGATCAGAAGAAGGACCAGCAGGATGGCATCAGAATCCATGCAGTGGTGATACTTTTAACCTTTTTACCTGATCTGCCTCTCACCTCCACCCCCCTTCCTATTTCTCTCTACCTCATATTTAATGTTCAATAAAATCCATACTATTGACTGTGGCATACAGTCTTGTTTGCACCTTCATTTGTCAGAGGCATCTTTTAATAACTGGATCCTAACAGAAGGGAAGAGACAATAGCTAGCCACTTTAAGCAAAGAAGGCCCAGAAAATGACAGCAGTCCCCTGGTTTGGCTGGCAGCGTAGTTCTTTCTCTCCTTCAGTATCTTTAAAGCTGCCCCTCCTGGAACTGTTCTGCACACCAGGCTGTTTCCCAGAGCAGGGACAGAAATGCTGAGCATATCACATGACAGCAGCATTCTCCCTGGGACCAGTATTGTCTCCACAGCTTTGCAGGATGAACTGTTAAGTATCTGCCTCAAAGTGCTCTAAGCTCACAGTAACTGTACCGAGCTGTAATTAGCATATATTGAAGATAAAATATCTGCAATAATCAAAATAAGTGAACATGGGAAGACAGCAATCAAAGCCTGCAACACACAAAGTGTTACGCCGAGTCTGTAAAACTCAATAAGCTATTTTTTCAAGATATGACAAAACACTAATTTGAGAGATAATAATGCTAGCAAGAGTACTAAATTTAACATCAAGCAGTTTAGGATGTTGGGGTAAAGAACTAAGATTTAAGAAAAATACTTTCTTAATTGGGCAGGCTAGGAAACTGTACTCATTTTGTTCAAAGAAAAAAATGATCTGTGGCAACATGACCAATGAAACCCAGTTCCCTTGCAAAACCATTTAAGGAAGTTTCAGCACTAGCAAGCAGAGAAACCAGTTTCATTGCTGAAACCACACCACCTGGTGCCTGACCTCAAGCTGCCACTCCAGGACAAGGCAGACTGAGCAAGGTTACATCTCAGTTCTGATACACTGTTCTGCAAAGATCCTCTCAGGTCTGACAAGGAAGTGTTACAAGTTATGCTTAGAAGTAACTGAATTGTAGCCCAGCATGAAAATGTTTCTCTTATTTTAATCAGAAAACAGATCAACTACAGGTCAACTTGAGATTCCACAGATCATTAAATAAGCTTCTACTACTCATTTATAATCAACCTTTTTGAATGTTCACCTGCTACTCTAGTTTGACTGCATTTCCAGTGAATATTTCCCAACCATTAAAAATGTAAGCAATAAAACACCTAATAAGTCAATGGAAGATCTAGAATCATCAAATGGTCAGGTTTGCAAAGACCTTACAACCCATTTAGCTCCAATCCCCCGGCATGGGCAGGGAACCTTCCACTAAGGTTTCTCAGAGTGCCAGCCAGCCTGGCCTTGAAAACCTCCAGGGATGGGGATTTCACAGCTTGTCTGAACAACCTATTCCAGTGTCTCACAACTCTCACAGTGAAGAATTTCCTCATAGTGTCTAATCTAGATCTATCCTACTGCAGCTTAACGCCATTCCCCTGTGTCCTATCACTACATGCTCTCCAGCTTCCTTGTAGCCCCTTCAGGCACTGGAAGCTGCTACAGTGTCTCCCCAGAGCCTTCTCTTCTCCATGTTCAACAGCCACAACTCTCTCATCCTGACTTCATACAAGAATCCTTGGATCAACTTTGGCTCTCCTCTGGACTCATTCCAACAGGTCCACATTGGAACACCTAGTTGAGCCATGATGCATAAACCCCTGAATTACTTAGGACAATGGGTATGGCACATATCTGTCATCAAGAAGAGGTTCCAGGCTTAGTGATCTGTGTAAGAAACTACTGGATTGTGCTCTGCTTTTTTTTTTTAAAAAAAAAACCCCTCAGATTATTAGTTCACTCATTACTCTAAAACAAAACTTAGTATGGAAAGCTGACTTTAAAAATATCTCCGTAGTGCTACTATTGGATTGATGCAACCTTGCACTTCCAACATCCACAGGAAAGAAATACTACATTTTTATCTTTAACATGGAAGTCCTATTATGATATCTGCATAATAGCCAAAGACCTACAGGCATTAGCCTGCCAACTACAGTTAACCAATAAATCAGAACCTCAGTATTTGTGCAAGTCTTAAATAATTCAAACTGTTAAAACCAATATTGCTTTAATTCCCTTTGCATATTAATATCTTCAGAATATAAAAGACAAAGATCAGTTTTCATTGGTTTTGTCCCCTTTGGCTACACTGCCTATCCAAGCTCTGCAAAGCAGGGACAAGCATTCCCAAAAGAAGGCAATCCACCTTTTGTTCTCTTGCATTGTCTCATGTCTTTTGTCTGAAATGCTTTGATAGAAGAATCACTGCCTGCATTTTTGACATTCTAGGAATTTACTGGCATCTCTTGTATTGCAGTACAATAAAGAGACGCAGTAAATACCAAACATTTACTAAAATGTGGGAAGTTAACATTACTGGTGTTTTAAAGGGGGAGCATAATACACAGATTAGTTACCAAAATCTTGATCTCTTATCCCAGGAAAGTATCAAACCTGTACAACACTTAGCCCAAATTAACTCCACCATAAGGAAAAGCACTTTCAGGTAAATAACCTATCAGTAACTTGAAGCTAGTATTATTGTTTTATTATATCACTCTGTTTTGTCCAGCAATTATTTCATGTGAGTTTTCACCCAAATTTCGGAACCACCACTAATGAGAAATTTAGTCAGAAACCTGTGGACTTCATATAGTCTCTTCAATATGCTTCTCACTGTCTTGCATAACACAGAATTACACCAATACTTCTTCCTTCTTTTCTGCAAGAAGGTTACACTTGCACATTAGCTTTATGATCATTAATTGAAGAAAAAAAACAACTTCATGAACAGAGTATATTTTGTAGACATAGCAGCATTTAAAAAATATTCCCATCTGTAGATACCTCTATAGCCTTTTTTTCCAATTTGATTTCTTTTACATGTTAAAGTAACCTGTTCTCTACCTCTCTCACAGCAAAAATGATCCACATGGTCTTCTTTAGTTCAACCTCTCCTTAAGACCTGATTATTACTTTTATAAGCCTAGTTAGACTCTGGCTAAAGTTAAGGGAAACAATCTAAGGCAAACAATTATAACAAGGGATAGTACTACTTTTATAATCTGGGCAAGATACAGCTATTTATTTATGTATATATCTACATGTTAAAAAAACACATTCTTGGTAAACTTCAGATATTTTTTACACTGGTACAGGGCATGTTAAAACAACATTTCAGTTCATTTAGGTATTATATCTCCATTTTGCACTCCACTACCACAGAAGAAAGTTAAGCACCTATTACTTCAAAACTGTTAGGAACACCCTTGTACAGAACCGTTCACTGTAACATGGCAATTTCATATTTTGCAAGTAACCTGGCTACAAATTAAGATAAAAGTACTAGATAAAAGAATAAAAAATATAAAAGATGAAAAATAAAAGCCAAAGTCAACAGCACCTTGAAGAAGTATGCATCAAAACTGAGGAGACCTGTGAGTCTTAAAAAGGCAATAAAAAGCCTGTCACAGACAGCATCTAAATGGAAACTATCTTTCAGATTTACCAGTGGGTAAAAGACCAAGTATATTGTCAAGATTGTTTTCTCCTTACCCCCAAGATGTTACTATTTTCTAAGTCCCACTGAAAACTATTTCCTTCATGTATTACTACAAATTCAATACTTCTGCAAAACATCTGAGAAAAACAACACCAAAGAACTCCACAGTTACTTTTATAATCTAATGCAAATATAATCTAAACTGCAAAAAGTGGTATTGTTCCTCCTGCTCCATTATAAATGTGAGAGTGGGACTACAGCATACTTATCTCCCTGGATACAGAAGTAGTATCAGACCTTCATACAGCTGAATGACTTCTGAGAAGGTAATGCTAACTCAGGAGATTTATACTGCTCTAATAAATGCCAATACAAACTCCTCTTCTCAGAATTTAGCTAGAAATCACATTTTTGGTGAAAAAATGCAATACTCCAAATGAATAAAAACCACCTTAAAACTGCTGCACCCCTTAATGCTCAAAGTAGTTTCTCTTATCTAACGCCAAAGGGATACCAGCAATTAGCTTATGTGTCAAAGGTAATGAAAATGTGACCTGCCATCCTGTTTACACATCCAAAATTTAGACTTCCATAAACTGCCTCTGCACAACATTTAAAGACGGCAATAATGGAAACGAACACACTACACTGAAAATTACCAGAATGCATTTACGATTAACTGGCTGGTGCTTCCTTCCCTTCTTTCCATACCAGAGACGAGACATTTTCCCTTCTAAAAATAGAATGAGACTAAAAGAAGAAATGAAAAAGAGATAAATATCATTCAAGGCTGTTTGAAAGCATTCTCTGTACCTGCTGTCAGTTCCAGGCACAGGCAGAGTCCCCCGACACGCTGACAGGATGGTCTGCCAGACGCTCACGTTTGACTGACAAGGCAGGGAACAAATGAGCGACTGTACAGTAGGGGGATGTATCGCAAGTGATGACGGCACTGAAGAAGAAAGGTTTCCTGTGTTCAAGTGTGGTTGCAGAGCACTAGTTTGTTAAAAAGGCTAAAATATTTAAAGATACAGAGCAACTTAATTGTTCTTACACAATATCGAAGAACACAAAAATAATCCCTAAGATCTGCCTGCAATATTCTGTTACAGCGCAACTCTTCATAAACAACTTCTAATGGCAACAAATTTGCATTCAATATTAAATTAATAGTTGGTCTTTCTTATGTAGACAACTATATATAAACCCTGTCAGTGATTTTTTTAGAGTCCAGAACCACTTAGAAAAGTAATGAGTGAAGATTTAAAATACTACTTGAAAAACAGGTTTTGATGCATTCAGAAACTGTTAGCCTTGCAGTATTTTCATTTTGTAAGCTACAAGAACAAAATGAATCCTTTCGCCTATAAGATAAACTTGCTGTATGGGTTAAATGCTAGTCCTAGCAATAAAGTATTTCTGGAACCATGATTTAGGTTTTTTTTCCCTTAAGGAAGGATGTTTATTTAAACAGGCATGTGCAACAGTAAAATGCCTAGCAACCCTTTGAGAATTTCCTTGTAGTAGCACTTGGAGGCTCTCTACCCCACACCCTGAAATAAAAAAGAAAACCCCCAGTTCAAGCCCTTCCCAAACAAAACAAACAAATCACCGCCAACAAAAACAATCCAAAAAAACTCCACAGCACCCATGCCCCAAATTCTGCATAAAAGTGTTAAATAGGCCAGGGCAGCATCAGGCAGCATCACAACAACATTAAATAATTGCTCACCTGTGCTGTTGCAGTATAATCTAAGAGCCAAGATGCCCAAGCAGAGAAAGCCAGAACCAAAACTTTTATTTTACTGCAGCCTGTCTACTGGAAGTGCATGTGAATGTAGTATCTACATTCACATGGATAAATTATTTTTCTTTTCAGTCAAACCTGACTCAGCAGCTGGCAACTCCACAGGTAAATATGTCCTAATTTATGAGAACTATTTAGGTGGCAATTTAAAACATTTTTATCACTAGGACATTGAAGCTGGGGTTTAGGAAATTCAAATATATAAAAATATACTAGATACATAGTCAAATCGTGTAAGATTCCAACAATAAACCACATGTTAATTTATGTATTTGGATTTATTTGGTTTGGTTTGTGGTTTTTTTCCTTTTTCCAAATAAGTGAACTAATGCGCAGTTTAAGCAAGACCAAAACCTGGACAACTTTAAAACTGTTTCAAATGAGAATTACCATCGATATTAAAAATTAAATACAAGCTACAGACACCACCCCTCCTCTACCAAGTCTGGGAAATCTTAAAGGAATAGAAAGCATGCAGAAAAATTATTTCAAACTTTCTCTGAACATGAGACTTCTAAGCCAGAAAGCAAAAGCTGGCCATGCAAATCCCCCAAGGCCTATTTTAGCAGTCATTTTTCCCCCCCTTAAGAAAAAAGAAAGTCCTCCTAACACTTGTCAACATACTGTTTCTGAGACTGAGAGAGGAAGAAAAGAACCTGAGCCATTGACCAGTTTTTTGTTCTAGAACACTTAAACAAGTCAAACAATTTGCTTAGAAGTTTTTAGCTTTTCTCTAAACCAAACTGGCTTTTCCCAGAGCTTCTCAAAAGGATTTTGACAACTCGCTCAAAAGAAAAGAACAATAACTTCTTTGTTAGATCTGACAACTCACTTTTTCACCTATTTACAGCTGCAAAGTTTAACAGGAATGAGTGCACTAGTAGCTTTATCAGAGCCCTGGCAGCCTGTTTTGATGCTCAGTTTTCCAGCTGGTGGGGGCTGCTGCTGCTGCCGCCAGCATCTGTGGGAGGAAGCAGGGCAGGAGATCCTGAGCAGCATCGAGAAACACAGCAATTGTAAAAGTGGCAAAAGTTCTCTCATGACTGACCTCCTTTTTAGCCCTGTAACACTTTTTTCCAAATAAGCGCAAAGATGCCTTTCTATTACTCAGAGAAAAAGCCCACATGAGCAATTTGACTCCAGTAGCATCCCTTAAAGATGAATAAACTGCCCTTTTGTTCTTTTGTGCATTGGTGGATCACACCATTGATCTGTTAGTTTGAATCAGAACCTCATATCTTGTTGTGATGAATGTAGGCCTTGCCATAAGCATGCTTAATTACAGGATTCTGGGGAGGAGTACCAGCTCAGACCTGACACATGTGCAGAACCAGGAGCAAAGACTTGAGAGCATCCACCTATTTGCTACCTAGACAACAGAGAAACAGAAAATGTATCTAATTACACCAAATGATAATCTTGTTATTGTCATTGTTAGTTTGTAACCAAGCTAAAGATCACTACACAATCAAGGTGCATAGCCCTTGCAGTAACTGCACTTCACAATGCTGTTTCTTCTAACAAACTAATCTGTCTTAAAAAATAGAAACAGAAAAAGGAGAGTGCCAACAGATAAAGATACAACTAATCAAACTTCTTATTTCCACTCCAAATCAGTTACCTAGTTTACACCTTTTGCCATACCAGATTTCAAGTCACCAGCTGACATAATCTCATAACCCTGAAAAAGGACAGTACCTACAGTAACTCCCTCCAACTTCAGTAGGAAGACTGAACACTGGGTGTGGAAGAGAGTGTTTTTGCAGCGGTAAGATGGCATTGTTCTGTTTCACCTAGCAGCTAAGTGTCTTGATACCACAGCAATAGAAAACTCATGATGTTGAATTCTCTACAATACCTATATTTAATATTCCTGCTTTTTGAGCAATATTACTTTAATAAGAACTACTACATTTGCTGTGCTCCTTCCCTCTCAAGAGAGGTTATCATCTCAGAAGGATATCAGGGTGGGGGGCAGGCTGGGGGTCATAATTACCAGTTTATTTACAACTTGATATTGTTTCCACATGAAGCAGCCCTGTAGGTGACCAGGTTTTGTGACAAAAAGTCACAAACATGATATACTGAAAATAAGCATCCTCAAGCATCTCCTGAGAAGATTGTTATTTTATGCATATACCTTATGTATATTCTCAGAATTTAGTACTCCAATTTCAGAAGCAGCCTTTAAAATTGAGAAAAACATAAATCAGAAGAAGCAGACTGTATAACTCAAGTGCCTTAGTGCAATTCATAAGTCATTTGCATTTCTGACTGACAAAAAGAAAACTTGTTTTTATGCTGTTGTATTGTTTTTCCCGGGAACAAACAAACAATAAGCAATTACGTTAGTTTCACTTTCTGTAGCCTATCTACTTGGTAGAATGCATTTTTGAAGAAAGACGACATTGCTATTTAATTACACCTAGCAGGCATTTTACAGGCAGGATTACAATAAAAGCTCCAATCACCAAAGAGGACAAAAGAAAAAATGAAAGCTTTCTCAAATATTGTTTAAAATAGCATAATTTTAATACACATTAGTGTAATATGACAGAAAACTCAAGAGTTATAAACTTTGTTATAGTCTTCACACATTTTTAGAGTAGCATTTTACAGCTCTGATAAGAAGCATCCTGTATGCTTACTCCTTTTATTATAATTTTAGAACACAAGTTGCCAAGAACTTACAAATTAGGAAGACACCTAACTCAGATGCTCAGACCACCTAAATCATCATGTTTGGAAGGAATCCTACTACATGAAAAAAAGAAAAAGTTTCTTATTTTGATGCTAAAGTATACAAAAGTCACCTGAATTAAGGTCTAATTCTTACTAAAGGGAAAACCGGTAAGTTCTATTTGGTACAAAAAGCCTTTCAGATGGCTGAGAAACAAGTGCCAAGTTCAGGAGTAACGAGGTTAGAATGCAGTTGAATTAAAAAAAAAACACGAAAATAAGGTACACAATCCTATGAAAAACTACTACTCTGTCGTCCAGAACAACTGGGTGTTAATAAAAATTGTTGCAGCTAACATGAGATTACAACTAGAGTGAGATCTGATTGCTTTTCCCTTTATAGGTACAAAATCCACTAAACATTACAAAAGGTATCTCCAGGGGGATCAATACAACGTGCACTGGCTCAGCTTCTCAGTTGCCTCAAAGTTTCCATAATAAAGGAAGTCTAATTTGAAAAGTCATCCTTTGCTTCCTGCAAACAGCTTAGGGGGAAAAAAAAAAAAGGTAGCATTTTTCCATCACAGTTTTCCTCAGTATTTTCAGAGGTATGCTGACAGCCATTAAGAATCAAGAAAGGACAAGCTTTTTAGTTGAATGGTTCTGCTTTAACTCTTACCAGAGAGACTGTCCCAAATCTCTCTATCAGATAGATGAAATAACCATCAATTACAATTCCACATTCATGATTCCAACTACAGGACAGTTCCAAGTAATCAAAACCTCCAATTTTCACTTACAAGTCATATATAAATTCCAAATAGATTAAGTAAAGACAAAATAGAGCAAAGCAAGAAATATCCCATGCATGAAGTTGAGAGACTTGCTAAAGGTAATTGCAAAACCAAGAATGAAAGTTACAAATCTCTGCAAAGGCAAATAGATTATGTAAATAGACACCAGCCTCTCTCCTCAATCACAAGTTAACAGAAACATTTGTAGTATTGCACATTGCTGGAATTCAAGAGACTCATCCTTCAGTACAAGAGCAAAGCCTATTAAACATGCTGTGCTAATGCACAGCAACATCTGCATAGCAACACATCCAATTTCTTAACTGACAATACACGATGCAAAAGGCAAATAACCATCTAGTTTGGATGTCCAACATACTATCAAAGAGACAACATTTCAAGAAACATGTTGGAAAAATATTCTTATTTTGAGGACTATTAGCATGATGCATCTTTACATTTACATTCTGTGCACTGTTTCATTCAAGAAGCCTACAACTTCCAGGCTTCCTCATCTCTCTGCTGATCCAGTATTATCCAGCTTGTCACACAGCATTATGTTCATAACACATTTTAAAATGTAAGACACAACAAGCAGCTGTTGCACTAGCATCCAAGCACTGAAGTGTACAGTAGGGAATGGAAGCAAATTTATAGAAAAAGTACGAATATAGAAAACTTAATATAGCAGTACATTCTAAAACTTCAGTGTCTATTTTAATATAGAAATGTTACAGGTTACAGTCCCGATACAATAAAGAACTTAATATCTTAAAAAGGTTTCAAGATAGGAATATTGGACAAAGGTGCTTATCTGACCATGAGACAATCACTGTTTGTGACCTTCATGTTTCTACAAACACACAGAAATAGAATTGAGACACTCCAGAAGTTAGTTTTGTCAGTGGTGAAAGGTTGAGTGTCTAAGTCAAATACCATTTCAGGAAGGCAGAAGTTCACTTGCAATCTAGGAAGCATTTTCAAACCACATCTCTAGTTCTAACTAAAATTCAGTTTGACAAATGAGTTATTAGAGAATACAACTTTCCAGAAGTATTATGTCTATGTTTTCTACAGGCATTTAATATGCAAAAACAAAGCTAATTGTTATGAAATGCAAGTCCAGAACACAACCCACTAGGAAAAATTATTTGCAGTATCTATCAACTCATATTTTGTTTCTGAAATTAAGTTCTAGACAGCTTTAAATCAAACTACTTTTCTGTATTTTCTGAAAAAGGAACGAGCTGATGAAAACCATAAACCAGATGTGCTTCCAACTGCTTTAGGACTACTTTAAGTTTGTGGGTCCTAAGACAACAAGTTTCCTGTTTTCAAATATCTTGTGGATGAGTATTTAGATTTACATGGACCTGAAGTACGTCTCAGTTTTGAATAACGGCAACGAGATCAAATGACAGGGAGAAGCTGGGGGAAGGGGAAAGGAAGACTCAACTCTTTAAATAAGAATTATTCTAGTGCAGAGGAATTCATCTGTTTCCTTAACAGATTTCAGGTTTAAGTAGGAACCTCCTATACACACAACTTGAACTAAAAAAGGAAGTAAGATTTAACCATAAAGTACTGATGGTTGTTTCTGAGGCACTGCATAACAGAAGGAATCGGCTTGCTGGCAAGTCTTGCCATGTTTAGATGCAAGTACAGAATATGCTTTGGAGAAAGTGTTTGTTTATTAACACAAACTACTATTCATTTTTTGTGCTAACGGATACTGAAAGCCATTAGCACTTTAACTCAAGACACATCAAGCAAAAAAATACCATGGTAAATATACCTCTGTCTATTGTTCAGTACAGATGGCAAAAAAACCCAACAAAACCAACACAAAACCAACACCAAAACACACCTACATCAAAAAAACCAACAATCCCATACAACTTGTAACACCCTCTTGGTGTAAGGCTATTTACATAAGTACAAGATAATTACAGAATCGACTGGTTTGGAAAGACCCCCGAGGTAACTGAGTCCAACCCTTGATTCAGCACCATGGTTATTAGACCATGGCATTAAGTGCCACATCGAGTCTCAACCTCCAGAGACAGTGAATCCACCACCCCCCTGGGCAGCCCATTCGAATATCTGATTACTCCCTGTAAAAATTTTTTCCTAATATTCAACGCAAACCTCCCCTGGCAGGGCTTAAGACCATGCCCTCTTGTCTCACTGCTGGTTGCCTGGGAGAGAGACTGATGCCCACCTGGCTACAAGAACCCGTTAACCCTCATTCCTGCGTCTCTCATTTGAAGACATTGCACAGTGATTACAGGCAGAACACTTTCCACAGAAGAAAGATACTCCACTACCTTAGTCTTTCAATAGATGAACAGTACTTTGAGATGCATTTGCACATCAGGATGTTTTCCATTTCTTTTCCACCCCAAATTCTCCCATCCCTGTGATCTGAAGAAGGCAGGCTGTTTTCCAGCCCAATACCTACAAGAAGGTTTCAGGTATACTGTTTCACCTGCTTAGATTGCACTGGAGCAAAACCTGACAGAGGAAACACTTATTGGGTTCAAGGAAGTATATTGATAGAAAATAATGACTGAAGTTCAACAGAAGTAATGAGTATGACAACAGCTACAATCTCCTGTACTTACTGACACTTTCTAGCATATGTTAAAAGTCACAAAATGCAGTTCTATGCAATGACAGGTTGGACCATCTTGTACTGTCAAACACTTCTGAATAAAAAGTTAGTTTTTAGCAGCTTTTAGTTTTGTCCTAGAAGTCAGAGAAGTCACATTACTCAAGTCAAAATGCACAAAACGTCATATTAGCATGTTTCCTGTATTTGCATAACATCCTTCTTATCAAGTTATCCATCTCATTAACCACACTAACTTCTAAATCCAGAAAATAATTATTTGATAATATTAAGAAACCAGCCTTGACATATTTTCTTTTTTATGTGTTATGTGAAATTATTTTTGAAATATGTTTTCTCCAACTGTTTCCAGAGAAAACCTAAACAAAGGCTTAAGCCATGGCTTCATCCTATGGTAAATAATTTACAGATTTTAGTACTTGCAGAAAATGAAGTGCTTCAAATATCTTCAGAAATAGCTTCTAAAAATTTACAACATTTAATCATGAATACGAATTTTCACTATTTTCTGTGAAAATTATTCTGTAATTCTGTTAAGGTGCTAAGTTACTGAAGAACTCATTAGAAGAGACATCCTATGCTGTAAACCATAATACTGATCACTTTTCACTGATCCTCATGTTCCAAAAGGCCAAATTTTAAAACAAACACTTATAAAGTCTTTGAGCAGGAGTCAATACCAAAAAAACTGCTGGCAAAAGTACTTAAGCAAAACATATGCTGAAAATATGAAGGTTCAGAAGACATTTTTATGCTACTAATTTCAATGTCTCAAAACAAAAACGGTTCATGCAAAAATCACTGAGCTGCAGAGAGTGTTTTGTAGCCACAGTCTGATACTTAACCTAAGTAAGTTTGAAGTCTGAGTTATGATTCTACATTTTGGAGCTAAGCAGAAGAGTACTACCTGTAGTTAAGACTATTGCAGTTCTTTAAAGTTTCTTTTACCCTCTACATAAAATATAAGTGTCGACTTCCTTAACTTCAATGTGCTTCATTGCAGGGTGGGGGTAGGGAGAAGAAAAACAGAAGATCAGTCTACAGTCAGAGATGGCAATTGCTGTCCTGAGACTCAAACAGTGCTGATGGGATACTTCCACAATATATATATATACGACAATCAAACTTTTGACCAAGACTTGAAGGTACAAGACTACGAGTGCTTTAACTATATGTACGTTACAAAACAAAACCATGTAGACATGTAAAGATGTGTCCATAGAAGCACAGTGGACACAGATTCACATGAGAGAAATGTGTTTGTTATAAAAAAGTTAAGACAGTTCCAGTTACAATTTATTTCTCAAGTTCATTCAATGGTGTCTTAATGCATGAAGAAGTTATAAGTGACAAATTAATTAGTGAATTATTGAAACAAGTAATTCCTTTCCTTTTATGTTTCCCTTTTTTTTCAGTCTTATCAATAAATACTGAACATTTTATATACAGGAATAATGAATATCAGAAAACTGTCAGTTTAATAGACTGAAAATTGTGTCTAATTCATCAAAACTGCCACTTCTTTGCTGTACTCACATTCCTTTCACTTGGAGTTTTAAGTTACAACTTGCTTCACACAAAAATAACTTGCAATTGTGAAATGTTGCCCTGACCTGATGTTGGAGCAAAGCATTAGGATGGCATAAATTAAACACAGTCGTGATCATAGTAATCAGACTAAGAGAGCACATTGCCTTTGTTTTTCTTCTTGGAAAGTATATAACACTATCTTTTTTTTAATACTTTCATAGGAATATATTAAAATAATGTGACACCGTTCTTCCTTACCTCCCATTCTTTAGCAGCATCTTCAGTAGTAGATTCTTCACTAGTTTCAGGCTCTTCCTTCTTTTTCACTACTATAAATCCAGGTTCCCGAAGAGACTCCCCGGTATCTTCTGCATATATCTCTGGACTCCACTGGATAAAGAAGACATACAAGTGATCTGTCCTAGAGAAATCAAATAATGACACAAAAGAAAAATAAGGTAGGTTTTGTGATCTTTTGGATCATGTCTAATAATATAACTATTCAAGGTTAAAATGAAAATACTTACTATTTCATGTTTTACTAGGTATTAGAGACATATTTGAAAAGAACTAGTTAGCTCTTTTTTTTTTAAATTATATGAAGCTGACACTAGAGGAAAAACAGGAAGCAATTTGGAAATTGATTAACTCTGTTTTCATACTCAAGTACAGGCTTTAAACCACTTCTGTCCCATTGGAAACCTCTGTTTACAACTGAAATAACTTCCAAAATAAAACACTAAGCATTTTTTATTTTATTTAAAAAGAGTTACATAAGAACAAATGAAATTGGAATTTAAACATGTCTGCATATCTGTTTTCCCTGCTCCTGAAGAAGAGCTAACACTTTTAAGACATATAACCAAAGTTATACAGATTGTGAGAATTACTACTACAGTCATGAGGGAATAAGGCTGAAAACATACAGACTATTCTGACTGCACTAAGTACCAAGATTCAAAGTTACCTTGTTTTAAGTTACCTCCCACAAATAGCATGGTTTTCCATTTGGAAGAGCAAAATGCCCAAATTCACAAAAGAAAGTTATTTGCAACCCTACTAGAGATGACAGTCTGTACTGTTTCAGTATTTCCTGCAGGTGCACAGACAGAGCGCTAAGAAAAAGGACCTGCAACAAATCAACTAGTATCTCATCGTGGAAAAGAGACTCAGAGTTAGAGCTTTATGGCTCTGGTTACAAGAATTTGACTAGTGCTTATGTCTCAAAGATATTCACTACAGTGAATCTGCATACTGGATTAGCATAAAGAACAAGTATTTGAACAACCTCACCCCTCCTCCCCCCCCCCCCACTAAATCCTTGTAAAACTGAATAGCGGAAGAACATCAAGAGATACTGAGCAATAAAGTCTCTCAAAACTGCCCTAAAGAGATGCTGCACATGGGTGTGTAGTAAGAGTCTCTAAACAGAGTCAGTCAAAGTTATCCTTGTTAAAATTAAAGTTCCTGGACAACACTGGTGAAAAGAATAAAAAAAATTCTCTGGCAGTAAGAGAGAGTAAAACATTTTAGATGCATAAAATTAGATAAATTCCTTTACAGCAGTCAAAACAAGAAGATGCAGACCTCATGCACTGAATGAAGTATCAGGTTTAAGATGTCCTTCTCAAGAACTTGGAATTGTGTATAACTATAGCAGCTAAAAAAACAAAAGGCACAAAGCTTGATGCTTAAGGAACTCTTAAACACTTCTTCCCAGACTCTCTCATTTGACACTGAAATAATGCAAGTTTGTCAGGTACCTCCTTTTCTCTCCTACCACTAGGTGAAAAAGACAACTGGATTGACACTAAATACTTTTACCTGTTCAGAGTAGCGCTCAAGGTTAACACCAAATTAATAAAACAGACAACCCAATATGAGGACACGTGACTTTGTGTACAAAAACCACAGGACACACATTAAATGAATAAAGAACTGATATTATACTCTCCATGCAGTTAGAAAGAGATCCTTTATAGGTGGAAGAATTTCCAAGGAGATCAAATACAGACTAAGAACCATCTTCTGAAATAGGTGATAAACTCTGCTTTATGCTTAAGATAAGTGCTTGCTCTGCTATATTAGGAAGTGAACCAAACGGACAATAACCATTTTAATTAACTGAGCTAGACATCATTGTCATTTGTGAAATATTTATCTGTTTTCAAAGTGAATGTGATAATAGAACAAGCAAACTTGAGTTGACTGTAACCACAAGAGGATACCTGGTCCAGACAGGATTAACTACACCAGAATCAGTGTGATAAGACATCTGACTCAAGAATTTGCATTGTCTCCTCCACTTAAGAGGAAATAAGGGTGATGTTTAAAAGTGGGCTATGCATGCACTAGCATAGGCTCAGTTCTACCTGTTGGATAACTTGAATACTTTGATATAATTTCAGTCCATTAACATTTCTACTCACAGCAGACATGAAAAAAAGACTACTGCCTTTCTTGTTGCAACCAACTTAAGTATGAGATGATTATGTCTGTAATCAACCTTTCCTCCTTTAGATTAAAGAACCCCACTTACTTCTAATTTTCTTTATATGTTACTCTTTCTAGGCATTAATTAGTCTTGCTGTTTTCCTCTTGCTCTCTCCACTTGATCCATATCTGTCCTCAACTGCAGTGCCTCAACTGGACATTCTATGCCATTCAGCTCAAAAGAAAAGACGGAAAAGTGACTTGGTCATTGTGAGTAGGTATTTACACAAGATGACAGCTGATAGCTTTTTCTTTCTTTCTTTTCCCCCCACTCTTTGTCAAGGATGTAATACCCCCAAAAATCACATTCAAGTTGAAAATAAGCCACAGTTTCCTAGTAAAGATCATTTCAGAATACAAGACTGTACAAGTGACCATAGACATCTCATGTCTTTCAGTGCAACAAATTTCGCTATTTTTCCAGCACACATACTTAATTTGCTTCCTGGAAAGGTTTGATGTTCCATATATGAAGATAAGACAAAAGGGCCCTAGCTAGCTCTTCTGAACTCAGAGCTCTAAGAAGTAGAGAGAATTTTAAGGAAGTTTCTAAGTAACAGGAAGCACAGGTAATGACAAAAAAAAAACTTTGTTGCAGAACTCACTTCCTCCACTATACACCACTTACTTGAACCTTTCAGTAATTACTTGCTACAAACAAAAGCCTAAATAATACCATGAGAAACTATTGGCTGAATCAACAACTCAAGCAAATCAGTAAAATTTCAGTAAGGTAATGAGGTATTCCAGTGGCAAATACAAGCCAACCAACAACATCCTCAGATGCTGGCCCATTTTTGTGATGCTTTATAGATACTGAAAAATTTGAATGGTGCAGAAAATTAAAGCTTAAAGACCTATTGCAAAATGTTGATTTTTACAGTTTACCTCCTTACCTTTCTTGTGGAACAGCAAACCAGTACTCATGCTTTTTGTCCCTCTGTGCATACTGTTGCATTGATGCACTTGCTTGAGAAACAAACGTTTTCCTCATGGGTTTTCCAACCCTGAGAAGCAGAAACTTGTGAGATCGATGTCGCCTTTTCTCTTTTGTAACAGAAGACCCTATTAATAAAGAAAAAGTAAGCTATCCACAATGTACAAAAAAGCTTAACAAAATCACCAACTAATTTTGTACTAGGCAGCACAGGTATACAGTACACTTATATAATCAAGTAACAGGGTAACATAAGTAAATAATTACCTGCCTAGTATGTAAATGGCATCAGCAGAATATACTTCAAAGTACAACACATTCAATAATTGTAACATTCATTTCTGGAGATCACATTATGATAGAATTTCACCCATGACTGAAAGTATTCAGAAGGTATTGTCAAAGCATTCCACTCATCACTGAATCAGACAACCCTCCCACTATTAAACAGATATCCCACATACATGCAAAAGATAAAATGCTAAATATGTACTTTGGCTTGATTCACATATGTCAAACCTGTTCATTACTTTTCATTTGCCACAGGAAAAGTTCTAACAATACTAAACAGGATTAAGATTAATTTTACTTTGTTAGCTATACCAGACACCTCAATGGCATGAACGCTGCCTCAGGATGAAGTACAGTGGATGTTGCAGTACAGGTTTTTCCCTCCAGCAGTATATTTAATTAAACTAATAGAGTTATATGATTACAATCCAGACCTTGAGGGTAAAGTCAGCACAAGGTAAAGCAAGAAACCTTCTTAAAATTGTTTCTTTACTAGATCAATTGCCCAAATCCTCCAGTCAAAAGAGACTTTTATAAAGGAAAGAAGGAAAAAGTAAATTTAGCAGTTCTTATCAGTTATTACATAGGATTTATCCTACCTCTGCTATTAAATGTACATACAGATTACGTTCCAGTTTCCTAGGACACTCATCTTTTCTTTACAGCTGAAGATCTCCTGCAGTTTCTATGCAGAGCAAAGATCCACTAAGCACAGAAAACACCTTCTTCATCTATAAACATTGCTACTGTATCTTTTCTCAAACAGATTTTCAGCAAAGAGTTCAGAATAGCACTGCTCCCAAAAAGAATATTTCTTCCTAGTAACTATTTCATTGTGTGCCTCCTAATTTTCAGTCAATATTTTAGAATTATACCTGCTGTATATAATATGGTAAATTAGTCATAACATGCGTTATTTGCAAGTATTTTTATAAATGTGTATGCTCAAAGGTAAATTGTCAGATTTTAAAAGAGACACCAAGAAACAAGCAAGACAGTTTCATAGGTCTGACACATGAACTTTGTGGCAGCGTTAGATAAGTACTCCTAAAATAACCTGATATCTGGTATTTTGGTCCTTCAGATGCAGCAGTTTAGAACTTCCCTGAGCTCAGAGAAATGGGATTACATAGTTCCAGCTAGCAGACAGAATAAAACCAAACAATTTAACCCTACCCCCAAGTTCCAAAAGGGCTATTTAAGATGCTCTTTTTTTTTGCTGTGTTCTCCAATATCTTTTTGTATATTTGATACGGACTTCATGAGAAAAAAATTCAGCAATGGCTATTGTGTGTCTCAAGCTTCTTGTTTTTCTTTTCAATCTCTGCAAATACTCATCTGACTAAGCAGCAAACATGTTATTAACGGTATTTCAGCTTGTTTATGCACACAGAAAACTGTAGACTATTACAGTTTCTCCAAAGTACCAACTAAATCTAGCTATTTCAGTCCAGTGGTTAACATAAGTGTCTGTAAAAATAGAAGAGTACAGAGTTCTGGGTAATAAAAGAATTGAAAATAGGTACAGAGATCTTTTTAGTTATTCTAGTCTACACACAGTTATCTACTTGCATTGTATCACCTGTTCACTATTTAGAAGAAATAGATCATTAATTCCAAACTCAGAAACATTTGACCTCCGCAAAGATCAAAAAATAGTAGTCCCCAAAACCCTAAATGTTCCGGTTATGGGAGAGGGGTAAATTCCCAACCAGCGGAGGATCCTTTTCCTGAGTTGTAGCTCCACGTGTAAGATCCCAGAGAAACAGGACACAGGCACGTGCAAAGTGAAGGACCAAGCTGATCTGGCTTTATTGGTACAACATGGTGGGTTTATAAGGGTAGAAGAGGGGGAGTCTGGGACAGGGGAACACCTGGACCTAAGATTGGCCAGGTAACCCGACCCACAGGGGAGGAGGAGGTGGTC
>JAWMRA010000078.1:132565717-132603860 GCA_035584735.1 Pseudotriccus pelzelni | reverse complement strand
TGGGCACCTTCCCCTTCTCCCGCGGGCCTGTGCGGGGTGGGGGACGCTGCTCAACCGGCCCCCCCCCCCCCGTGCATGGATTTTGAAGATATAAGTTAAAAATATAAATACCAGCATACATATACAGACATGTAAACGTATGTCTCCACAGTACAGTACCTTCTAAATGACTAATGTGGAGGGACATGATTCTCCTAAGATAACAATGTCTGTAATGCAGTACAGCAAAGAATTACACTAATGATCACCAGACAAGTCAGGAAGTGGCATCAGGAATAACCTGGTAAGACAGAAGAGAAAGAAGTATGCTATGAGGGGGCAGAGTTAAAACCCTAGAAATGTGAAAGTCATATTCTTCAGCATTTATGTGCCTTTGGGATTTAACCACAGTGCGAGTACTACTGCTGCTGCTACAGCAATTTAGGAGAGGTAAGAAATCAAAACAGACTAAAACTAAATTATGCAAACATCAATTATTAACAAATATAAAGGGATAATGGAAAAATTAATTGTAAAAAGAGCTGGTGTCATCTACATGGCCAGAAATCTGCCCCTACTGGTGTCTCGTAATAGGGAACAGCTGCAGTGGATGGCAACTAGAACCTCATAAGCAGAACCCCTGATGGTGTCACCTGCTCTGAGTGCCTTCTTATGCCTCAAGTCTTCTGCTAGTTCAGATTGTAAATAACAGAAAGCAAAAGGATCAAAGGGGGAATGCTCACAGCAAGAAACAGTGACTGAGTGCAGAGGTTGCCTACATGCAAAGCCACTAGCAAGGCTGTGAAGATCCCTACCCACACCCCCTGAAGCTGCCCCCCCACCACATCCCCAAAGGGAAACAGCAGTGATTCAACAGGCATGTGAGGTGAGGAACAGGTTGTGAGTTCTGTGTCTGGAGCCTCTGAAGAAAAGGGATGGACCCAACAACTAGCAAGTAACAGTAAAGCAGAGAAGGTTTTGAAGAGATATTGAGGTAGTCTTTTGCAATATGTTTACATTATTTGAGAAACAGAGAAGATACATATGCTACCTGCTAGGACTCCACCTAATTGCCAACTATATCTACAGCTGATTTGCTGCATAAGTATCTACAATCTGGACTCTAAGGAGGGAGACAAGATCAGCAGTACACACTAACTTGGACTTGCCCAAATTTCTTTTAATTAAACACTACTGAAATTTTACAGAAGTATTGCTACTGCATCCACCTATGTCACTGATGGGGAATTTCAAATTCATTCACCTATGCTTTTTAGAACCAGTAACTAAAATCAGTATACCCATGAAAGCAGTGGTTGAGTGACCCAAGATATTCCTTATTTTCTGAAGGACCTCTATGCAGAAGGAAGTTTTCCTTTAAGATATAGCAACCACAGTATTTTGTTTAGACTCACTGATCAAAATTGAACTTCTTTCTTCACACTTCACTTCCCTAAAGTTAAATCTGTGATAAAGACAACCCTTATGACACACTGAATAATATTTTATAAGAAATTATCAACTTAAGCCACAATCAAGAGCCGCATTTAATCCTCCAGGTTCTCTCCCATAGAGAAAGCCACTTGGCAGACAGACCTTGGTAGAGAGGCAAGCTGTAGCAGACTGACCTGAGAAGGGACAAGAACCAGACATGAGACTGCCACAAGCATAGTGTAGGCACAAAGGAAAATTCAGGGGGATCACCTTTCCTGCCTTTCAGTTGGCAGCCACAACATATCTGAGAGACAAAATGTGCCCCTGAGCATCAAGCCCGTCTGGGGGTACAGGTAAAGGAGGGCCAAAGGGCAATGGTGAGAAGAGACAAGCGCAGGACCTTGCTTGAGGGAGATGCTCTTGGGACCACCTCTGAAAAAAGACAGACGTGAGCATGAAGAAAGGTAAAAAGTGCAAAGAGGTCTCCTTTGAGGAAGACCCTGGTTTACATGCATATTTGGTGTCTGTACTTTTAAGAGGATGTATTACAAAAACATTTTATTCAGTTCATTGAACTGAGAAAAGAAAATCCTGTGAGAATTTACAAGGTAGACTTACAGAGTTACAAGATTTCTTGTATCAATCTCAAGTATCTCAATATAAAGTCTGTACAGTGGAGCCATCACATTTTTCCTTTAATTGCAACTGTTTGAAGAGTTATCCAAATTTGCAATTCGGTTGCTTGTATTAGGATTGTTTTCCCATTTTGCAGTATAAAACAGACAGCCTGTCCACCTCTTACCTCCGTAAAATGAAAATACAAGCAGAGAATCAAGGTAGAAATGGCTTTTGCAGGCTCACTCAGTGCACCAATACACTGCAGAGTTATCTAATTCACTCTCTGTTTTGTAAAATGTTGAAAGTATTTGTGTAAATTTCATGAGTTAAAGGCTGGGGTTGAGCAGGAAAGGGAAAGATTGAGTTTGCACAGTGAGAAATTGTTCAGTATTAATAAAACTTCCAACTTAATGTAAACCAATTTTCTTTACCCTGAAAATCAGTCTTGCATTATGCAGGAAAACACCCAAGAATTTTATTTTGTTGGTGCAGCCAACGAAAATACTGAAATCTGCATTGAGTCAGCTCTCTAATAGTACTAACCCATCAGGAAAACATAATTAAAAAGAAATAATTTATCCTGCTTTCTACCTTTGTATAGGAGAGACAGGATTGATGGAAAATAATTAATAGTAATGCTTTCTAGTCAAGAAGCTCTTCCCAAGGAGCCACCGTCTGGGAAGCAGCAGGGCCAGTCCCACCTCAGGTGCTCAACCTCCCTTGCTGCTGGTTTCTACGTGTTTCAGGGGAACAGTTTGGTTCTTTCGAAGTAAGAGGTAAAGGATGAGCTCCTCTCACCTTTCATCTGGATGGTGATCACAGGGGGAAGATCGCTACATTCTCCCTGCAATGTCAACACATCGGGTCTTCCAGTACAAAATGTAGAGGAAAACTTTGTGCATTCACATAAATGAGTTGTCACTGGTATGCACTCTCTGCTTGTTGTATTAAAATTTCAGAGTGATCAGCATCTGAATATAATGAACACAGTGAAAGCTCAGTTGCTTCATTGAACCAAATCTCTCTGACACAACTGGCCTTATTCCTGGATGCAAATAAGGAATAATAAAAAAACAAGATCTTCAACAACTAAACAATCCAAGTACTGGTTCCACTCATGAAATCAAGGCTAGAGAACTTTTTCCCATATGAAATATTTCTCTTTGACCACGTACGGGTAAGTCACATCAGCTGTAAGCAAACCCAGACACATGAACTAGACAGCTAAACAAGACCCAGTCCTGCTCTTTTTTTCCCTGCATTTTCATTCCTTCTTGCAGAAATACATTATTCCAGCATCAGTGCAAATAGAGCGAGTTAACTTCAAGCACTGAAATGGTCATATAAAGACCTTTCTGCATCTTAGCAAAAGGTTTCAGATTAGGAGATTCTCGGTTTCTGGAGCAGGGACTTTCAGATTGCCAAAGATCACAGCAGCACAGGAAACCTCCTGAGGCTGCAATCACCCAAGACTCAGAGTCAAGAACTCCTTGGATGTCTGCACTTCCCCTTCATCCTGGTCTGACAGGGCACACACATATGCACTGATATGCAAAGATACACTTTGGATGTAAACATACTCTTTTGGCTAAACTGGTTGTAAGATGAACTCATGACAGAAACAGATTCAGTAAGAAGGACTCTCTGTTCCAAATTAACTGTCATCAAATACAGGTGGAGAAGATTTCAATTAGTAGTTTATTAAGAAACACTTCATTAAAGAGAGAGAGGAAAAGAGAAAGAACAAAGCAGACTTATCTCCTGAATCATGAAAGGAACAAATCCACAAATGCTGACAAATTTCTTCTAATACATCTTTAGTAAACAGCTGCTGCCTCATTAAAAAACAAAACAAAACAAAACTCAAAAAAAAACAACAAAAAGCCCCAAACCAAAAACCAACAAACAGCCCCCCAAAATATACATCCTGCTTAGTAATAAATCTGTCTTATCTGCCAAGACTTTCATGAGGGCAGAAAACTGTTCTCTTCAGATGTTACCAAGGTTATTTATTTAGATATCATAATTTCTTTGAAGTTCATGTGAAAAAGATCCTAAAAGGTCCTAAAAGGATATCATCTATATTTTACCATTAGTGACTACAGAGAGTTAGTGACTCATTTTTGATCTCACCCTAATCAATGGCATTACTCATTCACTTTGATAGGCACAAGATGAAACTCTAAAGTTGAAATCTTAATTTCCTAAAATCAACAGATTTTTTCTATCCATTTTACTGGGTTCAGGATTTCAACCTGAAGCTTTGAAGGGAACAGAAATTATACTCTCCTTTGTAGAGGCATAACACAGCGTCTGTGTGCCCTAAATCCCTCTTAAATATGGTCTGAGGGCTCTGGTAATGTATAGCACTTGCATCTCTCACCTCAGTAATGGCAAAGTTGTCCCCAGAAAGTAACAGAGTATTTCTGGCATATTTTACTATACTTTTTGGTCATATTTTTAAAATGTAGAAGTCTATAAAAAGAAATACAAGTCTGCTTTTTTTTGCCTTTTTTTTCCCCCAAATAAGACTCGCAAACATACCCTGTATGGACACCCAGCTGGCAGTCCACACGCATATTTAGCCCTGTGGTGAGTGGCAAAATCTGTTTCCTACTTACACTCCAGTATCATTTACAGACATTATGGTATCAGTTGCATGGATTAGACATGTGCTACCCTGTTTCCCTTGTTTATAGCCCCAGGAGGAAAGCTTTTCTTCTGCTAAGGAGAAAAAAATGCAGGAAAATATTCCTTCTATAATGCCAGTTGTCTAGACTGCATGCATTATAAATAGACCAAAACATTCTCTTCTGTATATATTTCTGATTCTCATTGGTTGGAAGAACCCCAGAGATTTAGTGGGTTTATATTATATATTAAAATTATATCCTGTACACTTTAAAGTGAGTCTAAATCAACATGTAAGAAGTGTCACTGGCCAACACTTAAATGCTGCATGTATCTGGCCTGCACAACTCCAATCTCCTGGAATGAACTGGTTGGTTCCCCTTTTACAAGCGTTTCCTGTTTGCTAGGTTAGCACTTTTTCCCAAACAAAAAGCATCTATCTCTAGAGGGTCTTTTCTAGTCTAATTTAGTCTAGGAGAGGCCTCTAGAATTCACTCCAAAACATCCACTGCTCTCCCTTCATCCAGTGATCCAGTCACCTTGACAGAGGATGTATTCAGTCTTTCAGACACTGTTTGCTCTTGGTAAATCCATGCTGGGTGTACCCTGCCATACATCAATATTTGTGGGCCTGACTGGTCTAGCTCCTCCTTCCTGAAGATGGATGTAACATTTGTTTATTTCCAGTCCTCAGGAAACTCCTTGATCCACATGACCTTTCAAAGAGACAGTGAGAGGCTTTACAACTGGTCAACTCCTCGGATGCACCTTCGGATGCATCATGGATTCATACAGATCCTGGTACAATCTGCATATTTAATACAGGAACAGCCTTTATGGTTTTGACCTTACAGATCGGATATTTAAAACATCACGTGGTGTGTTTATAAAAAAACCCACTTATGTTCTTATCTGGTTAAGCATATCCAAAAATATAAGGAATATATATAAATCTGTTTTAACAGTAGGTTATATAGATTCAGTTTATCCTAGGCATCCTTGCCCCTGGAGTGTCCTATTCATCAGTGTCCTATTCATCTCTTCCACCTTTTCTCCTTGCTCCTCCTGTCATTACGTTTGTTTACGTCTGTGTCAAAGCGTGGACATTTTTTTTCCATATCCCTTACCACACCCCAAACACACCTACTAATATTACGAGCCATACCTCTAAACTCAGAAAGGCTAAGAAGAGCTTTCACTGCACTGTAGAAATGAAGGTATCTTTGTAATTAACCATTTGCAATCACATAGAAGACAAGGTAAGAACAGAAAACATAGCACACAACTCTTCTATCCTTAAGAAAGGTAATAAGCAAACTTCCTTATTAAGGTCTCAGATTCAATTGCAAACAAACTTCTTGTGGTAATAGATGTCACAATACTAATGTTGCACTCACCTAGTCCCAGCACATTGACATCCAGCCAATGGTACTGCAATAACTCTTAATCCATGTACTTTAAGTATATAAATGGGAAGCCCTTTCTCTTATGTATAAAACACAGCAAAGAGCAATGCAGAATCTTTCAGTCAACTCCATTCCTCTGCAGCATGGCACCAGGCTTGATTTCAAGACATCCTTGTACCTGTGAAAGGACAGAGCCTGAATGAAGGACACTTGCATTGTTGGGGAAGCCTCAGATGTCAGTTCTGCTGCAAACCAGCCACAGACTCAGTGTTGCTCACGAATCAGTTCATCTCTCTCCCCAGCCCAGGGGTGGCACAGATGCAGGATCACACAGGTTAACTGAAAAGATATTGAACCTGCTGGTTGGATAGCCTGTGTGGACATGAAGATATCTTAGCAAGAGATGGTGTCAATGACTGTCATCAATCAAGACTTTGATCTCTAGACAATATTAGATTTTGTCTCTAGGGAATGACAGTTCATAAACTTAATGACTATGCTAACAGCCTTCATTCAGGCTACTGGAAAGCCACAGATGAATACTTCAATAGACTTAGATAATAAGACAATAGAAGCTTCTACCCTAAGCAATCCTGCACATGATAAAGCCTAAGTACTTTTAATATCGCCATCTATGTTATTTGAAAAAAATCTTTAATACGTTCTCCATTTATCCAGGTAGAATAGAAGTCAGCATATCCATTAGCTTCCACTACATCTGAGATTGCCTGAAAAAAATCCACAGATGAGCCAGCATAGCTCATTAACTCAAGGGCATTGTTACTTCTGTTGCATCCAGGACAATCTGACCACTTGTGTTACCCAGGGCAAGCATCCTGCACAATCAAGGCAGCCCACAGGCACACTAGGCACTGAGCCACATGGACATACAAATGGCTCTGCATAGTCTGCTAAATGGGATTTTCTTAGGTCTGCTAGGCCTCGCAGAATCACTGTTTTGCACGAATTTTCTCAGCTTGCATGGCTTCGTCAGCTCTATCAGCCGGGTCAGAGCCAGGGGAATGCATCTCTGTTCAAGCTAATGAAGTCTTCCAGAAATGGGAGCACTGAAAAGTAAAGTGAAGAGATGCCGAATGGCTTCGTGAGAGCCAGGCTGTCCTTGACATGGATGACAGGCAGATCCTGCTGCATCCTAGGCAGCTCCATTCAATGCTGTTCTCATGCATTTGCATCATAAGTCCCATCCAGGCCTTCCCTTATCCACTTGTCACAGATCTCTCCCTTCCCCCTCCCATTACCCTGGGAGTTAAAAGCAGGCTGTTGGAGACAAATCCTCAAGCAGTCACTTTGCCAGAGAGGCAGAACAGGCTGCACGGATTTTTTGGGGGCCAAGTTATTTTTTATCTTGTTCTTTCAGAGCCTGCTAGTTTTGACAATATTTTTTCCTAAAGAAAATCCTACACTTACTTTAACACATAACAGTAAAATACTCACTAATGCCCCAAAAGCTCAAAATCAACCATGTCTACAGATGTAAGAGAAGACATATCAATTAACAACAATTAAAAAAACCCAAAACAACACAACCTAACAAAAAAAAATAAATTGGGAGAACTGAAATGAACTCATGTTTTTTCCTGATTTTCTCTAATGTGTTTTCCTCTGTCAAAAATTAACCCCCCCTCAACTTCTGATTCTACATAGTGAAACTATGATATTCTAAGGCCATATAAATATCACCAGTAACTAATGTTATAAAATACTACTATTGTATACAGATTTTAAAAGAAAAAAGGCAATGAGAAGTTATTTACTATGTTTCTAGAAGCCTAAGGCATAGATTTATTTAAAATACACTGTAGTATGATTGCTTCCTCAGAATTATTATACAGTTAACATCTCATATAAAACTGAATGATTAACATGGTAAAACAAACTTACTTAGCAAAAGAAAAGCTCTGTCACAACATTGTATTTTAGGCACAACACTGTATTTATAAACTCTCCCCAAAACATACTGGAACTGCCAAATCTATGCTTGACACACAATTCATACAGCCCTGCTAAGAAATGAGTGAAACCAGGCAGTGCTAGGGATGTAGGCGTGCAAATGCCATCTGAAGACATCTTTGTGGAAAAGTGCCAGTTTGGTTGTGTAACTGGAGGCCCAGAACTCACATCAAAGAACAATTATATTCCCTACTACTGTGGCAATGATCTAATTATTTAATCTCATTGATTGATGTCTTTAGCAATTTTTATTAGCAAATTGGCTCCATTGTATTCGCAGGCATGACATTAATGCTATTTGGGGGCTGTGCCATGTCAAAAGAGCAGGATTTGTGCCTGACCCATGTCTGAAAAAGTCATTCACATCATCTGTCAAGAAGAAAGCTTGCTGAGCACATTGTGCCCTTTAAAATGCTATTCCAGGAAAAATCAGTCATCACACAAGTTGTTTCCACAACTGCCTGTCCTACATGAACTCCATAGGCTAACAGGAATGAGCTCATTTGGAGCACAAAACTAAAAGAGAAAGTAGGACTAAAATATCCAGCAAGGAATCACTCACAGAGTGAACAAACAAATAAATTAACAAAACCCTGGGATGTTACTGTGTTAATTTTAAAGGTTAAAATTATTTTCAGGCAGAGTGACGGGTTCTGTGCACTTTTGCAGCTAGTCAGAATCTTTGTGGTTGCCTCAGAGACACACACAACTAACATTTTCTTTTATTTCAAATCATCTTTCCATTATTCATCTCCATTTGTACACTTAGAGATTGCAGATCGCCCCTTAACTCATTTCTACTCATTTTGTATCACACAAATTTCCAATCTGTTGTGTCTGCAGATCTTATAGGTATTTAAATAAGCCAGGCCCTAAAGGCCTAGCTGTGTGTGCTAAGGGCAGAATAAAGCTACAGTAAAATATGCTGGATGCTGAGGAGATGCTTTATCTAGGGAACATGCCAATGTCCCAGCCTTTGGGAGTGACTGCTGTAAGGACTTTGAGGCAGAGCACACAGCTCACTTCCTCTGATCCCAAGGAGCTAGCAGTGTACTCTGTACAAGCTTGGATGGGACCTGTTGCAGCTTCATCCAAGTAGGATGGTTCTGGGCCAAAAAAGAAAGGAAGCTGCTAAGCAACCTTTTCTTTCATATAACCACTCTGAGGCTGGAAGCCGTTTGTTCCTGAATCCCTACACACATTCATAAATGATGCATCACTTACGAATTAATACACCATGCTGTCAGTTTCCCTTTAACCATATAATAATTGAATATTTAGGAAAAGGAAACAAAAAGGCGTATTCCATTGACTTTTTGCCTGGTTTCAAGGTGCTTATATGCTCCAAGTTTGGGTCACTACGGCTGATAGCTCTCCAAGGTACACGCACAGGTGAGGTAATCTTCAGACTGAGCTGTAGGTTTTGCTGGCATGAGTAAACAAAATGCTTCCTTGTGCCCACACAACTGGTTTTGTAGTTGTTCTCTATGACTTTCAGTGTAAAGGCAATGAGAGTATATTAGACTGGAGCACTGCAGACTGGAGACCCTTCTTTACTGGCATCACAGACAGATCCCATTACCACTGCCTGAGCGTGTTCTCAGTGCCTTCTTACCAAGTAGGTTAAACACCGCTATGGAGAGGCCGCTTCATGGGTGAGTGACTAACGTTTCCTTTATGATTCTCCACCTTTCAGTCTCTCTGCTGTGGCTGCTACTGCAGCAGCCCATTAGGATTAATTGGTATAGTCTTTTATGACACACTTGACCAGTAGAAACCATTCCCATATCACCAGTTTGTTCCGGAGGAACAGATCCCATGCAGAGCCACCAGCCTAAATTAGTTCTGGGTGTAAACTACTGTATAAAACATAAAGCACTAAACCCAAATTTTCAAATACCCTTCTGTGAAGTACAAAAACACTAGACAAATAATAACAAACTGTAAGATATCATGAACATCTACAACTTCAGGACACCAAAAACAGCAGCTAAAGCTTTTCTCATGGCTCATAGACCAACTAAAGATCTTTGTCAGCTTGCTAAAGAAAAAAAAAAAAAAAGAGAGAAGATGAAAATGAGGTTCAGAGACTTTTGATATATCCAGCAGCAACTCCCTACACACCATGAAACTCCATGTTTTAAGCAGGTAAATGGACTAAATTTGTTCTGTTTATTAAATATACATTTTAAAATATTAGTAAATCAAAATAAGCAAAATTATATCCTAAAAACTTGTAACCATCTGTTACAACTCATTCTCCTTAATCCTGAATAATGTGTATTACCTTAAATTTGCTGCCTCCTGACTCTCATGTGCTGATAATAGAAGAAATGTCTTCTGTCTTGAACATGCCAATCAAGCCACCTTCAATTAACTACTTTTCATTTCCCAGCACTTTTGCTGTTCCTCTAGTACTGCTCCATGGAAAGACCTCCTTAAACACACTTCCAAATCCGCACTAAGCTGCTGCTGAAGTCTCTTGCTGTGCTGCCTACAGCAATGTCAAGAGCAGCAAGAGGAGCTGTGCTTGCTGCTTGCCTCACAAGCTGGCAGATTTGGTAAATTCTTCTGCCGTGGCAAAGCGTTGTGCAGAGAGGCTAAGGGCGATGTGGGAGCAAATGAGACACAGTTCTGCACAGGCTCCATTTGCACCTCAATATCTACATCTGGATCCTCTTGGCTCAGTTAACACTTTATATGCAAATCCAGGTGTCTACAGGCAGCACAGGTGCCATCAGACCAGGCTCCTGGGCTGGTGCTGCTCTCACAGGAGGGACGTGCTCACCCTTTCCTCTGTGCTGCTTATCCCCATGCCTTCCTCAGCAGCCTCTCAGACTGGAAATCTGAGAGGCTGAAGCAGGGACTATATAGGTCTCTGGTCCTCTTTGTAATGCACCAAGCACCGGAGGTTCACTAATGGGGCTCCCAGATATCAGAGTAAGTAAGAGTTTGACCACATTGTATTACTGTCAAACTACTAAATGAGACACAGTTACTGGGAAGACACTGTGTTCATTATAGATACTGTTACTGCTTAATAAAGTAATCCCATAATTAGCTTGAATCAGTCAAAATTTTTTACTCAAGGAATAAATCGTGTGCTTTAACAGTGTCACAGTGTCTTCACTATCAAATTTCAGTAAGTGTCCAACATTTGAGAAACTTGACATGATGAAGGAAGTAGTTAATTCATTATGTGCACATTAGTAAAATACTTACAGATAAAGCTGTTCTTAGTCAAAATCTTCTAAGACTTGAGAACAGAACACACAGAATTATTTCTGAATTTTTGAATAAGCCACTTTTCTACATTCACATCTCTTGTCTAGACAAATATGAACACAAACTGTTTGTGTTATCAGTGCCCTGAAAATCACATTGTTTATTTACGTGAAAGACATGCCTCACAAGCTGTGGTTTCATACTGACAGTCTAGAGCAGGAGCTGTAACAGAAGACCTACACTTATATCTTATGAAAGTATTTTTGCTGCCACATTAATGTCACAACACAAGTTAAAAACTCTTTGATTTGATTACACATAGACACAGGACAGATGTCTACAGATGGTTTAAGGTGGATGGTTGCGAAACCACAACAGCTGTGCAACTGTGTGCAAGACAGGCCTGGAGCGAAGAGGCTTTTTCCTTTGCTGCTGGTGATTACTTTGACCAGCAGCCAGAATATAATTTCCACTCTGTTTCGTGTCCGGAGAAGTTTTACTTCAGTGATCAGATCCTGATTCATGAAGTTATTAGAAATTTCCACATGGTGCTCTCACCACATGTTTTTGGTTGAAAAGAGGTCAGTGGTCTCCAAGAAGGTCACATTTCAGTTCTGCAAACAGCACAAACTGCTCCTTCTCTGGCTTGCTTCAATTCTGCAAAGCAGTTTGGCTGAATTCTCTCCCAAGTGTTGTTCGGATTTGTTAAAGGAAAAATTAACAAAACACACAAAATAAATAATTATTAAAAAGCATGTTTATTAAAAATCATCATAATTTGGAGAGTTCAAAAGCAGATGTGGACAGCATTTGGGCACCACAGTGGTAAGCAAGCACAGAAAGCAGAACTTAATATTTCCAATTAAGTTAGCAAATTATTCAAGTTGCAAGAGGAATTCTAGTACTTGGATTGAAGTTGTTAACTTAGTGGGGCTAATTTACTATTCCACTCTGGTGTAACTTGCATCCCCTTCTCTCCCACACACCACTTTACTCAGACAGTACACTATGCACACACACATCCTGCCTGGAAGGTAAGAAGCTGCCAGACTGTTCCTGCTGCCAACATAATTCCATACAATAATTCCTAACATAACAGCTTTCTGGAGGTGAAGCAAATTTCTCTCTTATCCCATTCAGCCTCCTGAATAGTATTGAACAGAAATGATGGGCCAGATTCTGCTTAAAGCTTTCATGAAGCAAAATCAGAGCAAACTTTATGAACACTGACAGCTTGTGCAGATTTGTACCTTTACTACGGATCACAACTGAACATAGTAGTTTAGATTACGTTTGTATTGTACATAAGTTTTGTGAAGCTTACTTGCTGTTTTAAAATTATCTGTGTTCATAAATTCTATAGGGCTAAATGGAAGGCATTTAATCTAATTTGATAATCAGATTTGTAGGCACTGATGCTTTGAAGTGGTTAACTGAGTAACAGCTAATTTCCCTGTGGGATGTGCAATGCACTAACCTCTCCTCCCCCTGCATGATGGCAGCATATAAATATCTGCTGCATTTGAAAAACTCTTAAATTACTAGACATTAAGAAACACTAATAACTTGACTGTTGTCATGCATAATTTATTATAAAGAGACTAATGCAGTCTGTATCAGAGCATGTTTGTGACCTCTGAGTCTGTTTGGGTTTCTTCCCAACTTCAGTGACTTCTGCTAGGATTTCCAGCTGGTGGAAACTACCAGGCTGCCAGTATTGCCACTTACCAAGAAATTTTACTTCTCTGGTGAGGACAGCCTGCCCTCGCATATTTGTAGAGTTGTTCACAGTCAATAACCAGAAATATGAGCTAGAATTAGGAACAAGGAATGCTATAAAACAGCAGGCCAAATAATCTGCTTTGCAAAGAAATTAATTTACCTGTTGGTACCGTCAGCGCGATGAAAATGAAGGGATCAGCACTGATACAACAGAAGAAAGCTACGCATTTATTTTAGCCATTGGTCACAGTGACTGAATTTGAATTTCATCAAGTAGTTCAGTTCACTTGAACAGGAATTTGTGTATATTTCAGTACAAAACGTAGAGCATTGCAGAGCTGGAAGACAGACTCTTGTTTTCCAAAGAAATTAAATAATCAGCATTTTTGGTAGGGTTCTGCTAGGAAAGGTGGTGGCAAATTGCTTGATCCTACTTACACCAGTGAAACAAAATCTCCTGGAAAAAATATTTAAACCATATCGAAATGAATAAAAATGATCTGTATCAAATAGATTGAGCTGAACATGTTCAAGCATTATTGATGGCATTGAGATTGCAACTGTTTGTTGGATTACAGCCTAAAGAGACCAAAATTATTCTCTTTGTAAATCACTTAAACATAAGAAGATGAAAGTCCATTTAAACCCTCTTCCCATCAACAGATATTAGAGCTGTTTACTAAGTATGCTTCTATCAAGTTGTGTTAACTAAGAGAAGCAAGGTTTTATAATGTCTTTGTCTTGCATACAGTCCCACTTTTTCAAGTGAAGGATACACTCAAAAATCACAGAAAATATCAAAATGGCATATAAGGACTGCCAGAAACTTGAAGACATCTAGCACAAATTGGAGTGTTTAGAGAAGCTTACAGCAAGAAAGCATAATACTTCATTAATTGTTTCCTGTGAATTTAAAGCTAATGAAAAAAAAAAAAGAAAAAAGAAAAAGGAAAACATCAACTTCCCTCCCTTACCTGAACAAGAAATGTAACTTCCAAGAGTGAGAAGACTTGTTCTCTGTTTCTATATATCCTTACACTCTGGGAAACAACCAGCTCTGGTAGAGGGAATACAAATTGAAAGCACATTGCTTCCCCCACCATCCATTAACTTGGCAGCTTATGGCGTTTTCCTGAGTGGGATATGTATTGGAGGCAGCTTGCTTCAAGCAATGAAATTCAATTACTCTTTTACTGAAGACCCTGGTATTATTAACAAACATGAATACAGCTAAAGAAGAAATTATTTAAAATCCTTAATCATTCTGTATTACCCTGATCAGCACTTCCTGAATATACTGTAAGAGACTCTCATTTATGTAATTTTTCTCTTGCTATGATGGTAGTATCCCTTGCATGATACAGGTTTATTACACTAATATGTCTACAATGTCAGCAAACAACTGACATTAGTTGGTTAACAAACTCCTCTGCATTGCAAATACCTTCTTTCATTGATATGAATTTCCTCACTCAGATGGAATCACATTCCTAAGTGTTTTTCCACATAAGTCACTCCAGCAGGATCATCACAGACATCACATATAAAATAAATTTGCCTTCAATTAGAACTGTTTGATACTGAACTGCTCAACACCTTTATTGATTACAGGGACAGGGGGATTGAAAGCACTCTTGGTGAGTTTGCCTATGACACTGAGCTGTGAGGTGTAGCTGAAGTGCCGGAGGGAAGGGATGCCATCTAGAGGGATCTGGACACACAGAAGAGTTGGGCTGATGCAAGCCTCATGAAGGTCAACAAAGTGAAGCGCAAGGTCCAACATCTTTGTCCTGGCAATTCCAGACACACCTACAGGTTGGACAGATAAGTGATTGAGAGCAGCCCTGCGGAAAAAGACTTTGGGATGATGGTTGATTAAAAACTCAACATGAGCTGGCAGTGTGTGCTCACAGCCCAAAAAGCCAACAGAATGCTCAGCTGCATCCAAAGGAGGAAGCATGGCCAGCAAGTAGAGGAAGGTGACTCTCCGCCTCTCCTCTGCTCTTGTGAGACCCCACCTGGAGTACTGCATCCAGTTCTGGTGAGCCCAACATGAGAAGGACATGGAACTGTTGGAGCAAGTCCAGAGGAGGCTGCAAAGCTGGTAAGAGGACTGGAGCACCTCCCCTGTGAAGACAGGCTGAGAAAGTTGGGCTGTTCAGCCTGGAGAAGAGAACTGAATTCCTCCAGCAGCAAACCCTACATTTTATGCCATCACCTGGTGGCACTGTTATACCACCAGCTAAATCTCAGCGCCTGGCTCTGGGAAAGGCACACGGTGCTGCTGTTACCCTGGGGTTACACAGGGCCTCCCAGCTAGGCTGGAGGGAGACAATTGACCTGGACACTGAGTTTTGCTTTGGATTTAAGAATAGAGCTGCCCTCCCCAAACAGGCATGTTGTTGGCTTGACATTTGATAACAGGTATAATTACATTTCAAGGCTGATGTTGGTGTCAATAATAGGAATTTGCACATAAATTTCATATTTCTGATGCTCCCTACTCCAGTAACATCCTAGCCAGCTAACTGAAGACCTGGGAGGTTTCAATGGGACAAATACCAGAAGAAAGCTGTTGCATTACTGCCAATGGTTTTAAGGGAACTTGTTTCACTGAGCAGACAAACATGAAGATCATGTAATATAACTCCCAGAAAATAAGAATAATTGCAAATATTAAAAATCTGTCCTGCTGTAGAAATAATGTTTTTTAACCATTTCCTTTAGCAAAGATAGAACAATCTATACACTGTGCTAAAAAACCCCAAACCAAACCACAAAATCACCTGTGCATCTCCTATCTTCCAGATCACAAAGACAGTATACTAATTTACAGGTAGCTAACATTCAAAACTGAAGCATCAGTTGTGCTGTTAAGTGACACCTTTTCAGGGTATGAGGTTAGATACCACTATACATAATTTTGCATTCCTACATACTATGTGTATTGGTTAGAAAAACGATCCCACTGACACTTTTAGCAACTAAAAATCAAATTTAATTTAGATTTTTCCTCTCTATTTTTATATCTTATTCACACATAAGTCATCCTGACAGTAGAAAAGGGGCAAGTATCAAGTCTACAAGGCAGTGGGTACCTAAAACATGTTAAATGTTCCCACATTTTCCCCCTCACAGAACTATAATGGAATGAAAGCACTTCTTAACAGTATATTTGAAATATAAAGTACATTAGATAGAAATTCTCTCACGATTCTTTAAAATTTCTTAATGCCAAATGTGATTGATAAGAATGTCATCAGCAGAACAGTAATCAGAAGTACCCGGTCCGATTTTATTAACAGAACATTGGATTATGGCATGAAACAGGGCTTTTCTAATACATTGTATCATTATTTGGGCTTTTCTCAAGTGAATATTTTCAATAGCTTCTTTCCTCCTTGTAGCCTGAGTTCTGCTCTCGTTTGCCTGCACACCCACCCTTACGCTGCTCTCTTCTGGTATTGGTGCTTCACTGACAATGCATTCTTCATACCGGTGGTGCTGCTACTCCTTCTCTCCAACACCTTTACCCTCTCCCCATACCCAAGCAGAGATTATAACTCTTGGTTTACTCAAATGAATCACAGATCCCTCAGACATATGATTTCAACCATATGAAATCATCTTTTAGCCCTTCTTTGCAAAGTAATATGGATACAAGTTATAATAAAGAATTTTTGTTCTTTCAGTATGACAACTTCACTATTCATGTTTAAAAGCAACAAATATCCTTTTTTCAAATTGTCCCTAACTGTCATTTAGTGCACACATACCCCAAAACCGCAACATTTAAATAATTTAAAAGAACTTACAACATGTTCTTGCCCACATAAAGAAAACTATTTATTGCCCTGAAGAAGAAATTGGCAAACTATCCAAAAGAAAATGAAGTTATGCTTTTTCTGTCTCTGGTAAATGAAATAAGAAAATTAATTTGATTGTTTATGGCAGTAAAACAGTGAAGGGAGTGGGCTTCTAAAAGACCATCAAAAGCAGGAACCTCGTGCAATGAATACTGAGACACTGACTTGAACCCAATACACCTTTATTAATGGGGCTTATTGGAGAAAGTGTTTTCCGTCAGGTTATTTACAATCAAGTGTAACAAGAAAATGCTATTCCTAGAAAATACACTATTCTGCTTGGATATAGTCTCATTTAAACAGACAATTCTTCAGAGTCATCTTGTCATGGAAAAAGATATCCTCTTCCAAGAGTCTGCTGTATGGTTCAACGTGAGCCCTTTGCTTCTCAAATTAGCTTTCTTAACTCTCATACTTTTTACTTGGGATGAGTTACAATACCACCTATAACCCTAGAAGAGAAACTTAGTATGCAAAAAAGTCCAAACTCCTTGACTTATTTGGCTCGATTTGTTTTCCAGCAGACAGTGAATAAGAAATAAAGTTTATATTTTACAACTCTTACTTCTTCTGACAGGTTTGGAATTATGCATTTAATATTAATTTTAAAAATCACAACAAATCAGTACCAGTTTAGCTAAAAACTATCAAAGCCACCAAAGCCAACTCAGCTGTGGATTATGTAGTCGTAACCCCACAGGGATTTATCTTCTTCTGCTGGAGCTGAGTTCAGACACACTACTAGACAACTTTGTGTTAGCTCACAGCCGTAGTGGTGGTGTTCAGCATTTTTTTCACTGTTCGCAATGGCGACAATTTCTCTCTGAGATCCCAGCAGATTTCAATACCCAACTGATGTCAAGATTAGCAGCAATGTTGGGAAGTCCTGACCTGTGAACAACCAGTGTCTCATGTTTTATTAAAATGAGAGTTTCTAGTTCTTAAATAGAACATGTAATTTAATTTGTAGGCTGAGTTTAAGCCAATTTCTCAAAGCATCATTTAATTTCCTAGTACACTTAAGTTATATGTTTTAAGAAATTACTGTAAGGAGGCCTTATCTTCACTGAGACTTATTCAAAGCAAGAACATTGGAAACGTGGCAAACTATGAAACAACCAACCTCAGCACTGTTTGACATACAAATGAAAAGGGAAAAACATAATTTAAACTGCAGATAGGTGGCATAAGCCCCTAATTCCATATCCAAGTGGCCACACAAGTTCCTAAACAAATGCATGGCTAAAGTTCCTGAGAAATTGTAAGTCAACAACCTTTAGAACTGATCATCCTTGCCACATTTCCTCTGGCATAGGAAAGAGACTGTCATTCTATCTTCTACAAATTAAAAGAATAAAAGAATCTCTCAAGCATACTAATTATTGAGATTCATTGGAAATATAGCAGGCTGCTGCCACTGTTTAGCTTTCATGAACATATCTGGCCAATTAGTATCTAAATTTATAAAAAGACTTCTTTCATGAATGTTGAATATTTTATGCTTGTAAAGTTTTTGCATGCTCCTATGTGCATACTAATGCTCTGTAATTGTGGAATGCTCAATATTACAACAACTCCATGACAAAATCCAACCCCGGCTCAAGATTAAAATCAGTGTTTAGCAATAACACTCAGTTCTTGTAGGGTTTTTGAGGGAAAAGCATAACAACAAGTTGGTTTGTTAAAATTCAAAAGGAACTTCATAGCAATCTGTCCTGGAGATGATCCTAAACCAGGAGCTCTGTCTCCTGAAAACCACACCTCATTCTTACTTATTTAGCAATATAAAGAGAAAATGTGAATACAGGAAAGGGTAAAAAATTGTTGAAAAAAATTGTGTGGAGCCCAGTACATGCTGGGAGATATTTGGTAGCCACTCATGACCAGGACCAGAAATATTAGACAGTGGGTAGTGTTTGTCCTGCCATAAGAATGGCTTGAATTAGATCACTGCCAGACTTCAAGGAAAGCAATCTGCTTGTGCGGGAGGGAGACAGTCCCACCCCATCCGTACAGGCCACCTGGTCATGGCAGCTGAGGCAGGATGTGCCTCTGGCACCACGATCAGGAAGGGCTGGAGGCTGTCCAGTGTCACCCATTCACAGCACCAGCCAGATTGGCACACTCTGTCACTGTGTTGCAATCTGATCTCTGCTTCAGTGCAGTTATTCCGCAGTAAGTAACACCAGATTTTGACCTCAGATTTCATGCTCACATATATGTTCTGTGGAAGGAAACTCACTTGCTTAACCATCTCAGTGTTAGCTTCAAAGGCACTGGTGCTCAAGGAACATTTGAGATGTTAGAAATCATGTTCTTTTTTTGAGTAATTTTCCTCTTCTACAGAAGATCTCCAATGAGAGAGAGACTGAAGGTGATGCACCCTCTTTCAGCTGAGAGCTTAGAGGTCAGATCAGTTTCTCTTTTTTCCTCTCCTAGAGATTCAGATTTTAGTATCCCAAGAGTACACACTGTTAGCCGATCTTGCAAGTTGAGTAGCTTGCCTACAGAACTATAAAAGATTTCAGCTTTATCCTGTTGTAAAGCAAGAAAATTAGAAAATCCTGAAATATTTCTTGCCCAAAATGACTCAGCAGATGATACGACAGCAATCTATATGATTAAAACCAAAACCAGATGCTAAGAAGAGGGACATACTGAGATGAAAGGACATTAATGAGCATTCCTCTTATGTTGGATGCTCTCTCTACAGCTCTGAACTAATTTATATTCAAAGGATACAGTATCTGTAAAGGACAAAAGAAGGATACAATTGGCTTTTAATGCCTCCAAGTTTTAAACACTAAAAAGAGAAAAACAAAGACATGAATAAATGCTTGCTTGCTCATCCAGAGTAGCTATGTGATCTGAATCACCAATAGAAATCTTCAGGAAGGATGAATGAGTAAGAATTTTGCATAGTTACTGTTGCTATGAGAGACACTTTGCTTATTATCCACATGTTCCTCAAATTATTTCCCTTTCCTTATCACTCACAAACAGGTAACGAGATGCTAGGAAAATGGCCTCCTCCTCTAAAAGTTTCTGAGATCAGACTTGAAAGGAAGCAGTCAGAATGATACTTCTCAAAAAGCACTGAGTGTTTGATACGGAAATTGTAAGTGCAATGAATGGGACACAAACTGCAAATATGTGCAACCAGCATCTGGATCCTCTGAGGCAGAGCTGGCAGCTTCATCTCCCATCTGTCCTTCTCTAAAAGGCAGAGGATGCAGCCAAAGTTTACAGCACCTACTGCACCAAACTCCACTACTTCTAACATACCTACCTGTGTTACAGGCTTTGCTAGTATTAGCAACAAACAAGAAAGGTAATTTGGGAGCTACTATAGAAAGGAACCACATTCAATTCTGCAGAAGACTAGAGGCAAATATATTCAACTGCCAAATGATGAGAAGCACATTTCAAAGACATGTTCGGGAAAAAAAGTGGAGTATTCTTTTCAGGAAAGCCTCTCTACAATAAATACACCAAATATCAGATCACACCCTCTAAAAGGAATAAGATATTTATAGAGCATCCTGAATAAAATCTCTCAGAGCAGGAAGAGATTTGCACACTAAAAAATGAAAGTGCCACAATACCATGTCTGTCCTTCTAATTGTTTTATGCTTATTTTACAGGAGAAGGAAGGCAAGAGGCAGTCCTCTAACTCTGTTTTTCATAAGTGACTACAATAGCAAGTTGTCACAAGAAATAAACTCTGTAAGACTCCTGGCTTGATTGTAAATAAGTACATATTTTCAGGTGGATCAATGTTTTTCTTTTCCAGTTTTGAGTCCAGTAACAGATTCACTGTGATGTCTAACCAGTAGTCTGTGGCTCCCTCACACCAGCTCTCCAAACAAAAGCTCCATCAGGGTGAGAGATCTCTGAAATCACCACTTGAACAGATGTTAGTCCTGCATAATAGTTTAAGATGAACAGATTGTGTGACACCATATACATTTAGTACTAAATCTGTACGAATTCACACTTAATTGGGTAGGTCTGACATATTTTAATGCAAGTAATAATTTTACAGAAGCAGACTGGAATGTATGTAAACAGAAAGAAAATGAATCCACTGCATATGTAAACAATATATTTATTTATGCTTCCAAATTATTGTAAAAGTCATTACTTAAATTGACTCATTGGAAAGCATATAGCACAAGGGGTAAGTACAGTTATATCCACTAAATAGAAACGGATCAGTTTTCATTTAGTTCTCCCTTTCATAACAGGAGGAATGGACTATAATTTATTAATAACTTGAAAAAAAAGATTATGCTTTAGGTTTCCCATAAAATCATCTCTATTATACTCCCTCACTTTATAAACACTCTCTTAGACTGTTTTGTGCATTTGTAATAACTCTTGTCTTATAATTATTACTTATATTTATATGCATTAAATTCCTTAGAATATCCATCTTCTTTTCACAACAATGCATTTAGGAGTTCTAAATTATTAGCAGTGACTTAGGGGTGCTGGTTGATAAGGAGCTCAACATGACCCAGCAATGTGCTCTCACAGCCCAGAAAGCCAAACATATCCTGGGCTGTATCAAAAGCACCACGGTCAGCAGGGTGAGGGAAGGGATTCAGCCCCTCTGCTCTGTTCTGGTGAGACCCCACCTGGAGTGCTGCATCCAACTCTGGGGTCCCCAACATAAGAAGGACACAGACCTGTTGGAGCGAGTCCAGTGGAGGGACACCAAGCGGATCCGAGGGTTGGAGCACCTCTCCTATGAAGACAGGCTGAAAGAGTTGGGGTTGTTCAGCTTGGAGAAGAGAAGGCTCCAGGGAGACCCCATAGCAGCTTCCCAGTACCTGAAGGGAGCTTACAAGAGAACTGGAGAGGGACTTTGGACAAGGGCATGCAGTGATAGGACAAAGGGGAATGGCTTTAAACTAAAAGAAGGCAGGTTTAGGTACTAGGAAGGTATTCTTTATGAGGGTGGTGGGGCACTGGAATAGGTTGCCCAGCAAAGTTGTGGATGCCCCATACCTGGAAATGTTCAAAGGTTGGATGGGGCTTTGAGCAATCTGGTCTAGTGGAAGTTTCACTGCCCATGGCAGGGGGATTGGAACTGGGTGATCTTTAAGCTCGCTTCCAACCCAAATAATTCTATGTTTCTACGACTAAACTAATCCCAACTAAATTTGAAGTAACTACCCACTGAAATTTTGTCTTTTACAAACAAGATTTGGAGCCCACATGAAAATCAGTCTTCCCAATTATCACCTAGGCATTAGCTACAAGACAACTGTTTTGGAACCTTAGTAATTTAAAATGTATTTATTCAGAGTTGCTTATCCCAAAAGCTTAATTTCTCTTCCACAGTAATTTTGTATTAGTTAATTCAGAGTACTAATACGGCAAGGTCAAGCTAGCAGAAAATATTTTCTTGATTAAAAATTCTACTGGCCTCATTTGCAAGAGAGTCTGAAGAAGGAAAGGGCTTGTTCCTTTTTTTTTTTTTTAACAAGTGAAATATGAAACAAATTTTTAAAAAATGAACTACTGGAGGGAAAGGAACAATTAGTATTTCCCAAGTGTCCTCATGCTGTATACTGTGTACACATATACATACTAATGCATAGTCTAAACTACTGTGTGTAGCTGCAGAGCAATGGCTTCCACAACTATAGACTGTACCAAAAAAAGATGCCTCCTGAGACAGCTGATAGTTGTCTTGTAAATGAAATGTCCTAACAAGAGCCTATGCAGCAATATTTGCATTAAGACTTTTATTACTAGATACAATTAAAAAAAAATTGCTGCATTCCTCTTCCCCCTACCAACATTGTACTCTAACAACATTTTCTGGTATGAACTACTGTCCTGTTTCATAATTTCTTTTGCCTGACCAGGAAAATATTTTTGAGCAGCCATCTTATTTTTAAATCATGTATTTAAGCTATACCAGCCCTGCAGTTTTATTTTAATGGCAAATAGAACCCTCTACAAAACCCGGATTACGAGGTAAATAATCTACTGGATATATCCTCTCAGAAGTATCTAAGCGCTACACACCAGGCTTTCATGGCTCCTCAAGTGCATGTCTTTATAGGGTAACATTAGCTACTTCATTCACCTTAATAAATTGCTAAATATATATCCTGAGGCACGATACCATGAAGTAGAGTCCTGCAACCCTTCAGTTGGGTCCTACAAGCAACACAGCTGTGATGCTGTGCCAGACAGTCAAGCTAGTTGTAGCTTTTGTAGTTGGACATGGCATTAAGCTGATGCAGCCTTACTGCTATGAATTCAGGTTACCCATATCATTCTCCATCGTGTAATACTCCAGCCCCCTTTTTTAGAGTGCGGAAGACCCAGATACCTTCTTTTTCTCTTTCGAGAGAGCTGCTCAACAATAAGCATTTCAGAAATAAGTGGCCTGAATTTTTAAGTGCCTGAAGCATCTAAAGAGTCTAATTTTAGGTTTTCATTTTTAAGTATCTTGGGTGCTGTTTCTAGAGTTCTCCAAAAAACTTAATCCAACCCACCATACAGACTGTTTTTCCTACACTCATCCTATTAATCTAGGTGTTCCCACTCAATTTTTTCACACCAGTTCATCACTGGAGGTGCAGGAGCCTTCCTGCCTGCTGAGCCTGCCATATGGAAGAGTTATTTCTCCCCCTCACTGACTCTCCATTTTCTGTTTCATTTTAACCGAGTACACAACTTGTTCCTCAATGCCTATTCCTATAAGCTTTTTTCTCCCTTACCTACTTTCCCCCCACACCTAAAAAGTGCAACTGCACTCGTTAAGTTTGAAAAGCATCTGAAATGCAGTCTGTGGGAAAGATGAAATGCAAAATAAGTATCTTGTTCATAGCTCTCTAAAGTAGGAGCGGTGCTGGTGAAATTTTAAAATCTCTTGGAATTACCAGATATTCCTTCCTCATTACAAAATCAACTTTGAAAGGTCTGAGATAAATACGTGTATAAGGGGACACAAACTTTTAAAAAATATTCTGATGCTAGAGAGTATTTTGGAACACAGTCTCTTAGACAACTGCCTGTATCTGCTCACAGTAGCTGCAAGCATACACAAGCTACTATAATTTCTTCTGCAAAGCACGTGTGTGCAAGCTAAATGCTCACATATCTCTGGATCTCCAAAACAGAGTGCAATTTCTACAAAGATCTCAGAAGTGCTTTCTGCATAGCCAATTAAAAAAACCCCACAACCATATTTTAAAAATAAATAATAATAAATAATTTTAAAATAGAAAGAAAAAAGTCAGCTGAGGGAATTAGTTTTCCAACACATTTTCTTAATCCATTTGCTCCATCTTGGACACAGATTGCTTTAGGTAGAACAACATGAAAACAAGGGCATAACAAGGTAAGCGTCTGTGTAATCGTATTAAGTCAGCAACAAGTCAAATGTGCTTGTTTATGCTATATAACAGCCAACTGTACACAAAACATCAGAAAAATATGATATTTTTCTATTTTAGAGTGTCAGTCCATTACAGGTGTGTCAGTACATTCATCATCGGAAAGTAACAAATTATTTGGTTAGACTTTAACTATTAGAAATTATTTTTGAGACAAGTCACAGAAAATTTAAGTCAAGGTGGTGATATAGGCCACAACTTAACATATGTTCAAGTTGATGGGAGCTCTAAGAAGATAATTACTCTTTCTCTCAGGTTATCAAATCCATAGACTCAGTATCACAACTCAATCAATACAGTAAACATGTTCATCTGGTGTCAGTACTGCATTGTCCAAGATTAAACCTTTCATTTGCACAGTATTCAGGAATGTGTGCCATCAAACATTTGTGAAGACACAGAAAAAGTCTCGTCTCTTTAATTTGCCTGTCAGCAAAAGTCAAACATTATGCAATATGCGATAATACTGGCTCCAGCAATTTATTCCTTGTGGATTTAGACAAGTCACATAGACAAGGCTGCATGCATAAGAACAAAACACCAATGCAGCTCCCATAGTGGGTCAGTCCAGACAGGCCACCTCGCCCAGTGATCTGTACAAGGATAATGTCAGACGACACTTGAGAAAAACATGCAAGCTTTGACACTTTCTGTGGTCTGTTCCTCTCATACTTCCCTAGGGTACACAACTGTTGTTCACAAACGTCAGTATCTGTTTATGGGCAAGCTGCCCATGAATGCAGATGTCTATGGACACACTGTCCATGTTCCAGCAGGATATGCAGAGAGGCAGTGGAGTATCCACCCCTGGTGATTGTCAAAACTCAGCAAGACAAAGCTTTGGCTGTTCTATCTAGTGTTGGCTGAAGGCCCACTTCAAACAGGACAGCAAACTATATAACCTCTAGAGGCCTTTTCCAGTCAACAAGCCTGTCAAATCAAGTGCTGCACAATATTCAAACAAAATATTCAAATGTATTAACAACATTCTGTTATTACAGCACTAAGCTTAGATCTAAGCAACTGATGCTCAGACCTTGTGATCACTAGAAGCACATCCCAGTTACGAACATTGATGGAGTTCATGTTATAAGAATTGTTTAAAGGTTCCCAAAAGAAACTGCAGTGAGTCAAACTTAACAAGCAGATAAATGCAAACCTGAGTCTGTAGTTCCATATAAGACCATGTTTTGGGTGATCACAGGAGAGCATTCAACTATGGTCAATTTGCCAATAACATGTTTTCATCTTGAGTTAGACTAAGAACTAATTTTGATGATGTGGTGGATTTCTATGTTCATTATTACTTTTATGCAACCACTTCCCTCCCCCTATTCCACCCCCTGCTTTACGTACTGATGCACAGGAAGTTCCACTTGAATATGAGGAAGAATTTCTTTACTGTGAGGGTGACCGTACACTGGAATAGATTGTTAATTCTTTAGGATAATTTGACATCAGCATTAAGATATGATATCTTAATGTTCATTTGTAATCTTAGTAGCCAACTGTAATTAAGCAAAAGAAATAAACCACAAATAAACAGTAAGAGCCTGCTTTTTTAACACATATATTTGATTTTGTCTGTGAAAGAAAACTCACCAATGGTGTAATATCTCTTCAGATCACTCCTCCGTGGATTGCGCCTTTGGGTGTTTGTGGTGTTGTTCTGTTCCTCCTCAGAAGTGGCTGTCTGAGTGGCAGGTAAAGATTTGCTGGGCTGAGGTATCTGAGCTTCAGCTGCCCCCGAGTTGCATCCTGGCCCACTAATATCCACCGACTGGGACTTTTTCTTTAATCTAAAGGCAATTTAAGGCAGTAAAGTATTACTAATCATCATCCTATACCTAGATTATGTATAAAATAACAGCAATGTATTAATTGTACAACAATTCATGCACGTTGTAGCAGAACACAGAACAGCAGTGATAAATCAGGTCTTGCACTAATATCCCCTCTCAGCTTCTGCTAAATCAGTTACAGCCCTGCCATCTCCCCTGTAGCTGCAAATGGTAAACTGCCCTCAGATCAGCCTGCTGAGCTGCTTGAAGGATCAGTCCCTAATCTCTTTTCAAGATGAGCTGCCCACAATTATCCTATAATTATGTTTCCTGGCTTAAGTTTCCACAGTTGAAGGGAGTACAAAGAAATTAAATCATTTACACGAAGTCTCTGAAAGCCTCAAGAGAAAAGAACTGATGGACGATTTTCTGAATTGAGACATAGCTCTACAACTGCATTGAACATTCTGCAATAGTTTCGATATGTTATTTCTCTAGAAACCCACTAACCCTAGGTAACATTTTTGCACTGCACTAGCAGTGAACAGAGGAAAAGAAATTCTCTGTTCTGCAGAAGAAATCAGTGTTATTCAATTCATTACTGTCATCCAGCTACAGTATGACTTATTAACCACTATTCTCTGAGCATGACCATCCAACTAGTTTTTTACTTTTCTAGTTGCCCATACATCCAGACTTACCATCACAGCTTGTCATTATCGATCTCCACTCCTTCTCAGGTCTAGTAATTTTATCAGAGTTCTGAGGGAAAGACTTAAAATAACCCTCAAATCCTACTTCAGAGTGGGGTGAGTACACTCCCATCACTATAATAGTTCTGGCATCTTCACTGTCTCTAGCAACATAAAATAGAGGTTATTATGCTACTAGAGTTATTGGGTAGAGATAAGTGTCCTGTTATGATGAAGTTCAGTATATACACATTGGATTTTGTCAATACTTTTCTTAAATTAAGTCTTTATAAATGACTACACAATTTGATCCTGGAAATAAAAGAGGTTTATGGCATTGTAGTGAGATATGGATTTGAGATGAAGGGATCATAACAACTTCGAAATTTTGAAGCAAGTGAAGTAAAATGATAAAGTTCTGTAATGCCAAAGGATAATTTTATTAGGCTAACAACTTGATGCTAAGCAGCATCCCTTCCTGCACGGAAGCTCCGTGCTCCCTTATCTTTCACGCATTTTCTCCATGTAGTGGTTGCAATTAAACAGCATGGGTTACTGCACTGAGAATGGAATCTGCTAGTTCGACATATTAACTGATTGGATATATACTATGACAATAATAACTGCTCTAAGTAGATTGGAAAATCTGCAGGTTGTGATCAGGCTCTGGAAGGTACAATAACATATCAAAATGTATGTAGGATTTTATGAATTACACTGAAGGCAAAATTACTATACTCATACAGGGTATTGCTAGTCCAGGGAAAGGACTAGCAGTTAGAGAATTAGCTGGCTTAACCTAGGGCAGAAAATTCCTAAAAAACCTGGACAACTTTATGATGCTCCAGAAAAGAAGACTGTTTTAAACACTTCTAGCTTTAAGCCTACAGCTGGTCAAATATATTAACCTAAAATGAAAGTTGGAATATTTCATTGACTCATTAACAACGAAATGGTGTTCCATCACAATGTTATTCTGACACATTGCTGAATATGCCATCTTTCAGGTCATATAATAGTCTCTATAATTCCTCACCACTTGAAATCTTTGAAGATTTAAAGGATTACTTTTGAGAAGAAAATCACTAGTTTTCAAGAAGTAATACCCCACTTCAGACCACAGCTTCCACTGTAATTGAAGTGTCTTGCTTCCGTGTTGTGCAAAATAGCCGTGGGCAAAGAAACTACAAAGCGTTTAGTACCTCTCCGTAATCTTGAACTAAGGCAAGTGAGGCCTAAAGGTCAATAAGTGTACATATGTTCTGCATTACACATGTCTATGCTCTGCCCCAGAGGAAGACAGCAGATGAGTAGAAATAAATTTTACAAATTGAAAAATACTGTTATGATTTATATTCTTGATTGTGTTATGAACACATCCTTCACCACCAAGGCTGTCTGAAGGACAGTCCAATTAATAAAGCTGCCTGGAGGTAGCTAATAAAATAGCTTGCTACACTGTGGGGAACAGCAGATTGTTGTTACAAATATACTCCGTCTATTTTTCTAGAATCACATAGGAATAAAGGGATACCTGTCATTTGAGCAGTTAAATTTTCACATGGCCTTTTTCAAGTGACTTATGATTAATAAAAGACACAGTTGAAATGCCTGAAGCAAATTAATGTCCAAAAACTTAACTACTCTTGCAATCGAGAATAATTTAAAACTAAGACTTCCAAAGCAATAAGTACCAAAATTAACAAATAGGAGTATGGCAGCCAACCAAGTGCACATAATATTGTCAAAATGTTCTTGAGAGACCATGGTGACAGTGCTTTTGCAACCAGAAAAGACAGAAAAATACAGGGAATTAATTCAAACTGCAATAACAGGGTCAGCTGAGTAGGACAGAGGTTCAAGTAAGGACACAATTTTATGGGAATGACTTGACAAAGACAAGCAGCTCACTCAAATGCATCTTCTTTCAGCTCACCTGAACTGTATATTGATACAATCATGGCTAGCAAACAGTTTCAAAAAACATCGCAGTCTTTGAACTGTATCTTCACTAGACCACCATGTCTTGCGAAGAAAGCCCGAGTTCTGCATGTGTTTTGAAGCCAAGAGAATTAATTCACTGTAAGCCTGATCTTTCTCCAGCACCCTGCTTTATTACTGGCTTTGTGTTGCATTTGGTTTTGAAGGTTTTTTTATATTACAGCTGCACAGTTGGGCTGAAATGAGTTATTCTTTGTTAGAGAGGAATATGAACATGAAATGCCTCGAGATCACATTCCTCATTCTTGCTTTGTTTCAGGCTGCCTGCTTGTAGGAAAATAAATAAAAGATATAAGAAATACTATGGCAAATCCTTTTTATCTTTTACTCTGTGTATTCTGTAGTAGCCTTCAACTGACTTTTCCAAAACAGGCAACACAAGGTCTTTCAGTATTGCCTGGTGTGACCCAAAATGCTGCTGCAGACAGCCAGCAGACAGTGTGACACTGAGGGCTTCAAAGTCAGCGCTGCACTAGTCTGGCTTGGAAAAGCATGCAGCAAGGACAAGGTCCTAACTTGACTGAGATATGAAGTAGAAGGTGCAAAAATTTCTTTTTCTGCAGCTGTCATAGGAGCTGCACAGGGAGAGAAAACCATGGAACTAAAAAAAGGAAATCTGCAGCCTTTAGGAGGTGTGGAACCCTGAGCTGGTCACTGCTGCTGTCTTTTGGCTACTGATGGCTTCTGAGAAATACGGTTGCCCTCTCACAGGCACGTTTGCAGCAAAAGTGGCGCTAACATGGAATAACTCTGAAGGACCAGTTGTTGACAGCTAATCAAGACAACCCATCCTGGGGCAAAGTTAAAGTTGGGCCAGAGCTGGGGTGACTCAGCTGCTGCTGATTGGGTCTGGAGATGCTGTGTTTGCTTGGAACACAGCTAAGCAGCAGCTCAGCTTTAGATAACCCAGTCCAAACATACATTTGACACACCTCTTTGTGTAGTTCAATTGCACTATCTCTTATAAACCATTAAATCCCCATTTTCTCCATTCCTATCTCACTGTATATTCCTAGAACAGATGTCACTCACCCAATAACTCCAGCTGTCCAAGACCTTCTATGCAGCCTTGGTACCTCTAATCTACTGGACAGAGGCATAAAACCCAAATCTGCCTCTCGGCATCCTACAGGTTACTAATTGCAGAGGATTTTCTCATTCAGCTAATCCAGGAGAAATTATATACTTGTAAGTAGATACAATGACTAGCTGTTGAACTTGCACTTTTTTCTCTATCTGCCCTCTCCATGCAACTGCAAGGTTTCCTACTGCATCTTAAAAACCTCTCGAGAGATGCTTTGACCTCCTCCTACCCAGCTGGCATCATACACTCCCCAGCAGCACCTCCCAGGAACAGGTCACTTTGAACAGAGTGTTACCAGTTCCCTCAAAAAGAAAATGTGGTCAGGTGTTTGGGTACCAACCCCTAAGTGGGGGTTGATGTATAGGTACACTATACATATGAAAAGTCCTGAAGTCCTGGGGCTAGTGAATTCCCTGTGAAGTCTGCTATAGAATTCGTGAACATTAAGAGTTCATCCCTGGCATTCACCATCATGGAATAGGTATCTATTCCATTCCTAAAAAAATGCATGCATTTTTTTCATGTTACAATTTCAAACTGCATTTTTGTAAAGCAGAATGGGAAAAAAATAAGGCATTATTGTCTTAACAGATCTTGAAAGTACCTAAAACCATCACGGCTGGCAGTCCAATTTGAAACAAAAGGCAGAAGGGGGGAAAATAAAAGTGTTTAAACCATTTATGGTGGAAACAAACAAAAATAGGAAGCATCTCAGGGGCTGGGAATCTGTACAATTAAGTCCTTGTGAATTTCTAAGTAAAAATCCCATACTGCAACAAAGATTTGGAGAAAAGCCTAGCTCATCCTTATCTACCAAATACAAAAACCCCCTCTTTGTGCCCTTTGTGACCAGTGTAGAATTTTTACTGAACAGTTAATAGGAGAAGCAAAACCATTCATTTGAAGAGTGATGTTTATTCTCAGAGATGCATTTAATATTTTTGAATGCTCAGAAGAGCTGATTATGAATTTGATTTCTTTGTAGCGAGAAATGTGATTTAAACTGATGTCGATGGCCAGAATTTATCTGATTCTGGAAAAAAAAACCCTTCTGTTTTAAACACAACACTGCAAAGGTCTGATGACTTTAACACAGGAAAAGGACTAATCATCACACACACACACCCCCACACCCGTGCTAACTGCATAGACTAGCCCCCAACATAGTTATTTTATTCCCCCCTGGACACACTGGTTGCACGTCCACACAGCTCTGCATTTGCACATGGCTGACATTTTTAGGCTACTTTGGCAATTCAGAGGGATCAAGCAAAAGTCTCCATTTACCACCTGAGGCTTCTCTGGGTGCTTGCAGCATGATGCCATCGAGTGCTGCTAGAAAATATTTTGTTTAATGCTCCTGAGTATCACGTGGTTACAGCTCTGGCCATCCCCTCCCAAAGGGAAGATAGCAGAATTAGACTGGTACAGATAAAAACTACCAGTGACGATGATGAGTTGGTTCCTCATGGGAAAAGACAAAACAGACTGTGGGAAGGAGCTGCCAGCAGGGGATGAGCACAAGAATCTTTATAGCCATCAGCCATCGGAAAGGGGGTGGCAAATGGTTTTACAGCGATGCAAATTTCAGAAGAACCAAATGAAGGCAAGCAGCACGTTTGGAGCAAACACAACTAAATACTTCTTTGAAAGGCTTGTATAATTGCTTAACAGAAATAATAGCATAGGCTAGGAGTATCACTCAGTACAGCAACAAAGACAGGAGTCATGAGGAAGGCATCCATTAGGGGCTGTAAAACATTCAGGTACTTCAGCAAACAAATTCCTCGAGCCAGGCATTGCTGGAAGATGGAGGGGTTTCACAGGGAAAGAGCCACTCAATGCATGCTCCATCTCTTGTATTATCGGTAAGCATCCACTACTATGTAAGTACTACAGGCGTGCAACATTCTTGCAATTCCAATCTGAATTGGTCATTATGAACTGCAGAGGAAAGGAAACCACAAAGAATATAGGATGCCATTAAATCAATGTCTGACAGTAAACAAACAGATAAAAAAACTGCAGAAAAGCCCTTCAGTCTATTACTTTATGTGTTGATCATGCAGCAGAGTTTTCTGAAAATGCAAGCAGCTTATGAGATCATTTGATGGCACAAAATGCGAGCAAGATGACCTTCATATGGGTGATGATATGAAAGGATTAGAAATGAATTCACGCCTACACAGCTCAAAAAGCAATTCTAAGCGGCAAGTATGTATTAACAATGCAACAGTGAGCCCAACTTCAGGAAAGGAAACAATAAAGGCATGAGACCTATACGCAAAAACCAAAAAAAACCAAAAAAAGGTGGCATTTCAACAACATATTTTGCTCTATATCCCAGCATTACGTATTTGAGCAAGTACAGTAGCATATAAAACACCTTTTTTTTTTCTTTTGGCTTTACACACACTATCAAAAATTACCATGCAGACACAAGAGTTTTCAATGGTCACAGTACCAGAAAGCAAACAAAAACCATCGTCTCTCCAACTCCTAGTCACCCCTATGGAACTGGTCACAGCACATGCAGGAAAACTGCCACCATCCCTCACTCTGTACCAAAGGACAATGTCAAACCAGAAATTTTTGACCAGGCTAGAGGGGAAAAGATGAAGAGTATCTAAACGATTGACAAATTGTTCTTTTGCTGTGTGGAACAGGCAATCCACACCCTTTTAACAAGATCTATAGACAATGCTGGACCTTTATGTGTTTCAAGGGCATATCACAGAATAAAGACTTATAAAAATGAACACAAACCTTGTGATTATTCCTGGGAGCATGACAGCACTGCTACAGGTAAACCCTTGGAGGATCATTTACAGAAGACATATAGATTGGTTGCTGCCAGGTTACATCCATGAATTCCAAGCGGGAGAATCCAGAATCCACTTGTGGTTCAAGTGTGACAAGGCATTCTCACTGCCTGGGAGAGAAGCGTTAGTGAGTCCGTGGGCAAAGGAGTCAAAGTGCTCTACACACCACAGATGGGCTTGGAGATGTCCATTTGCAGGACGATGAGGCATGGCAGGAGTAGGGAGGGAGGTGACGATGGTGATGGAGAGGAAAATGGCAGCGGCCACCCTAAATACGTAATGGAACTCGAATAGTCATAGCATAAACCATTCATTTTTCTTTTCCTGTCTAAGCATGTGTAAGGATTAACAGCTCAACATCATATGGCTTCTTCATGGCTGCATAATGTTTTACAGCTGCTTTACATGGTGGAAATAATATGCTCTGCAATTAAGGTTTGTGTTTTGTCAGGTATATGAGAATTTCTTGATCTATTCTTTCAGGATTTGGAGAGTGTGGGTTGCAATGCTGTACTATTTGCTGACAGTTATCTTGATTCTGAACATGTTTTAGAAGAGATGTGTAAAGTAAATTACTATTTTGAATTTTGCTATTTTGTTAATAGCTGCTATACTGTTATTTAAATAACTCCCACTAGTTCCATTTTCACAAAAGCTCTTCCAATGCATTATGTAAATCTACTTCAGTACAATTTTCATGGGTCTTGAAATTTCCAGCTCTGTCATATTCAGCACAGAAAAATTTTGCATAATGGTTTAAAAGAGATGATGATTTCTATTTGATTCTTATTTGTCTCATTAATGCTGCAGCATTATGTCTATTGCAGCTTTATTGATAAGGATGGATTCAAACTGTCCAGACTATTTTAAGGTTGTATTTCTAAGGAAAGCCTTTGCTTCACCTGATTGGAAGGAAGTTTCTGAAATGTCTTCATTATAGACTGTGCAACCAGCAGCCAGATTCTATTCCCCTGAAAATTACTGAGACATCTTCACACATCCTGTACTACGGAGGATCACATCCCACACTACTGTCTTCTCTCTCCTATACACCGAATTCAGGGTTTTCAAAGGCAGGTGTGTCCAGTGGTCTGGGAGCTACATGGCATATCCTAGGACATACAGAATACCTCACTTAGTGAAGTCCCATAAATTCATAGTATTTTTCCATGTAATTAACTCTGTCATAGTATCAACTATTTTCTGTGCTAACTGCAAGTAATTTATACATCAACAAAGCCGTTTTATCCCTGGCCTTTAATTTAGGCAATTGCATTAACATTCTCTTTCCAACCCTACGCTTGACTGTTTTCTGAGTTGTTTACAAGTCAGCTGCAATATCCCCGGGCACTTAATGTTCCTGAGATTGCTGCACTATATGCAATCATAACACATACACATTTATATAGTCAAATTTGGAAGCAAAAGGGCCTTTTAACTTCTCGAAGAGATGACAGAGGAGGTTGGAAGTTACAATGCTCTTGCAGTTAGACAGATTGGTGTGTTCTAGTTCTACCATCTCTACAAATAATCATCAGCACAACGGGCAAGCCCAGCTCAGGTTCAAAGAATGTGGATATGCTTGTCCTAAAATATGGAAATGCAAATCTGCATATTCTTCTGCCTTGCCCAGTAGCTTATACAATTTGAAACAACTTAAAGACTTCTTTCAAAATATAAAACTAGTTTGTACATTATTATTATCTCTATTCCATGAGATATATATATGGGATGAGACGTTCTGACCTCATGACTGAAAATTCTGTGAGGTATAAAGGTATTTTGTGAAAGGGGAAAAGATGATAAACAGCAGGTGAGATCCAGCCAGGAGCATCTGAGCCCAGGCAGGTACAACAGCCCTAGTGGCTGCAGTGCCTCCAGGCAAGTGGGGACCCTTTGGTCTGGCCTTCCTCCTGCAGCCGGGCAGCCTGCCCTGTCACACCCTGACATCCACTGCCTTGTTACACAGAGCTGCTTGGCAGCTGGGAATGCCACCCCTGGGGCCAGAGGTGCAGCAAGCAAGAGAGTCTCTGCCTTCAGTGGGACTGTTAAGACAAGATGCAGAGAGTGCAAAGACCACACTCTGTGACCTGCCAACAGATCACGGGGCTGAGGAGAGGGGCCAGTCCAGGGCAGCAGAAGCACAGGTCTCTCAGGAAATCATACAAACTCCCCTCATGCTTCTTCCCAAATGGAATGTCCTCTCGTCTTCCTTGAGCCACAAGATTCATCCCCATACTGAGGATAAAGTGCCCTTTGGGCAAAATCTTCTAGAGGAGACTAAACCATCTACCATTTCTGCTTCCTAGGAACACAAATTGGGCCTCAGACTGTTCTGCAGGATATAATAATATCAGGTAGATCTCTGTGGAAGCACTGAACTTTTCAAAGACAAGTTAGAAACTTATCAAAATAGGAAATCTTTCATCATCATTGCCAAAGCAGAATTGAATTTCTGCCTTTCAGCTTACTCATAACTCAAGTATTTTGAATAATATGAATAAATAAATATAATTTTAGCATTTCAGTGAAATGTGCAGAAAACATATAGACAGTATAAAATGAGCCTTATATTGGTTAGCTTTTCTGAGTATTATTTGATATATACACCACATCTTCCATTGAAAACATGTTAATTCAAGCTCATTTTTCTTGGGGGAGTTTCCCTGGCCACTAGCCATAGAGGTTTAAAAAAATTCTTGTCTTTTTCTCTTTGCATTTCTGACTCATAAATCAGGTTAGCCAAGATTTTACTAGATGGGAGAGAAACATCTTCAAAGATACAGGAATATCTTATATTTAAACAAGACAAAATTATCCTCCTGCATAGACCCTCTGGCTCTAAGCATTGAGTTCTGACTAATTCCAACCAGCTTTTTCTTTTCACCCAGAGTCTGTAACATGGCAAAGAAGCTACTGGCATTTCCTCAGCAAGAGGGCTGATTGGGAATGCCAACCCAAAGTCTGTTCATTCAAACACTGCAGCTGCACAGTAAGTAGAGATCCAGAGCCCTGATAAGGTCCCATCAGACACAATTAGAAAATGAGAAATCTGTTCACTGCACCTACTGAGAAAAGGCTTTCTTGAGTATATATGTTTTCATGTCTTGTCACCCTAAAAAGTAAGCAGTGCCCCTTGATAAACTGACTAATAACAGGTTGTTCTGAGAATCTCTATATAAAGGAGAAACATACATCAGAACAGATAGGTTGTCAAACGGTGCTTACTTATTTAAAAACAAACGGAAAACCCACACAACTGTTTTGTTTCTCAGTTTTGTGGTAGTAGGAGGAACATTTTCAACAACTTTTTACTTGGTGTCCACAAGGGTATAAAGGTTGTAAAGACATTTCCGTATGTCTCCACCCTGCAGGCACAGCCCACAAGCACTGACAGTACACTCCCTTGGCTGCAGAGGGGACTGTGCACCAGGGGAAGCTCTACTGGACTGAGCAGTGAGAGCCACAGGAGACATATGAGCTGCAGGAGTGAGAACAAGGGCATGAGAAGCCCCAAGAGAGAACAAAGTGGCTCAGGCAAGCATAGGCATGTACTTGCCTGTGCCACTGAACCCAAATTGATCAACCTGAACCCTAACAAATGTACTCTGGGGACAACAAACTATGATAAAGAAAGAAGAAAGAAAACCCTCTAAGAACATTAGACCCTAATGTTTCTTATATATGAGTTCATTTGAAATTTCAACACTAATTTCAACTTTCCCTAACTATGAGGACAGAAAAGAAGTAAATTCTATGTCTGCAGAGCTGTAAGAAGGAGGCACTGCTAGTATCTGTCCTAAGCATATATTTTTTTAATTGGATATGGGCCCACAATGGAGAGTGCCCACAGACTTCATCAGGGACATTAAGGCTCTCTCTCTTCATTCCCATCAGTCCAGTTTTCTCCTTCTCTCAGCTTTCATTTTAGACTAAGAACTACAACCTAAAAACTAATACAGTCCATTTCTTTTTTCAAGTTGCCTTACAAATATAATTCCCTCTTGCCTCTTAAGGTGACTTAGTCCTGGATCCTTTCAGGTCTTCCCCTGTAATCCTGCTTTCTGCTCCCATTACCAAGTCACTAGGCTTCGATGACCCAGTGATCAAAGCATGTCACTGGCTGCTGGAAACCACCGAAGATTTAGCTAGCAGATTTCCCCTATTTTAAAACACCTGTCTTCAATGAAAGTGCCAGGATTCATTTTGATGTCTCCCATTTACTGAAATTAAGTCACTTCTAGACTACACGAAATTTTGTCACCACCCAATCTCTGGCTGCAAGGGTCCTGAAGGCTGTGTCTGTGCACTGTACCAGGGATGTGCACTGCTAGGGGTGGCACAGGTGTTCTTACGGCCTGAGCCTGAAGCAGGCAGAGTGGGTATTCCATTTACAACTGTGACAGAAAAAGTAAATATGTCCTCCAGCACTTACAAAATTCATATTTATATAAATATTTAGGACTCTAAAAAAGTATATATTTTAAAACATCTATGTATTTTTAAATATTTAAATAACAAAAGGTATTTTTCCGTCTTTCCTATCATAAATATCTATACCTTGTTTCTATGCCAAACCATAAAACTTTAACGTTAGGAAAGGAAATTGCTTAATAAATAAAGGGACTCTCTTATTTTATAACCATAGCAATGATATCAATAAATATTGAAAAAGTTGCTGTTTGCTTTTTTTTTAAATAGAGCAAAGTTCATTTTGTTAAATACAGACGGAAGGCTTAATTTTTAAGCTGTGTGTTTAATAAACACAACTTGACATTAATTACCGCAGTTATCAAGTTTGTCAGCATTTTCTCAGAAGCTGAACTTTTTCCTAATGAATGCTGTCAGTCAATCAAATTAAAATAGAGAGCATCACGACAAAGCGTGTTACTGCTTAGTATTTAATAACCCAGTTGTGTATTCCTGAGTCTCCCCCTGCTTCCCAACAGGGGCTCTGATTCTTCAGCATCCTTAGGCCTGATGCTGAGACCACCAGCAAGGAGGTAACCATTAATGCACAGCATGGCTCATCGAGAGACACCATCCAACTTTTTTTTTTGCATGTGCAATGTATATCTCTAGCTGTGAATTTTTATGTCGATAGTAAAAAAGAAAGATCCAATTTGCAGGAGTTAGGGTGCCTGGGCTCTTTTCAGCATTCTAGTATTGCAGAACCATATTCCTTGAACCAGCTGTGGAAGCTGGTCACAGCTTGCCCAAGACCAGTTGGCTCAGTAGAAGCATGCACATGCTGAGATTCAAGAGAAGACAGCTCACATGCATCTGTACAGTTATCTACCAAGCCACTACACCTAAAAAAACACTTAAATATTAAAACTCTTATTAATATTAAATATTAAACCTCTTCTGTTGCAGAGCATCTAGAAGCCTAGTAAGAAATTGCATTAACAAATGTGGCAGTTGAATTGGAGGGGGGAAAGCTCCAGGTCCTGGGATGTTAGCCCATTACCTAGAGGGGGAAGTGCTCTC
>JAWMRA010000078.1:132543951-132562500 GCA_035584735.1 Pseudotriccus pelzelni | reverse complement strand
TTGTTCTCTATCCCTGTATATTTATATTTTAAAATAAAAATGAGCAATAAAACTTTAAAGAAAAACGGAGTGTGGGAGGGAAGTGGAAGGACAGGCAGAGCAGAGAAGGAGCAGAATAATCACAGACCATTTCAAGATGCTGTTATGATGGAGTAAAAAGACTAATTATTTTGATGACATCCTTTTGATTCTGCTTATGCTAATCTGTTAATAGGTAACATAATAGTAACTTACAATATGGAGGCTAATTAGAATAAGGAAGCCAAACAATTCTTGTATGCTTTTCCAGGAAAGTATATGCTATTTTAATCTGAAAACACAACACAGTCCTACTTAGATCACTCTGCACTTTTCAAAGGGAAAATTGTCCCATCAAAAGGACTTAGAGCTATCTTTGATTGGAGGCAGATTAAGAAAAGTCAACAAACTTTTACTTTCCCATTGTCTCGGGAAGAAAAACCAAAAGAGACAAGGATATACTGGCTCAGGAGCCATAAAAGAATCTCTACAATCCACAGAAAATTATTTTATCCCTGCATTGATCACTCTTGTCTTTTTATTCATTCAAACATAGGCCACCTGGAAAAAAAAAATCTGGTAATTCTCGCTTGATTCATATACAATGGAGTGAGCTTTTAGAAAAGGAAAGCAAAAAAAGACATTTTCTGTAAAATGTATAATGGATGAAAAAGGAGCAAATTCAAGATACAGCCAAAGCACAGGAAAAGAGAATTCAGTGAACGAGTGCCAAACTGGAATCATGCTGCTTTCTCTCCATTAAACATCTGCTGAAGATGCCCACCAGACCAAGGTCTTCACATGTTTATGCACAGAACTCCATCTGGATCTAGTCCTGTGAACAAAGGTGAGAGCTGCCTGACCACATGGAGGCAAAAGGCACCACTGCTCACACCCAGTAAAGGACACGCTTGCATTGAGGATAACGCAAAGAGTTAAAACCCTTGCCTGATAATCACCATCAGCAAACTACAACCATTTTGATCAGCTGCTCTGTTACAAAATCAAGGCTGAGACTCTTTAGCACAGCAAGCTGGTGAAACACACACCTGCCCTATCTACACAATGCTTCCTACAGGAAATAAAGAGCAGTTTATTTTGCCAATAAACTTTTTGTGATTGGGTCAGCTGCCAGCTGAACCTGGCTTCTGCTAAACTTGCTTTCACCAGAGAATTTTTTCTCCTAGCATTATATTGAATATCTTTTAGAAGCATAAAGATAAAAAAAAAATGCTCCTTGCATTTTTTTTTCAGCCATTTCAGAATTTCCCACCACTCAAACAGGAACAGCAGAATTTTAATGACAGGGAAAATGCATTAGTGGCTTAAGAAAAAATTGTACTGCAGCAAATCAATACTTTTCTGTGTTTCTGTCACTGTAACTTTGATCTTCTAAATCTGCTACAGCACCAGTGAAGATTTCTTTAAAATGAAGCTTTTAGCAGACATTAATTGGGGGGTGGAAGGGGGAAGAAAAAGGCTTGAGAACTTTTTAATCATGTTCTATAGTTACAATATCTAGAAAAAACTCTAACCAAAAGCAGAATTCTCAAATAGCTCCCATTGCCGTCTGATGCTATGATTTCTTTCTTTACTTCCTTCTTTTTAACCAAAATGCCTTTGCATATTAAAATACCCATACGTTCACAGTACTTTTCTGTAAAATGTCTTCCATGTAGTAATTAAATGTATAATTGAGATCTTCAAGTCATTAGAAGTCAAATTCAGTGTCTTTTTGAATGCCTGCAGAAAATGTGGTAACACAAATCAATTTTACACCAAGACACCCTTTTGCATGTAGGCATTCAATATGTATCACACAACCCCTCGTAAGCCTGAGGGGCTGCTTCTTCCACAAAGAACATTTACATGGGTTTCAGGGAAGGGATTTCATTTTAAGATGAAGTTTGTAATTGTACTGCAAAAGAGATCATCAGTCAAATATTAAGGTTTTCAACTTTTTACTGATGGTAGGTATCTGGCTAGATTTGTAGACAGCCATGTTCGTGCAGAGAATATTTGACTTCCTTCTTTTATTTTGTTCACTAGTCATTAGCAAAGTTGGACTGACTGACAGGAAGCACTTTATATCTCTACCTTAGCACAGTTGACATTCTCATTTATTCATCAGTGCTTCAGTTCACCACTCACACAGAAGAGCAGATTATTTAGTCAGTCATCACAGCTCAGAGAAGAGTCATTGATAAAACTGTGTTTCACCGGGGGTGGCAAAGCTAAAAATTCATGTTGCTGCTTTCAGCTTTTGTCAGAGAACTGCAGAATTGCAGGAACAATAATCCTGCCTTTTACTGCCTTTTTCACTTCTTCCTGTCACTAAGTGTCTAAAAGGTTTCCAAACAAAGACAATATTAACTCACTACAGCTCTTCTCATCTCCCTATCTCCACATCCATACAAATGGTCCATGATTTAGGATTTGTAAGCTAAGCAGACAGTAAGTGCTGCCTTTCATCTGGATGACCCAGTAAAGCCACAGCAAGTCTCCTGCTTCCCACGTTTAGCTGCCTTCTGAGTCCTCCTCATCCTCCCATCAAGCAGACAGCACTACTCTGAAGATGTCCCCCCTCTTAATCTCCTTGTTTCTCTCTAATACTTCTCCATTCATATTGCTCCACTTCTTCTATGATTACAGGACTAAAGGAACACATAAGAAAAGCTAGATAAGAAAAATCATAGAAGTGAGCTTAGCCACCTCAATAGATATGTTTACATGGACTCTTCTCTGCAGGAAGGTGGGTTTTTTTGTTGGGTTTTTTTTGTGTGGTTTTTTTTTTGTTGTTGGGTTTTTTCAGTTGTTGGGGTTTTTTTTTTGGTTTTTTTTTTGTTTGTTTGTTTTTGTTTTTTGGGGTTTTTTTGTTTTTTGGTTTTTTTTAAGAAGAAAAGACGGATAGAGGAATAACATAAGCAATCAGATTTTGGAAAGCTTCCAAGAGCAAACTGTCAGGAAACTACTGCAGATGCAGTAACCTGTGCATTTCAATCAGGAATACAAATAATAGCTCAAAATCCATTTAAACCAGCTGCATAAAACACTCATAAGAAATTTCTTCCCTTTTGCTTCTTAGCCTTTAGTTTGGCAGCAGTTCAAAATTATCACCCCCTGACAGAGGCCTTGGCTCAGGAAGGCAGAGCTCTGTCACAAAGGACATGGCCAATACAGCTGGGATGTTCCTGCCTTGTCACTTCAAGTTCCCTCCCTCTCGATCTAGCAGACTGTTTTCCCACCCTAAAGATCCATTCTGAGGGTCCTATGCCTTCTGCAACCTCAGTTCTTCCCCTCCTCCTCTTTCTTTCCTCCCTCCCTTTCTTACTCCTTCTCTTGAGAGGAACTGCAGGACACCGATATCCTTTTAGTCCCTCTTGAGAGTTAGGGCTCCTTTCTCCTCTAGGAGTGTTTTTCTGGTTGCACTCCTGACAGTCCATACTAAAGTACTCCCACCTGCATCTTCTCTGTTCTGTTGGAGTAACAAGAGGAAAAGAGAGTCAGGGTGCCATCAGCATGGAGGGCAAAGCAGGATCCAACAAACAGATTAAATCTTTCTGGAAGCTGAAGTGATACACGCACACAAAAAAAGTAAGAGATTATTGATGTCTCTACACTTTAGTTTCTGATGTATGACCACCTTATTCAGGCTACCTGAAAAATTAGGACAGAGAAAAACAAGTCTGTATGGGAAAGACTCTCCATCACTCTTTTGAAAGATTTACAATTCTACCGGGAAATCCCCAAAGTGAACAATCGTTGTACAGATATAAAATACAAGAGACACTATTAATAAGGCAATGTCCTCTCATTCCTCTCACTTCCCGCTGCAGATTTCCTAAAGGTGAAGCCAAAGAAACATCCCCATGATCTCAGCATAGAACACACTTTACTGTGCAGTAAAGTATCAGCCCTGCAAGCTCTTTAGCGTAGGCTTGCCCCAGGCTCTCCAGATCTCCAAAGAGGTCAACACAGACACCTGTCTGTATGTAGCATCTTGCATGATCATGGCCTACTTGTGGGGTTTTTTTTGTTGGTGATGTTTTTTTTTCCCCACAAATGGCTTAAAACAAGAGGTATCCCCTCTGTTAGGGTAATACTGTACATCTGTCTTTATAAACCAACTGTAATCCTTTTACCCATTAACCTGCCAGTGAGATAATAAGTTTTAACACCAAAGCATGAAGTTGGAAGCACCTTTGTCAGTCAGGATGCTGTCAGCAGTCTGAAAGAAAAAAGCCTGCTCCATTCAGAAACCGTGGGCACTTTCACATACCATATACCAAAAAGAAAAGCTGTTTTTAACATATTCGTATTCTCAGCAAAATAAGATCTGCATTAAGAAATTACAGCAGCATTCAAAAATCATTTCTCCACAGGGTTCCTCTAATACCAGGAATCCTTGGCAAAAGCAATTTATTTCCTAAGTGGCTTTCTCAGCAACCACTTGCCATGACACTGACGTCAGCCATTCTCAGGTCAGCGCCTGTCTATCATAATGAGAGTTTATCTCTTGTCACTCCAGAATTATTGGTGCCTTCACAACTGCCAAATCATGAGCGTGTTTAATCAGTGCTGTGATTTAAAATGCAATTCAGCTCTGAAATTAATAAAAAAGAAGTCTGAGCATTTCCTTCTTCAGGTGCAAGCCTCCTGACCTCCCTTTATCCTGTGAATCAAGACTGTCAAAGAGGCTTCATTGTCACTGCCGTAGCCAACTCCCTTCATCACAACTGTAAAGCTCATCAAGGAACCATATCAAGCATTTGGTTTTGTTTTCTTTTACCCCTAGATACTCTGTGGAGAAGGAAAGCCTTAAGTATCTGTTTCTCCCTACCTCTCACCCCATCTCCTGTCCCTCCTACCAAATAGGCCACACGGGACAGAATGAAATGAAACTCTTGGAACCAGCTAGCTTCCCTCGTCACAAGCCATCTCACTTCTACTTCAGTGACTCATCCAGGGCAATCATATAAATAGGAATTTTCCAGCTTTTCTACAAGTCACATTTTATTTTTTTTGCTCTTCATTTTCACTAGCAGTAGTAGAGTGTACCAGCTAGTTCTTAGAGCCATCTTGACACATGAGATGTGAGAAGATAGCAAACTACAAAATTTATCAGGGATAAGAGGCTTGCAAAACTGCAGCTTGAAAGAAACCTTGCAAAAGGGATCACTGCCTTATAGCCCCTATGAATCACACTGGGCAGTTTTAGAGAACAATAGAACTTTAATTCAGTTGGAAATTGGGCAACTGCAATAAGTCACTTTTTCTGATCATAGATAGGTTAGAAGCACTGAAAGTCATTTTTGAAAGGAAGCTTGAGTCTCTAATTTCCCAGAAGAAAACCAGTTTGAGATGTAAATAAGTTCTTGCATTGACATTAACTATAAATAGTACTGGGAGGCAAAGCAATACCAGGGCTGTTAGCAAGCACCTCTGAAGTTCAGAAAGCAGGTGGCTAAAAGTAACATTTGGAAACAGATAGGCAATTTATTCCCATTTAGCTGTCTTTTACAGGAAGAGTGAATATGAAAGTATGAACTAATTTAGTTATTTACCCTGTAAAACATTGTATCATTGACAACACCTAAATCTGTAACATATAACATCATGTAAGAGTGAACCATTCTTGTGACAACTGCCTTTTAAAACAAAGCTTAATAATAAAATAAAAAAGGCATTTACAATTCTATCAATGTTATGATTCCCAGCGCCTGTAATAAAATTAATGTTCCAAAGGCCATAACAGTAAAATAAACAGTAAAATCATAACAGTGATTATTTTAATCATTTTGGGCTCTTGGTTGCATCTTGAAATAAAGGCTTCAGTTGGGAACATGCTGACTCCTAGTCTAAATTTTCCTTCTAGAAATGACATCTAAGAGACATATCTTGTATTTCAACAGACTTTTAAAAGGTTGAATGCAAATTTAGGAACTGATATCACCAACAACCTTAGGTTTCACCATCTGCCTTTACTGAAACAGCACTGATCATTAAGTTCACCTTCAAAACAAACCAAGTCATATTATGTAGCCCATGGTGTTAACATCTGTGCTATTATAACAGTTTTCTTCTTCTCTAATAGTTTCTTTCTTCTTGTCCTTTCAAGGAGAATACATGGACAGACTTATAACTGATACAGGCCCTGTCCATTGTTCTTCCTCACTTCCACTTTGCGATCTGTCAGATCAAAATTCTTCATCTTGAAATTCATGAAACAGAAGTACATCATTAGAAAGGCTCATTTCCTAAAGTAAGTGGTTTGCTAACATCCTTCTCTGTATTACACACAGGACTTAAAAAAAAAAAAAAAGCTATTAAAAATGTATATATAAAGGAAGATAAGATTAGACCACTCATGGTGCAATATTTTCAGCTTGGTGTTTCCTAAGATTTTATGTGCACAGCACTGCTTGCGAACCCAAGCTTACAATGCTTGGTGCCTTCTAGAAAGATTATTTAATTGCAATTTCTCCTGTTCCCTCAGAACATAAGAGGTTCAGAAGGGTATAGACATTAAAACATGTGGTCATAACTGAAAGAATACACCTGGGCAGAAATTGATGTCTAGAAATGTGGAGCAGTAGAATTTCCATTCTCTGGAAAATTTAATGATGAATGCAAACACATCAGCAAACTGATATGGGAACGATCTCTCTCCAGTCATTTAGGCAGTGCTTAAACTCAGCTTCCCTTTCAGGAACTTGCTGCATCACTGGTCAGAATCCTCCCAGCCACAGCTTTACTTCTCCATGCTTGCCACTAATTGTCCACATCTCCCCACTCCCCTACACCCACCAAGTGGGTAAAACACCTTCTTTGAGACATGCAGCCAGCCCACTGTGCTGAATTCCAGATGTTCCAGCTGCAGGAACTTGTGTATTAGGAAATTAGATAGCATTTTAAAGGCTAAGAAGCACAGATAAGTAAATAAGAGAAAAAACTATGGATTGTGATATTCATGGCATGGACACTACAGCTAATTTTGTCAAAATAACAGTTTTAGCATCAACATATCAGAAAAATGAGTTTACATACTGTACCCACACTGCTTTGGAAAGCAGAGCTTTATCAAGTATACCAGCTCAGTAGGCATTTTCCAACTTCAGTAGATAAAAAGTGAAGTACAGTATTTCTTTCTCAATATTTACATTGACATGTTTCCTGTGCATTCAGGAGGAACATTTAGACTCAGACCACTGAAAAAGTACAACTTGTCACTCTGTTCTGTTCTCTGCAGCACAAATCTTTCTCTTCAGCAGTTTTCTCTGCTTTGAAAGGCAATGCAATTAGATACTGAGCAGTATAATGGAACTACTATTTCAGTCCATGAATTGCACTATTCCTGTTTAGAGGAACATCCTGTGTTCAAAAGTACTGAACAGTCAGAAACACCTACTGAAATTGGAGCTAGTTCGTGCTCAGAACCAAAGCTAAGTAGTGTTTAATTTTAATGTTTTGCACTGATTGAGGAGTTTAATTTCAGCATCCAGTAAGTTAATTCAGTATTAACCTCCAAACTCTGGTATTTGAGTTTGGTGTGTTCACAAATGGAGTGAATGCCTTCACCTATATTTTTCCAAACAACTGATCACACCACCACCGGTGAGTCAAAAATCAGTAATAAAATGAAAATCAGTAATAAACCACGCAGAAGGCAAGAGGGTTCCTGTGCAAAGCCTCCCTCCACTGTACACCTATGACATCTGCCAATGCCATTCATCTTCCACAGTTATAATCACCATCAAATACAACGGGAAAAAACTAACAACAAAAGAGAAGCCACCAGCCATGCAAGGTGAAGGCTGGGACACCAAGCCGTTCTGGACAGTGACACCAACAGCAATTACAAAAGACACTGTCTCTCTCTGACTGAAGCCTAATGGCTGTTATGACCAATTTGGGGTTTTGCCACAAATCTGCAGTATTAAATAAGGACCTCTTGCCATGGAATGTGTGATCTATCTAATTAATACAAATTGAGCTGTGAATGCAGAGACAGAGGCTGGCACTTGGTACAAGGCCATACGATTTCTGAACTTCCCTTGGAAGAACACACCTCTCCCCACTCCCCCACAAAACACATTTGTAGCAAAGCTGAGTTGTGACAATTCTATTTAATAGTAAGTCACCAGTACTGAGAAGCTGCCAGCATCTCCACACAGCCATTTTCACAAAGCTTGTATTTCCTGCCACTGTTCTATAACCTTCTCTTTTCCTGCGTTCACAGGTTCACACTTGACCCACCGCTTCCCAAAACAGCACCAGTTCCTTAGAGTATCCTCTAAAGATCATGGAAAGTGTCATGGAAAACACCCACAGCTGAATGGTATCTTAGCATGCTCAAACCTTGAGCCTGTCCACTCCATGGCTCCAGAGAGGAAGAAACTGCAGCGTGATCAAAGCTGATCCCTTCTTCGTCAGAGCTGTATTTCATTCCCAGTGTTCATTGTTTTACCTCAGCTCACCACTTTGCTAATTGGAAGTGGTATTTGTGTTCACCAGAGGAACCTGTATCCCCACTCCAGCAGAATGCCCATCTCAAAAAGAACAAGTAGGAATCAGCCAAAAGGGGAACATGCATGGCAATACAGAGGAGGATTCAGGTACTCATAGCCTGGAGCTTCCACCACTGCTCCTGAGGAAAGGCAGGAGTGTTAGCTACTAACTGCATCCTCAAAAGCCCCTGAGAGTAAATATCATGCAGCTGGAACTGAGGCTTGCATTTCTGTAGGCACACAAAAAACGAGCAAGTGCCAGTAGAGATGGTGGCACATTTCCCCTGCCTCCATGACCTGCTCTGACCAAGGCTGGACTCCACAGGCAGATGGAAATGTCCATTGCAACCCCACTATCCCACTCTGCCAGGAATACTAAACGGATATGTAACTGCAGGCAAGTGCATGGACTTCAACATTTTAAGCCCTGTTTGAGCCCTGGCTAGCAACCCTTTATCTATTCACCAAATTTCCTAGAGAGGAGATGAGAATCAGGCTCCTTTCATCGAGACAGTGGGTTCCTGATGCCTGGTACAGCTATGCCAGAGAAATAAAGCTTGACCATAGGTAGGAATGAAAAATTAAAGTTTTGTTGGTCTGTCACTGAATCTTGCTAAAAGAACTGTCTATAACTTTACATATATAGTGCTCATAAACCTTCTATATCAGAGAAGCAAAGAAGTGTAAGTAATAAAATATCCATCTTTCTAAACTGAAGGATACAATTAAATATTAGCTGAGGAAAACTCTAAACAACCAGGGGTTTTTATTTATTTACTACCTGATACATGGTCAATATGTAGAGGGTGATATGACCATTCATTCTGTGGCACCACCAGGCATGTTGTTTCCCTTGTTATTTGGGACTCTAAAGATCTCACAACTCTACATTTAAAACCAACATTTGCATATTAAGTACACATCTGCCTGCTTTTCCTTTAGGCTATCTGGTCCAATCTGCTCTCCTGTCCATTCTACCAGGTCAGCTAGTTGCCAGAAGATATCCTTTTGGTGAAGAATATTATCTGACATGTACTGTAAATTCTCAAAACAGTTAATACTTTACATCAAAGGAACATAAGTCTTTTTTTCCCCCATTTTTGCATCTCATTTATGTTATTACATTATTTTTCATTCTATTTTTTATTTTTCATCAGACTGCAAAAAAAAGTTCGCAAGAGCTTTACTTTTACAATGTATTAATGTTATTTTAGGGATGTATCAGAAAAAATTCTCAACTGGAAAAGTTTTTTGTGGACCTGTTATCTCTGTAGGAATGTTTTTATGTCCTGCCATCATAATGTTGCATAATCAGCAGTCAGAGAACATCATGCGGACATGGATGAATTCTGCCTGCAGCAGTGGGCTGCACGGAGGGCTCAGACTGACATTACAGGACTCGTCACATCTTTTCCATCTCACAGTCTAGAAGAATCTTGTGGGAATGCACTTTCCCACAGAAACAGAGTATCAATAATGTCAGAATCGAACAACTTTTAAAGAAACAATTTTGAGAAGGCTCAGATAAAAGAAAGGGCAACAATTTATAATAATTTCTTCTCATTCTGCTGCATTACAATGGCAAAGTCTTCCTCTCCATGGCATGTATTGACAGCTTGCTGCCCACTTTACTCCATTCCTAATGAACCAGCAACACAAACCAGAACTGGACCTGGCAGCCTGTTAGCACAGCACCAAGTAGAAGCTTAAAATGTCAGCTGTATTCAGCAGTGAAGGGCTTTTCACAGAAACATCTCTGTTGGAAAAGCTTTAAGGATACCTAAGAGAAGAGCAAGGAATGTCTTTGTCTACAGTCTAATTAGCTTAATTACACTACTGTAGGGCTGCTTTGTTCTGTGCATCTACAGGACTTTAAGTTACCTCAAAGGATAGTAACTCCATCTCTTCCCTGGGCAGCCTCTTCCAATGTCTGACAGACTTTTCCATAAGGAAATTTTTCCTAATATCCAATCTAAAGCTCACCTGGTACAGCCTGAGGCTCATCTTACTGCTTGTTACTTGGGAAAACAGGCTTCAATCTCCTTTTAGGAGGTCCCCTCTTAGCCTCCCTTTCTCCAGACTAAACATTCTCAGTTCCTTCAGCCACTCCTCACAGGACTTGTGCTCCAGACCTCGCCCCAGCTCTGCTGCCCTTCTTTGGACTTGCTCCGGCACCTCAGTATTTTCCTTGGAGTGAGCGGTCCAAAACTGAACACAGGATTTGAGGTGTGGCCTCACCAGTGCCGAGTACAGTGGGACAATCACTGACCCAGTCCTGCTGGCCACACTATTGCTGTCACCAGCCAGGATGCCATTGGCCTTCCTGGCCCCCTGGGCATATTGCTGGCTCATGTTCAGCAGGATGTTGACCAGCACCCCCAAATGACTCAATGAAAAAGACTGTATTCATTAACTGTTTGTCACTGAAGTGACAGAAATTATTGGAAAAACCTACATTTCTTATTTTTTAGAAGTTAATAACAAATATTTCCCATTGTCCTTAACAATTGCCAAGTGTGAGATTTGCTTTTGCTATACATATTATTCTCATCAATTCTAATGAAAATCACAAAAAATACTGCAGTAAAGTGATTGTCTGTGAGAAAACATCCTATTTTAACAGAAGTCACAGTAATTTTGAATTCAGTGGAAACTTCCTATTGCTCCTTTCCCTCTCTAGAGGGACTCTGAGAACTCTGAACATTGTACAGACTATAAATACAGAATATATATATATGTTATATACTTTCCTGCATCTAATATGAAGTAAGCAAATGGACTGCATTAAAATACAATCTGTTTTTCTATTTGCAAACAGGGATGCAAAGCAAAGCTACCTTTCAGACACTTGTAATAAAGGCAACACATGATGGGGCATATTCTCAAAACTGAACAAAACTTTTCATCTTCCGGCTATTATTTAGAGATACTGGATAGAAAAAAAATAAGAACCTTAATTTTATCTGTTTGTATTAACTCTCTAGCATTCATATCTTGAGAGTTAAAGTCAAATAGAAGGAATTTCACCTCCTGTCAATAAAAATGTCAAAACAATAGACCTATTCTAGTATCTTTGCCTTTCAAGATTTAGCAGCTTTGGCACCTACAATATCTTCCATTTTTTACAACACATCTGGGTTCTTCCAGAAGCTATCATAACCACTCAGGAGTAGCTTGAAATGTACGGCTATTGTGAGAGAAAAATAAGTGCAATATCTTGGTTTTCTTGCTGTTTCATTCCTGAGAATCCAGCAAATGGCAATATTCAATACGAGAGCACTTTTTAATCTGAAAAATTCTTTCCTATTTTGTGTAATTCCTAAAGTTTTTTTCTGTGGTCTTCATCCTGGACCCTTTGGGCTGACAAGAACCCTCTGTGATGAGCAAGAGAGGCTGAAGGTATCCTAAGCTTAATGCTTTTCACAAGGAGAAATTCATAATTGTAAAATTACATCCCTCCTTCAAAATCCTTTTAGATATCTTGTCCCAGTTCACAAAACATTGACAGGTCTAACTGTGAACAAGGATCAAAGTTAGACTCAAACTTTAAATACATTCTGCATAAGTAAAAAGGGCTACCTGCACAGACACCACTGGCAATTAAAGGTGACAAATTATCACTGCAGAAAGAAGTAGCTTGAGGTAAAAATGTTATCACTGATGCCTTAGGCATCATCACTGTAAAAACAATCATTGTGGGTTTGCTTTTCAATAGAAAAAATGGCTCATTTCTATGCCTATTCCTTGCCAACACAGAATTTATATTTTTTTAAAAATCATATAAATGCCAACACAGACCTTCTAATTCTGTGACAAAGAAGTCAGATATTTCCCTTTCCAGTCAATGTTACATTTTCCATTTTTTAGGATCAAAAGAGAGCAAGTCAATTTCAAATAGAGGATCTCTGGAAACAAAGTATTTTGGATCTCCTTTTCCCTAAAAGTCTGAAACATAAGGCATGGTGAGGCACCAACACATGCTGGTAAGTTGGATTAGTAAATTATTTTCATTACGTTTGAAATACTTGGAAACAAAAAAAAAGTACTTACCAAAGAAATGCATCTTAATTGCTGATGTTGCAGAGTTTCTAGAAGGTGTAAGGAAAATTGCTGTGGAAAAATCCTCTGACAATTGACTCTTTGTAATCATAGAATCATAGAATCATAGAATCAACCGGGTTGGAAAAGGCCTTTGAGATCATCAGTCCAACCCTTGATTCAACACACTGTGGTTACTAGACCATGGCACTCAGTGCCACATTCAGTCTCACCCTAAAAGCCTCCAGGGACAGAGAATCCACCACCTCCCTGGGCAGCCCATTCCATTGTCTGATTATTCTCTGTGTAAAAAATTTCTTCCCAATATCCAACCTACGCTTCCCTTGGCAGAGCTTAAGACTGTAATGGCAGACAGTAACATGTACTGGGAAAGCAAATGTGAAGAACTGTAAAGATATACGTTGCTTTGGTGGTTGATCCCACCTGGTAGCCAAGCACCCACTCAGCTGCTCGCTCTCTCCACCCCCAATGGGACACATGAGAAAATAGGAAGAATGAGAATAAGAAAACCTGTGGGTAGAAATAAAGACAGGGACATCACTTACAACTACTGCTGCAGGCAAAACAGCCTCAGTTTGGAGGCGTTTAATTTACTGTCATTTAGCATAAATATGTAATTAATAATTCAAGTATTAGGAAACAAACAGAAGAGACAAACACTTAGGGGAAAAAAACTACCCTCTCTATCTTCTCTTCCACGACCTTATTCCAGACCCCTCTCCTGCCCCCTTCCTGGTCTCCATTTGCTGTGTTATCACTGTGGGTTATTCTCACACAGAGAGGGTGGAAGTGGAGGAGGGGTCACACCACAGAAGTTTGTCTCAGCCACTCTCGACTTCCCACTCTTCTGCTGCTTCTTCCTTGTAATGTTTCCTCTGCTCCAGCATGGGCTCGTCTACCACAGCTCCTTTGCCGTGGAGCATTTCCTTCTGTCCTGGCCTTGGTCTTCTCCTTGGTTCCTCTGTCTTCCTTCTCTCTGTATCTCTGCCCCTTACCAAACTTGTTTTTGCAGAGGTACCACCAGGTTGGCTGATGGGCTCAGCTGTGCCCTGTGGAGGGTTCACTGTGGAGCATCCCACAGGCCCTGGCCTCTTCTCACAGAGCCATCCCCAAAGCTGCCCTCTCGGAAAACAACAGCGGATACAATTGCTAAGTGTATTTAAAACATTTGGAATAAGGCTCTTGTAATTGTAAATAGAAAGCATGGAGGGTAGTTTTAAAATGCATGCTGCATTCTCAGCAGTGTGAAATATTTACCTTAGTAAAAACAATGTAATATAAAGATCTTCTTAGAAATAATAAAATGAAATGAGAAAAATAAGATAAAAATGCATGTCATAAGATTTCTCAAATTAAGCACTGATGTTAGATATATGCAAACATGGTTTTATTTGTCCCAGTCTTATTCCCCACCTGTCTGTGGCTATAGGTCTACTGTTTTCCAAAAGAGTAAAACTAGATCTTCAGTATTTAAAGAAAGACACTGGTAGGAAACTTGCATTGGCCTCACTTCTTAAAGAAATTCAGCATCCAATAGACTTGGGAATATTAAAAAAAAAAAAAAAGCTATTAATCTGCAACCAATAGCTTATGCCTGGAGTAGTGAACTTCTCACAGAGCATTGGTGAATCAAGAATTGCTTCCTGTATTCATATTTAACATCAGAAGAATCCATTTTTTTCTCTGAAAATAAGGTTTCTATAAGTTTTTCCACTTCTTATATTTCTACAGATAAAATTTATTGAAAAAGAGGAAGATGTTACATAATTTGTAAATCCATCATTAAAATGTTCCTATATAGTGCTATTTTTAAACTTTATACTTATTTTGTTTAATATATAGTTAATAGCAGAAAAATAAACTTCTAGACAAATGCAGTTGATAGTTTTTGTCATCTCTTTCTCAAGATCTGTTTGGGAAAATTCTAAAGTTTTGAAAAACAGCTGCTAAAATGAATAATTTTCTCAGTCAGGTCTTTTTTTCCCCCTCTCCTTATTCCAATTTTATCTTGCAGCTCCCAACTACTACACTTAGCTAGAAAGGGAGGGAAAAGCTTTACAAAGCTGTTGCTACCTAATTTTTAGACATAATGGGGTGGATTATCCACAAACCTCTGGCTCTCCAGGGTACTTCTTTTACACAGTTTATTTTACTGGCTTCTAGTGGAGTTCAAAGCCCATATGAGCTCCTGCTGCACACAGTATTTGCATGTATCACATGCTGGTGTTTTGGAGGAGATCAAAGTATTTTGAAACTCTTGATATTTATTGCAAGTAAAACAAAGCACAACTGTGGCAAACTTTTCCTGCAATAACCTAATCATCCAGTAAATCTGACACAATGAAGCTACACTCTGTTTGACAGTATTTGACACGAGTTATCAAAGGCATGAAAGCAAATGTGAAAACACTTCAAAGTATTGTTTGAAAATGGCAACAGAATAGTTCAGATATTGAACTAGAGCTACTTCATCTAGCAATAGAACAAACTCCAGAGGATTTCACAGGTCAGGTGATTTACGTTCTTATGAACTAGCAAATAGATTCCACCATAAAAACAAAGTCTTAATAACATACCTGCTGCTTCTCTTTCCCACACACACCTAAATACAACAATTCATATCAAACCTGAATTAGATGCTAATAACACGCTGCTGCAGAACACAAATCTTGAACACGTTTTGGATATCGATCAGGATGCTTTTAGATGCAGTGAATCCCTACATTCAAAGTCTGCTTCAACAGTGCACGACTTTCTCAAAGGCTGGAGCACCTCACAGCAGCTGCAGGAATGGAGCCAGAGGCAGAGGAATATCCAGCATCACTTGGCATTGCAGGCAGCTCAGGAAGGCTTTTCAAGGGCTTTGAAGCTAACAGGCGTTTAAGTTCTGATCGGAGACATACTGGGGATATGCTGGTAGGTTACAACAGCATGTTATTGGTTCTCTGTTGCTCAGCATCAGTGGCTCTACCTTGGCCTGTCATGGCTAATAAAAAGGTACCAAATATACTGAAAAAACCCTGCAGCACAGCAGGACTTAGCAGTAGTTTTAAGAACAACAATCTGACCCCCAGTTCTCACCATGTTCAGAAGTAGGCTCTTGGGGCTTGTTTCCTCATCTACTGTCACTGACTTCCAAACTGAAGAGCAGCTGATATGAATATACTCCTTATATGCAGAGTTACAGCTTTGAGAACAAGTGGCATTAATGCTTCTTCTGGATAGGAAAATGACACTGTGAAAGTACCACATCACTGACCAACCTCAAACACAGCGGCACAAACAAGGCTATAAAACATTTGCAGTGACAAATGCACATGTTCAGAGAGCTCAGTGATATATTATGCCAGCCAGGAGCAGGCAGATCTGCAAAATTACACTAGTGAAAGGCGGGCTGATGGACTGATCTCCAAGATAACTCCTCTTTATCTTTCCTCTGCCAGGAGATCAGCTCTACCACAGGTCCCAGCAGGGAGTGTAGCAAAGTCACTAGCCCCTTCCTAAGGGCCACATCAAACACTGAGCTCAGTCCAGCCCTACATTTTCAAGATATGCACATCTTTGTTACAACAACTTGTTTACATGTAGGTGTTCTACAAACCTAAAACGCATCCAGAGCGCAGACTTACGCAAGCTTGGCTTTGCTGACGTAGAGGATGACACCATAAATCTAAAAACATTTCCAGCTTCTCTTTGTAGAGAAATTCCTTTCTTGCCTAGCACTATTTATTCACCGCAGAAGAGTCACTGAGTTTAAAAACAGGATGACTCATACTTGTTTAGATGTTTATAAATTACATGCAGTTAAGGAAGATGTCTGGAAAAAATGTCAGGAAGGTTTAAATACTGTTCTTTGAAGGTGCAGTGAAGTGATAGCTAATGTATTAATTTCTGAGAACAGCTAGTTGAACACTAAAATCAAAGTGTCTTGGCTTTTCCCTTCATCATTGTATTAGTGTACACCTCTAGCTAACAAAGATCTTTTAAACATAAAGCAGGGAGTTTTATCAAGAAACATGCAGTGTTTAAACACACAGAAAACCTGACAGAGATTGTCTTGACATTACACCCTTGAAAAAGGCACCTCAGTGCCATCGTTTTACAGCAAAAACTATAGGATTGATGTAATAATGTTCAAATTACCCAAAGGAAAGTTGTTTCTGGCTCTTGTAAGTATAATAAGAGCAGCAAAATTTATCTACCACACACAGTAGTAGATATTATTAAATTATTACTATATATTATTAAGTTATTATCATTAATGGTTTTGGTTCCTCTAGTTAACTTGCTTGGGTACCAAGGGCAGAAGAAGAAAGTTCTGTCATACCATCCGCTGCCAGCTACTCTTGGTCTCTGCTGGCCTATATTTACGACAGTCCCAACAACCCATGGAAGATGAGATAGAGAAATCATTTTTTATGCCATGTGGAAGTGTTCATTCTTTTTACTCACTGTATGGTCTCGCTGAGTCTTACCCCAAATCTTCTTTTCCTAACCCCAAGAAAAGTAGGCAAAGCAAAGCAAATGCATAGCACACCATGAGATAAATCTCCTCTTACCCACCCTTCATAAAAGCTGAGTAATGACAAACTATCACAGGGTAATTAGTTACAATTTGCACAATTATGTCACTATAAGTAAAAGAACTTTTTCTCAAGATTAAAGGGACTGGAAAGCACTACACACAAACTTTCTTGCCTTTTTCTTCTCAGGGGAATTTTTGCAGAGCTTTCTTCCAGTACTTCCCGCAAGTATCTGATTATATATTTTAATTTATTTTCTCTGCAATTAGTCTAAAAAGCTGGGTCATATGAATATTTAAGCTACTTTAATTTGAGCAAATCTTCTACAGGGATACACATTACATGAGTTAGAACTTGGGGCACTCAACAGTATGCCCATTGGTTTAAGCAGCTCTAAACAACCTTGGAGGATGAGCAACTGCAAACCAGATTCTGCTTCTCTCTACCCCGAGGTAACCAGGAATTCATGCATTTGCTTAAATTTATAAAGAGCATATTCTCGGCATAGCAATCTATGTCACGCATAAGGATATAGTCAAATGTTCACCCACCAAGCAGGAGCAATCATTTAAAGGAGTTGCTCCTCTGCTGCTGAGACATGATAACTCACCATAGTGCTCTCACAAACTGTGTCAAACTACTTCATCTTCCTTTCCACTGAAACAGATCACAAACACTTCTATCTTTCAGTAGAGGTGACAGCAATATTTTGAACAACTTTATCTCATAAGGAAACAATGTTCCAAGAGGGAGGCTTCTTGGCTGAATACCAGCCTAGCTGGCAGTGGATAGCTGGTCATTACGTAGTGCCCACCATACCATAAGCTGGCCATCTACTTTCACTTCCACTTGAATTGTCTTCCCCACAAACAAAATAAAGATTCTAAGATTGATTAGTCTCCACCAGTGGTGGAGGCAGTCGAGGCACATTCTACTGCAACGCTGATTTTATTTAGGATTGAGAGACAGGGTTAAGAATTTTCTGTGGTTCACCATCATGGAGAGTCACACACAGAAATCATTTTGCCTTGCTCTGAATTCCAGTCAGTACACTTAAGAGTTTCATCACAACAGAGACACCTACCTCATAAAAGAACTATATGGTGGTGGGAGCATTTGCTTGTTGCATACCACAGTCAAAAGAAGTCAGAATTGCTCCGGAGGTTTTAGATTTACATTTTTTTCTCAAGATTATCTCATTACTACAGCAAGAGGAGTGCTGTTAATATTCTAAAAGTTTAGAATCTTCTGTTATTGTGTTTGAGTGAGACATTACTGACAAGTTCAATAAATCTTTTCCTTTAGGAGGACTGATCTCAAATACTGGCCTTTTATTTTTCCTTGATCACCTTATGATGTCATCACTGGTGTCATGGTTTGTTTTTTTGGAATTTTACCTTTCCCCTCGCCTTTGTGAGCGTGGGGGGGAAGGGTTAGGGTTT
>JAWMRA010000078.1:132500985-132542295 GCA_035584735.1 Pseudotriccus pelzelni | reverse complement strand
TTTTTAATAAAGGGCTGTTATTCCTTTCCTGGACATAATTCAATCTTACCTGTGTCTCATTTAAACTGAGACAACTGGTTTGCTATATTTCTTGTTCTTCTTTAATAATATACTCTAACACTGTGTTAATGCACCATTTGGTTTGTATTTTAAAATTTTAATCTTTAAAAGGTGATCAAAACTACATGTTCAAAAATGCTGTAAACCTAGAATCTGATGGTAAGTCTTAATATTCCCAAATTTCTCAACCTAACCTTCTTTTAAATTGAACTATTTATTCCACCAGTCTACTGGCATCTGAAACCAAGGGATTTCAAATCAAGTGTCCATTTTAATAAACGGACACCAATCTGTCAGTAGTATTGGCAACTGTTAAAGGTAAAGGATTTGCATAGGCTAAAACGAGCTTAAGTCAGATGATGGCTGACCGAAAAAAGCAATCCTAGAAAGATAAAAAAAGAAGAAAATTGAAGGAAGATTTTTGCACCTGTGATAGAGGAGGAACAATTAAATGAAACCTGTTACTACTAACAAAAATGTGAGTGAATATGGAGAGCTGATAAAATTTAATCCAAAATGAAATCTAATCTAAAATGAGAACATAATTTAAAAATGAAAATATAAACAAGGGCTTGCAGTATTTTACAGTTAAACAACATTCCAGCTTTTGCATTTTTACTGATACCTACTTGCACCTTATCTGTAGCAGAAGTATGTACATAATATTGATACTGTTATTAAATTCTTTGCTTATATCTGTATTTCTCAGAACTGTTCTTTAAGTAATATTGCAGAGGAGTATTCCTCCTTAACACCCAGCCATAAGATCGGCTTCTTTCAGCTTGGACAAACTAGTTAATGTTCTGGAACATATCTCATATCTCATTGTAATCAGTGTTTCTCTAATTAGATCAGCTGTCAGGTCCTCCATCCATGCTTACTTTAGGTTCCTTACACATTCTGACAGGTTTTTTTTTTCACACCCAACAAGTCCAGTGACATTGCCTTTTTACTGTTACACATGGAGGGGGTTCCTGCTCAGTCACAGATGTGGTGCAGCTAGCACACACATATCTGTTCCTTAACATTTTTTCCACACCATATGCACCAGATCTTATAAAAATCAACACTAATTTCCCTTTTAGAGAGCCTCATCATCAGTAATGGTTTTATCATCTTTGCTGTAAGGCAAGGAAGAAATATCCCCATCTCACACTTAAAAGCTGACATTCAAGGCACATTTAGCCATAAAATGTAATATGGGTAAAGCCTTTGCTTGAGCCTGTTTCTGTGTGATGTCCAAACTATGCAGATCCAACCAAGCTTGAGCTTGGCTGAGGGCTCTGTGCAAGCTTCAGAAGAGCAGTGGGAGCAGGTCTGAGCAGCAGGCTCATGCACAGCTGCAGATCACAGAATCATAGGATCATTTCGGTTGGAAAAGATCTATAAGATCATTAAGTCCAACCATTAACCCAGAACTGCCAAATCCACCACTAAACCATGTCCCTAAGTGCCACATCTACATGTCTTTTAAAAACACCTCCAAAGATAATGACTCAAACACTTTCCTAGGCAGCCTGTTACAACGCTTGACAACCCCTTCTGTGAAGAAATTTTTCCAATATACAAATTCCCCTGGTGCAGCTTAAGGCCATTTCTTCTTGTCCTATTGTTATTTGGGAGAAGAGACCTATCCCATCCTCGGTACAATCTCCTTTCAGGTAATTTTAGAGAGTGACAAGGTCTCCCCCGAGCCTCTTTTTCTCCCCCAAGACTCCTTTTCTCCAGGCTAGACAACCCCAGCTCCCTCAGCTGCTCATTGTAAGACTTTTGAAAAAGCAGGGCCAGGCCAGGATCACTCTGCTCAGTCGGGATGGGGAAGGATGCTGCTCTGCAGGCCATCTCTTGAGCCATATCGCTGATCACAGCATACATAAGTGACAGAAGCAATCTCAATTAACAGAGATAATGGAAAAGAAACCTATGATATGTCAGGAGGTAAAGCACAGTCAAACGCTCTTCCCATTTTGTCTTGATTCAACAAATCTTGCTGGATCATAAGGTGTTTCCTTCCTGTCCCCTCCTTCTGGACACTCAGGCAACGCTTAGTCACAGGCCCTTTGGAAAATAAGGTTACCATGGCCTTTCTTGAACAGAGCTGGAAGTCGGTACTTTGTTTAGTTCACTGAGACACTTCTTCAGTCTATGCAAAACACAGATATGTAGATCAGTTTTCATATTTCTCTGTCTAAGATGAGCAGACTGTCTCACACCAGCTTGCTGCTCGCCATCTCAAGTCTACTGCTGGCTATCAGAAGCGTGATGAGGCACTGCCAGCAGGCAGGCAGCTGTCCTGAGGCACGTTCTGGCGACCGTGAAGCCTATGTGGCTTCAGAAAATGTGCAGCCTGCAGCTTTGGGGAGCTTCGTATCTCAGGGAGCACATGGAATAGGAATTAATTTCTCATTAAAAGTTTTAAATTACAAAATAGATTGTACTCACTTTCCTAATGCAGCTGGGAATTTATCCTTGTCTCCAAGCTGTAGTTTTCCTTCTGGTAGTGTTCTGTGCTTATTTCACACAGTCAAGTGTTTGGCAATGTCAGCCTTGCCCAGAAAGATAAATCCAGAGCAATAAAATATGTGTCCAGCTCCTAAATAACTCTTTGCTCTGCTCTGTTCTATCTTCTCAGCTATCAGAGATAATTATGCATACCATCTTTAAAGCAGTAAAGAAAACAACACTTAACAACTAGGTATTTCTAAGCTTTCTAAGTCCCTAGGGACTGATCCAAAACCTGCTGACATTCAGCTCCCTTGAGTACAGTTGATTTAAACAGCCTGACCCAGAGAACTGCTTGGGTTAGATCTTCTCTGACACACCAAGGAAAACACCCCACTGGAAATCAAAAGATCTCTTGGCTCTCTTCTGTAGTTGTGCAAGCAAAGTATTTGGCAGTTCTGTTTTAGAAATAACACTCTATTTAAAATATTCCTTCAGGCCTAGTGGTTTTCTGTAATTTTGAAAAAAGCTCTAATTAAAAAAAAAAACTAAAGCAGAGGAGATATCAGTTTAGAATAGCAATATTTTCAGTGCCACAACAGTAGAGAAAAAATATGCCATGAAAACAATCCTTCAGAAGCATAACATGCTATTGTACATCTTAATACACTTTTCACTACCAACACTTTTCCTTCTCTCCACATTAAATCAGAGGCTGGCATTAGTAACTTTAGAAACAGCAATTTCTTTCACTCCCATGATACCTGGCACATGGTGAACACTGGTAATTTCAAACACTTACAAGAGCACATTACACCTTCTTTACTGCTTGCTAGTCTTTCTGCAGGATATACTGTTCAAAGAAAACTGTTCAAAATGTTTGGGAAATAAGATGCTGAACAAAAATAACTTTTAGCATTATGAAACACATAAATAATTATCAATCCTGATGTAAAAGACATTACAGACAGCTACGGCAAATCTCCTTAAATCGATCTCGAATAAATCTAAAATATCTATGCCTTATTTGATTGCAGACCAAACACAAAGCAACTACATGTAAAAGCTCTTGGATACTCCATATATACACACAATTCCTGAATACCAAAAATCCTGATTTCCATGCAAGTTTCATAACAGCACAGTTATGCACCTTGCTGCCATGAATTATGCAGACTCTGTGACATATGGCTGTGAGACAGAGGGGCATGTGCAGTTTACACTGTCCACTTGCAAAACGTTTAAATACATTGATATCTTCAACAGAATTGGTATTTACAAACATTAATTCTGAACAGCACTGTAATTGACAGTTTGTTATTCTACACATCCAACAGCATGCAAATAGGTATTTCTTATTAGGTTACTATTTTTGAACAAGCATGCCCAGCTGAGCAACCAAAACTCCAGCAGCATTTCTAATGGCTACAAAAATGCACATCTTATCCACCAGGAAGTCACCGTAAATCTGGTGTCAGACACTCAACAGCAATCCTGTGTTCCTCATCACAATCAGTGCACAGGTTCATTGATATTACATGGACTGTCCTAATTTCATGCAGAGCCTTAGAAAGAGGCGGGCAGGTACAGCTCAGCTAAGCAGGTATGTTTGTAATAGCAGAATAAGTGGGGGTTTTTTGGTTTTCTCTTTTTTGTTTTAAATACTGTTTCTCTTTCCATTACATATCCAGAGTAACTGTGACAGTATGGGAACTGCAACACCAGCTCTGAACAACTTATTTTTAATTCCTCCATCCTATTGCCAAGAGTAGCCAAAAACTGGAACTTACAGAGAGAACATAAGAAAAAGGGCAAACATGCTATCCTTCTGTATTTGTCTTCCTGAAAACTGATAGCTTAGGAACTTGCTGAATGGATCAAAGATATATCAAAATATATCTGCTAATATGGTTAGCAGAACCAACACCATTTTCTAAGACAAACAGCCACAACATGTCAGTGTGCTGATCACGCACCAACCCGTTCTCTCTTCCCCTTTTCAACACTCTGGTTGTCACCAGGATACGATGACCCCCATTTTAAAACAGATAACCTCTCTGTCAGCATTACAACAAGATCATTTGCTCACAAAGTGCTGTCTCTAGGATGTTAGGTATTGGGAAGCATACCAGCATATGAGATATTGCCTATAAAATCCAGAAGCTGCAAGTCTCAAGTGGGACAGACTGCAACTGCTGCTGGACAGGAAAACCCATGATCCCCTGGGGGTCTGAAGCACCATGGCTCTTACCTGCATCCTCTGAGACTTAGTGACCCATGTCGTTTCAGGTAAAGTCTGAGTCTAGATTATGGTTATTGTAGCACTCACGGATTATTAAGAATTTGACCCAATCTGTAGGGAGTCCAGTAAGTAAAGCAAGAAAGCTACACTAATTACTAGAAATTCTGTTTAACTGAAAGCTATGATAATTGCTAAGAATACTCCATAAACTACGCTAAGAGTAGCTAAGTTGGACTGCTAGAAATAGCATATAACAATAATCTATTTAAAGTAATAATAAGGTTTTAGTTATAACTACAACTCTGTGGCCTGCATGTTTCTTTTGCACTGGGTGACAATTTCAAACCTACTGACATTTAAATTTAATGGATGCTCTACAGACATTATACGTATGTGTATATATACACATATATTCGAACTGAAGAGTTCCGCTTACTCTCTCCTTCTATGGAGGTCACATCACATCTCTGAGAAACTTTGCTTCCCTTCTCTGTCTGTTTCTGGAAAACACTGATTAAACAAACAAAATCTAACTAATGCCAAAATTTTACTATGTACAGCAACCATCCATTCCCACCAGTAATCACATGCCAAAGCAAACGTGAAAAACTGCTTGGAAGTTTTCCACAAAAGTACAGGCAGCTGAAGATGGCAGTGCACCAAATATTCAGGTTTGTGTCTTTCCCCAGTTATTGTTGTAGTCGAAACAGCTAAAAGAAAAACCCAGTTAATTTCACTTTACTTGTTATAATACTTCCATACCAGACCTTGATTATTTGAGAAGGAGACAAAGCCATATGGGTGAGAAGGAATGGTACCTCTCAGGTCCTCATTTGGGGCAGGGAAGAGCTCAGAAGGGGAAGACAAGTGCCAGTCAATCTAGAAAGGGCTATCGGGCATCGTGTCAAGTTTGCCAATAAAGAATAAAATCTGTAATGTAAGGCCCAAACAACTCTGTAGGTTCCCTGCCAGACTTTGCCACTGCTCCACCTGAAAGGCAGACATGAATTTGCAAAATTAATTTTCAAACAAACTGAGCACTTCTGGACAAGAGTGAGTTACACAGCTTTACATGTAAGGAAGGACACTTTGCTCCATATTTCAACATGACATAAAAAATGATCTTGAACCCCGGGACAGGCTTCATTTTGCTGCAGGGACAATATTCCCATCCAGGCACCTCTGGGGTAGAACTACACTCTTCGCCATTTGAGAAGTGTCAGTTCCTCATATCTTGAAAAGAGATGCAAATTGATATGAAGTGATAGAATCAGTCATTAAAAGATCATCCTTAAGGTTTTAGAAAAAAGCAAGATACACAGAACATGTCTTGCATGCAAAAAAAAAAGGTCTTCTTGTCTTTCAAAAACATTTGTCTTAAAGAAGAGGTGGCTCAGACTTTGGCCAGTAGACAAAATATTTGACCATTTAGACCAAGTTCCTGTTTCATTCATCACAGTTTTCCACTTTCAGGCTTGATATTACTTAATTCAAACACTCCTGTTAAAGACACTAAAAAGAAAACTGAAAAGGTAAATAGACAACAGGAATGAGCAAGACACACCACCGGTGCCTGGGGCACCTCTGCCATCACGGAACTAATTAGCTTAAAGATGCCCAGATGAACCCAGCAAGGGAACCACTAGGTCCCTGGGTAAAAGATTTGGAAGATGTAAGATATTAAGAGACCTGTCATTTTAATAGCACAAATGAAAGGAAATAAAACTTAAATCAACAACTTAGAAACAGAAAATCTTCCTATAAATGCTAGTCTGAGCTTTTAGTTTCAGCCTAAAATTGCAATCACACTGAGAATTTGATTCTGTTAATATTAAAGAATTTAAGAACTTCATATTTGTTCATCTTTAGCTTTTCGGAGGGGAAGGGGGGCAGGAAGGAATGAGAAATATAGAGCTACATTGTGGTTTCATCGCCATCCTTTTAAAACAAGTATGTAAAAAGTACAACCAAACAAACCCAGATTAAAAGAGGAATAAATAAGAAATAGACTGTAACCACAGCAAATTGAAATAACAACCTACTCATTTCTAAAGGGCAGGAGTTCTGAGGAGCACACAGAATCTATTGGGGACTTGTTATTGCAGACAAGTTTCCATGAATCATGCTTAGTTGCTAAGGAAAATACAACAATATAAAGCTCCAATATATATCAGGAGGGCCTTGGAAGCAGAGAGACCATAGGTTCCACATCACTGTCAACCTTGCTGCTCTGTCTCCCTCAGTGTCACTGAGACCTAATTCTTTCAATAGTAGACGTCTTACTTTTGTCATGGTCTCTGGGACCTGCTCAGAACAGCCCAAGGAAAACAAGAAAAAAGGGCCCTATCAGGCTACTGCCACCAAGAAGCTGTAAGATCCATAACGGCCCTGCATAAATCACTTTAAGTCGGTCAAAGCATATCCAGACACCTTAACTTAATGCTGTGCTCCCTGGTGCTCCTACATTGCACACCATAATAGAAGGCACCGACACTAGCAGGGCACACTCCTCTTTATTATATACACAATGCAGCATCTTGCCAGATCAGGCATGACAGCTGCCTCCATCAGCTGGGAAGGGGCGATTTTAGCATGAGAGACTGCACCTGCACTTTTCCGCCTGTTGATAGAACCCTCAGGAGAAAAGGGCATCACCAGCAGTGCTCAGCAGAGTTCTGCAAGGATATCAGCACCGGCCACTTCTAACCATGTGGGAGCCCTCTGGATAAAGCAGCCACCAAGGATTACGTAACCATGAAAAGGTTCGAGAGATACAAGTTCATACTCCCTGAAAGGGGCTGAGAATGGTAAGCCCTCTTAGAGTCTGCATCTCAGAGCGTGGTCAGGGCTGCCTAGTGCTGCTGACAGCAGAGCAGCACCACAGAGCGTTTGCTGTCCCCCGCTGCAGCCAGCATTCCCTCTCACCCTTCCCAAACCACAGCACAAGTTACAGATTGCCAGCGGTAATCACGGGAGAGTGGCTGCAGGAAGGCACGGGCATGCTCAGAGGTTATGGCACAGGACACCAGGAGGATGCAGAGCTCCTTGAAGGGCATGCAGAAAGGTCCCAGTAGGCACCTTCTAGGCACCTTCAAGAATGCAGCTGCAGCATGGACTCTTCTGATTAATGTCCAGGTAGAATTCATGGGCCTTGGGTGTAAAAAACTGCAATACTTCATAACAACACAACAGATACCTATTCCCTGCAACACATTTTCATTTTGTTTACATTCTCTTATATGATGGTATGGGGACAAAGTTACTTTGCACTGATTTCCAATTGTGCCATTGAATTAGTGGTAATAATATCAAAGTAATAAGCCTTAAATAGATTTTTAAAATAATTTTAAACTTGTTGATTAAGGTTGTTAGGGGATTAGAAACAAGTTTAAGTCACTTACGGGAAACTATCATAATTTCTCTTTAGAAATGGGTTCAAATAAATAATTTCTTTCACTTCAGGAATCTTTGGGAAATTTGGATCAGGCTGTTATTAAAGCAATTTTCTTTTCTTCTTCACCTCAGCATCTTAAAAGGATAAAAGTTAATATATTTCTGCAGCAAACATATGTTGGGGAGCCCTTCATTCCCTGTAAATAGCATACAGTTTTGCACTGTCCAAGCCCCAAGTCCTTGGAATTCACATTCTTATTGAGATAGCTAATTTTTATTATCACATCGTGTATGTATAGTTTTATATCCTATGAAGCCTATAGTATATAGCTCAGACTCTGTGAATTTGTTCAAATGTTGGGAAATGGAATCACAGAATCATTTAGGTTGGCAAAGACCTTTAAGATGATTAAGTCCCACTGTAAACCTAACACTGACAAGTCCCTCACTAAACTATGCCCCCATACTTTAAGAGATAGTCACAGCACTTGGCTACTTGTTAGTAGATTGTTAGTTAAGGTTAGCTTGACTTTACCTGTTTGAGGGTGATTTAATCTCTCTACTGATGAGGGGGGAGCCAAGGGAAAATCTTCCAGCCAAGTGTGATGTGAATGAATACAACCCTGTGTGCCCACCGCTGTGCAATTCCCTGGATTCAGGCAGAGAGCTCACATGAGCAGATGCTACACACTGAGGATTAGGTTGCTTTTGTGAGAAAAGCTCATAAAGCAGAACTCTCCTCAGATGGCAACAACACTGAAATTAGGAGCTGCGAGAAGATCTAACATCTGTATCTGATGAAATAGCTTATGATATTGCTTGTATTCTTCTGATTTAAAGTCTAATATATTCCATAGATTTTCCTTTACCAGAAGAAAACACTGAGTAAAACTTCAAGGGTAGAGGAAGGTAAACAGGAAAGAAAAACATCCATAATGAAACAAAGCAAGAACTCCTTTAATAAAACTAGCAGTCTAGAGCAATTGTGCACAAATATGTTCTGTGCACCTATATGCTGATGAGCACATATACCTGTTTTCCTAATGTCTCCACTGACTGTGTAGAGATCACATGCAGGGAAACAAAATCCAAAAAGCACGTGGAGGACAATGGATGAACTTCTGTTCAGTTTGACACCTGGAGTGAAATAGGATTTTGTGGAAATAAATCCTGGCTTTGATGCTTCATGCAGTTTTCTGAAAAGCATAATTTCTTCTAAATGCTCAGATAAGTAACCAGAGCAGATACTTATTTCATCCCAGTCACTAAGTCATTATTTATATTCCTGCAAAGGGTGCATGGGAAACTATTTCTGTACACTAAATCCAGGGGGGAAAAAATTTTTCTTTATATAAAGCTGGAAGTATAAGATACATTAGAGTCTCTGTCTCACTAAGTACTTTACATCAAGTCAAAACAATAACATGGGAATATTGTTTTCCAAAGTGACAGTGAGCTCTCATTGCTTGATATGAAGATTAGCTCTGATGGACTTGACTAACAAGTTGTATTTTCTCTGGACATAGTGGCAGGTTTCAGTGATGTATTTATCAGTTCTTGTGGCAAGTTAAACAATGGACCATGAAACACAGCAGGTTAATTACAACCAATGAGCCAAACTCACCCAAAAGTTTCTAAAGCTGGCCCTATATGGACTATCAAAATGAACAGAATAAGCATCATGAAGAATGCAGAGGTTTCGGATTTTTTTCTTTGCTCTGAAAAATTAAACCTGTTCAATGCCTTCAACGCAAACAAGGATTAAAGTCTTAGTGTTGAGTCTAGATACAAAAAGTGATGCCAGACATGGGGTCTTGTTTGAATTTTAACTCTCAGAGATCCATTCCAATTTCTTTGTTTTAAAATCTGGTTTTCTTAATGGCACCAGATATTTGTGTGTGGTGGGTTGACCTTGGCTGTCTGGCAGATGCCAACCCAGCCACTCTCATTCCCCCTCCTCAGCAGGACCGGAGCAGAAAATAAGATGGAGAAGTTCATGAGTCAGGTTAATGACAGGAAGATCACTCACCAATTACCATCGCAGACAAAACAGATTTGACCTGAGGAAATTAATTGAATTTTATTACTAATTATTAACAAAGTAGGATGGTGAGAAACAAAAATAAAATTAAAACCACCTTCCTCAACCCTTCCTCTTTCCCAGGCTCAACTTTACTCCTGACTCTTCCACCTTTTCCAGGTTTTTTTGCCCTTTCTTAAATATTTAATAACAGAGGCACCACTATATTGGCTGATGTGCCTTGTGGTGAGTCCACGGAAGCCAACTGGGACTCCTAAAGGCCACTCCACAGACCCCACTGACACACAATACACAGTGGTTGGTTTAAGACACATAAACCCATTTCTTTTAATCTTATTTACAACTTTAAGGAAGAATTGTAAAATCATGTTAATTTACATCTCCTCTAAGTTACTTTCAAGTAACTTCAGACACATCCAAAGACCTATAGATAGGTCTGTGAAATGGAAGTTACAAAGACAGGCCTGGCTCACCGACCCTTACAGCTTCTCTTGGTGCAAACGCTGCGCTTTTCAGAGAAGAACAAAGCTCTACAGGATGTCTATGACACAAAGTGAGGATTCAGAAGGAGGAAAGGGAAAAGCAGTGCCTCAGGAGGAGAAGAAGAAACATTTCTGCATTACTAACATTCTACTTTCCTTCCAAGGAGGAATGAGCCAACAGATCTTGGACCACGGTTATTAAAACCCAGAGCTCTTCAGAGAGCAGAGATGTGAGGACTGTAACATTGCACTGTGTGGATCTGTATGGTAGAACAAAAAATTGCTATTGCTTTGTGTGGTTTATTAGCAATACTACACTTTCCAAGAAGAGTTGACCTCTGCAAGTCACTCCCAAGTAAAAGCATTTTATGTTCCTTCCAGGATATTCATCTTTTATTGGGCTTTCAAAGTCTACTGCAGGTACAGATACTGGTTTGGGTTAGAAGGGACCATTACTTGTCATCTAGCCCAAACACTGCTGTAATGAGCAGGGACATCTTCAATTAGATCAAGTTGCTCAGAGCCCCATCTGACCTAACCTTGAATGTTACCAGGGATGGGGTATCCACCACCTCTCTGGGTATATGTAATAGTCCACTTCAACTTTCATAAAATGCTTATCACTTTCTATATTCAGAACAGTTTCAGTAAATGAATATATTTGCTGTTTAAGAAAGAAGAACGTGTAAAATTTAGAAATTAGAAATATGCTCAATGAACCCATGGAAATACTATTTCTTATTAAGAGGACTATGATAATTACACATTCCTTTGTGATATCCATACTACATGCTCAAAAATACAGACTCTTTTTTTTTCCAATTCCAAGGCAGAGTTCTTTGCCCCACACCTTCACCCCACATTTTGCACTTACGCAAATCTGTAGACAGTCCAGTCACACCCAAACACGTAAAGAGTCAAGATGTCAGTCTCTTGTCTACGATATTGTTATGTCCTCCGTGGCGCTACAAAAGCCTCTCAGAGCTGGAGAAAAGCCGAGCATCCCTTACTCCCCAAAGCCAGGAATGCCGTGGCCAGGGACAGACGCGAGTGCTGGGCTTGGCTCAGCCTGTGGACCGGGCAGCACCTAGAGAAGAAGTCACAGCTGCTACCCAGAGGAAGTATTTATGTTACATGCTGCTTCACTGCAAAGGGTCCCATAAGTCTGCGCAAGGATCTCACCCCTTCAGGATTCCTTCTCTCGCTGCGGTGGGAGAGACAGGGAACACCCAGAAGCGAACCCGCCGCATCCCCGCGGAGGAGGGCGGCACTTTATACTGCGGGGGGGTTTGAAACACAGCTACGTGCGGCTCTTGGCGCATTTGTAAGGCCGGGAGAGCACGGGAGGGGAACACACAGCGGCTCTGTAATTGCCCCTGGCGCACGAACAGCTCCCGGCTCGCAGCACTGTTCTCTGTCGGGCGAGACGGGGCAGGGGGGAGGACACTGTCCCGGTCCCGGCCCTGCCCCCGGCCCTGCCTCCGTCCTCAGAGGGACTTCTGCGGGCCCTGGGGCCCGGGCTGGTGCCGGCGGGCTCGGTGCCATCGGCAGCCGGTGATGCAGCACCGACACCGGCGGCAGGACCAGCCGAAGGACCCAGCGTGCGGGTCCGTCTGTGCCGCACCGACATCTCACAGCCCCGGCGCTCTGGGTCGGGTTTAGTTCTGAATGCCAAAATAAATTTTAATTTCACACACGGAGTGTTCACGTTTTTGCTTGTTTGCTTTTGTTAACAGTAAGTCAGTTTGTTGGTGTCTGCCCATGATTTGTAATGACTTAGAAGTGTTTGGGTTGGGAGGGACACTGAGAATCATTTAGTTCCAACCTCACTGCCATGGGCAGGAACACCTTCCACTAGCCCAGGGTGCACAAAGCCCCACCCAGCCTAGCCTTGAACACTTTACACAAGGAGAGAGGGATTTGATAGGTGGACTGTCAGGTGGATAAGGAGTTGGTTGGATGGTCTCATCCAGAGGATAATGGTCAATGGCTCAGAGTCCCAATGGACATCAGTGACAAGTAGTGTCCCTCAGGGGTCCATATGGGAACCAGACTTATTTAATATCATCATTAATGGCATAAACTAAGGAATAGAGTGCACCATCAGCAAATTTGCAGATGACAGAAAGCTGAGTGCTTGGTTGACGCATCTGAAGGACAGGATCCATCCAGAGGATGCTGGACGAGCTTGAGAAATTGGCTCATGGGAATCTCTTTCTAACAGAATCATAGAATAGTTTGGGATGGAAGAGACCTTTAAAGGTCATCTAGTCCAACCCCCCTGCAATAAGCAGGGACATCTTCAGCTAGATCAGGTTGCTCAGAGACCTGTCTGACCTGACCTTGAATGTTTCCAGGAATGTACCACCTACCATCTCTCTGGGAAACATGAGCCACTGTTTCACCACCCTCATTGTAAAAAAAATTCTTCCTTATACCTAAAAAACCTTTTTCTTCTATCTAATAGCACCTCAGGTGTTTAATTTTCCTGTGTGCTCTTCATCTTTGAAAGTGAGCCTACGTGCAACTCTTCATGTGCCAGATTTCTGGGCCAGACACTGATCAGCACCAGCACCTGTACCGAGAGTTGTGTATCTCTTTCTACGATGCATTTGGACCAAGCACAATGTTGTCAATTTGTTCTTTCATACATAGGTCTGAGGAACATGAGGAAACAGACTTTGCTACCATCCATTGCCAAATTTGAAAAAGACAAATGATAAAGACACATAGAGAAGCCTTTAGCTTTTCTAGCTAACACTTTTAAGTCTGACTGACACTTTAGTTCATGTTAGTTTTCAACGAGACATTTCATTCCAGGCTTGTAATTTTTTATATCACCTAGCAGGCAGTGCTAGATGCGTGCTTGTGTCAGATGGCTGTGGGCCATGGTATATTTTTTTAAAAGTGCCTTTATGGTAAAATAGCTCTTGTTTTGTTTAGGTTTTTTTTTTCCTGTAAGTAGAAAAAAAGAGAAAAAAGTTTGAATTAATCCATTTACTCTAAGACTACTCTGAAAAGAGACTAGATCTTGTCAAAACTTGACAAAATATTGGTGCTGTTTTTTAGTTTGGTTTTATTTTTCTTTTTTCCACAGAACTATGCTGTTCCATCAGGAGTGCAATGTTTCACAGAGATGTATCAATTTCACTGAAAAGGTTTCTGTATGGTATATTTTTGTCACTCATGGTCCATTTTTGTCACTTCCAAAAGAAGATGCCAAATTAAAAAAAATAATCTTGTGTGGCGGGGCATTAACATAAGCACTTCTTTATCTTCATGCACCATAGCAGATTCTTGGTCTCGTTTTAGACTATATTAATTTAGAAACAAACATATGTAGACCTTCCTTCAGAGGCTGTTAGTTAAAAGGCTGTAGCTGTTCTGACAACTTCCACGTGGCCCAGGTAACAGTTAAGAGCAATGCTCTAGAAATGCAGGCTGTGTTTTCACATTTCACCATTGAGCAGTGGATGTGGACTCTTCCATCTTGGAATCTATATCCAGACCATATGTCTGTGCTACATAAATCTGTCAGATTTAAGGTGTATGAAACTAACCTCTATTACTGCCCTCCTCTCTCATTTCTCTGACGCTAGTGATTCAGGCATTTTATTGTACTAATGCTGCATCTCTCCTCCTACAAAAATCCACATTTCAGATGGAAATCATTGACTCGCCCAACCAACATGTCCCCAGAGAACAGGAGAGACTGACATGCTGTGCTGAGCTGGTTATCATGTGTCTCCTAGAAGCATTTTGTGTTCAAAGATCTCCCCAAGGGAAAAAAACCCCACAGATTCTTGCTGGTTACAGCCTTCTGTCACTGTCTACCACATGACACAGTGCATAAAAACAGTTTAATTACAAAGGGATAGAAAGCTGTTAGACTTAAACCAAATCTGAGAATTCATGTATAAAAGCTGGGCAAAATGTCCTTGGCCAACAGAAAAAAGCAGTGACAAGAAGTGGGAAAAAAAAAAAAGAGAAGAAACCTAAGCCCAGCACCGAAGGTTCATTAGTTGGCTTCTAGAGCAAAGTGTTGCTCAGCAGCTTGTTTTGCACATCACAGAAATCCAGCTAGTCAAAATAAGTAGGAGATCTAGTTGCAAATGTCCCTTGAGTAGATTTCTATCCCACAACTCCTTTCAATTTTGCATACATTCTTTTCTTGTATTGGGCACTTAAGAAAAAAAGGAACTTTCCCTGATAAGAAGTAGCCACAGCAGTAGCAGTTTCAGAAATATCCATGCATCCTTCCCATGCAGTAACATTTGCTAATGGTTTTGCAAGAATCATAGGACCTATAATTTTTCCTTTCCACATTCCCACCATGTAGTTACAGGTTTGAGCACAACAGATGGAAAGAACATGAAATAACTATTTCTTACCAAATTTCCAATGCACTTGATGAGTAAGATTTATTCGGCAGCACAACAGAAAATTGCTCACAGCAGTAATGAAAAATTGGAAGAGTCACTAAGGTGATGACTGTCATCATCCCAAACAGGGATGATCCTATTAGGGCTAATAATGAAAAGATTCAAGCAAATATATAATCAGTGCATGGAAGTAAGTTTCTCTGGGTTAGCCCATTCTTGCTAAAAACCTCTCTAGATCTACTTGTAATGTACATTTTCTTTTCATGTGCATTCCTAAGGCCCATGTGGACACAAGATAATGAAAAAATGGGAAACTGCTGTAACATAGCTAAAAATAAACAGATTTCCTATTCATGCTATTGTTGTAGCAGTGTCATACTATTCACATGCAGAATGGACCGGGAACCAGTTCATCTCTCACCCCTTCCACTCCAAATAGGCCTTCCTTTGTCTTCTGTAGCAACCATTTAAACACCACAAAGGCAGAAGATATAATAAGCCTCCTGAATACAAGGGTTTCACACTCATGTTGCTGTTGCTAGACCTCAGCCATCACTGACAGAAGGAACCATGACAGCTGGACCAACACTTAGCGTGCGAAGGTTGGGCACGCTATGTCAGGATCATTCTGTCTGCCATCACACATTACTGGAGTAATGGTTTCTTCTGTTTAAAAGCAGTGGACTGTCAAGTGGTGTTTATTTTTTCACTCAGAAAATACTGCCTTACTAATATCAGTTTAGAGATTTTTAGTACGACACGGGAAAAGAAAAAAACCCACAGCAAAACAAACCCTACACTCAGAAACACAGCTAATGTAATCTACAATGTATTTTACCACTAAGGGTACTGTGGAAACAAAAGAAAACATAAATATTTAGTTTAATTACTGTATAATCTCTTGTAGAGGTCATACATTATTATAGGTGAAAGTAGGCATATGCCTACTGAGAGGAGACGTGAGATTCCCTGGTAAGAATTACAACAGTGCCGCATCTGCTCCAAATTATCAGTACCTTAACTAAGGATGAAAGTGTTGTTCTTATATCATTCACCTCCAGACAGCTCAGAAATAAGATAAATAAGTACTAAAACATCAGTAGATTTTGCACGCACAGTGTCAGTGCTATGCAACCTTAAGTGTTGAAGAGAGGGAGAAAGAAGAGAGGAAGAGAAGGGGCCCTGGCTTTGCTCTGTGTCAATGGGCAGTAGGGAAAGAAGAGATTAATACCTCAAATAAGGCATGAATGCTGCTGCCACTGCAGTGTTTGGCTTCTCAGTACACCAAAGGGAGATCTGTGGGGTGGAAGTCCTTTGCCTGTGCGGAGGGCTGAAAGGAGAGACATGACAATCCCCAGCTCTTTGAAAGTGTTCATGAGGAGGGTACCACAACAGTGGAAGTTTCCAGATATTTTCTAGGTTCTTTCTTACCTGCAAGACCATCTTGCCCAAAATATTCATTTTGTTGCTTTTTAAATTACTGATGAAGTGAGACTAGCAGGAGTATCCAGTCTTATCAGAACCACCCTCACAGGAGGAACAAATATTTGTCTGAATTGCCATCTGAATTCTAAATAAGTTTGAATATTTTAATAAACAAACATTTCTAGCTTTCCTTCATCTTCACTGTCAAGGCAGGAAAAGTGTTTTGTTTTATATCCCCAAATTGAGTTTATATTTTTAAAGCAAATCTTTCAGAAATAGGTAAGAGCATAAATAATTAGAGAAAATTGGTCTTAAGGGACAAAGATCAGTCTTAAAATTCAAACAAGACAACTCATTAATATTTACGTAAGGAATAAGGAACGAGGGGAAGGGACAAGGATTATACAAGGGAGAAACTGAATGCCAATATAATGATTAACTCTGTCCTTCTGCAGAGCAGCAGCAGATGCCACAGCCCCTGCAGCGCTGCCTCTGGGAGAAGGCAGGAGAATCAGAAACTAATAAGCTGCTGCAATAATTTTATTTGCACACTTTTACACCCATCTGAGAACAAAACTGGTCAAAGGAGACTTAAACAGTGTTCCTTTTAACAGTATTCTCATGTGAGACTCATAAACTTGTGATGGGCAGAAAGCACTTTTCCTTCCAGAACAGACTAGTTAAAGAACTGATGCAGCAACTTCTTTGCTATTCCGTATGCTTTTGGCAAAAGACCACAGAAAAATTTGACACTGAACTCTTGTTTTGCACAAGGACATTTACTCTAAAGATAACAACTCGCTCAGCCACTAGAAAAGGATGCTGTTTTATTGCTTCCCAGTTTTGAACAGAGATTTTACAGTGGGAGAGTCACTATTTGGATGCTGAACATCACCTGATATAATAAAACTGAATAAAAAAAAAAGTGTTGAAGTTATAAATCATTCAGAGAGGTGTTTGGCTTTAATTTTTGCCTCTACTTACTTGGATCTTACTTAACTATTAGTATACTAAAAAAAACAGCTCCACAGAATAGTTCCCTAAACCCTCAACCTCAAATATATATATGCTCAAATAAAAAAATATGCTTTTCAGAAAAAAAAACCAAACACAAACTGAAACAATTGTTAGAATATCCCTAAAATATCTTTTTTTCATGAAAAAAACCCATCCCAAAAAAATTGTTTTAGAGTTTCTAAACTTTTCATTAAAATTTCCTTTCAATATAAGCATAAAGATTTTTTCTTTTTTCTGCTTTGCAAGTGAAAACACAACCAAACTAATATGCAGTGTGACTGTTACTTGCCTAAGCTCTCATTTAAAAGAACAGAATTTAAAAGTTCATAAAATATTCTCCATAATATTTAAGTTAAAAGCTATTTTACTATTTAAACTGACCACAGCTAATTCAAAGCTTCTCTTGTTTTCAAAATACTCAAAGGTTACAGATATTCATTGACCATTAATTTTAAAATTAGACTAAAACCATTCTTAATATTTTTGCCAATTTTTTTTGCACAATATGACATCTGCAATATTTGCTGAATGAGGATTTTAGTCCCCACTCAACTTCTGCAAATGTCATGAGTATTCGTCCTCCATTTCAAGGATTAATTTTGCAAATGACACTTTAAGCACTCCAAGCACAATGGAAGAAGTCAAAAATAAATCCTACAAGTGCAAGAGACCAATGCAGATGTGCATGAGTCTCAAATGCTTTTCATTCCCCATGTTGACAGTCTTATGTGTCCAATGAAAAAAGGCCATTGAGACCACCACACTGATAATATTAAACTTCATCCTCTTCCCCAGCTGGAAGGGCATTCAGGTTTATGTAATGCAGCTGCCTTTATTTTTATCACAATTTGTTTGCACGGCCGGGTGATCTGGGCAGAAGGCAGAAATGGTTGTCCCCCAACATATCAAAGCAGATCAGCCCTCTAGCAAGGATATTGAGGGTTTCAAAAATCCTCCCACGGAACTGCAAGCCTGGGAGTTCCAAGTTCTCCCGATTTCCAGCTTAGCATTATCCCACATTGTTTCTTGTGCCAATGCCTTAGCCATCTCTCCCAGTCTTTAACCTCTCAGACTACGGAAATCAGACTCCGATATATAAAGATATCAGAAGCTGCAGCCAGCAGAGACTGTCACTGCTCCTGGGGACACAAAGTGAGCAGGATGAATTGCTCCAGCTCAGTGCCATGCATGGGGAACAAGCAGTGCTGAGTTTGTGCACAAGCAGGTTCTTCACCATTTTGAAGCTTCATGGGCATACACAGCTAATGCAGACCTACGCTGCACACAAGGAGCAAGACATGACACTACTGCAAAGGAAGCAACACCACCCGAGTCTGCAGGAGTATCTGGGCAGCTGGGACACATGCCCACTCTTTTAAAGTGTCTGGATGCATTCTTGATTTGTTTTTGAATCCCTACGGACTAGGTATAAAAGTTTGATTTATCATTTCTGTCTTTTCTAACTAGTTTTATAATACTCAGAAGAAATGTATTCAGAAGTTTCTAATGGGTTGGACACCTTCAAGCTCACTGTAGGAACTGGAGTGAGAGAAAGGGACTGCAGGCAGAGCTCAGAGCCAGGGCTCAGTACTATCAAAGATTGTTTCATAGCCAAAGGCAAAAACACCCCAAAGGTCAGTGATGTTCCCCTCTCTATTTCCTGAAAGCAGATGGTGGAAGAGTTTGGAATTAATGGCCCTGCAGCGCCTGGCTTGGCACCAGCTCCCTGCAGAGATGATCAGCCTTTTCTGCTGACAGCCTGCGAGACAGCTCTCAATCCACATGGCAGTGTGTGTGCCCAAGAACCACCCTGCAAATAAAATTTGGGAACATAGATCAAATCCATTCAGAAAAAACTTTTTTATAGTAGATCTTACTGTGCCATTCTGTCAAAGTCATCAACTCACCTCGTTTTGTTCATTAATTCTAATCGAGTCAGGCCCAATTAGGAATTTTTCTCCAATGAACAATGTCACAACACAAAACATTACTTTAGAGAGACACGAGGTAAAAGGCTCCCCTCTCCCACACATACTTTAACTGTAGATCTTTAGATTCAGAGGCTAATTCAAAATTTTTTCTCCTCATTAAAATGTGATAGCATTTGCTGCTACCTAAATGTATCCTTAAATATATGCTAGCTAAATGTATCCTAAAAATTTTCACTGTTGTTATCACAGTGATTATCAATAATTAGATTCAAGAAAACTAATTAATGCCAATCAATAAGATTTTTTGGAAAAAGTTTTGTCACTTCAATGTTCTTTTTTTGTTCTCCAAGATAACAGGTTCCCAAGCAAGGTTGAAATATTCTGACTTGGAAGCAAGTAGCTTGAAGAAAGACTTGGCTGTCTAAAGCCATGCATGCCTTCTTATAAAATTTGGGTCCAGCGCAGAGGTAAAAATAGTTCAATCTTTCTCTTTTTGCATATGATTGAATTAACAACCAGATTAGGATGACATTTTTGATGATAAAGTTTATTATTTCCACTTCCTGAAAACTTCAAAGGGAAAACAAAAGCAACCCTGTGGCTGAAAAATAAGCCCCACAATGCTAAATTAAAGAAGTTCAATCTACTCAGCTCATAAGGAAAGGATGAAAGGTGAATTGTCACTGAATTCATATGATTACATATGGAAAATGCTAAGAGGAAAATTACTTTCCAGTTTTGCAAACAAAGGCATAAGATTCAATAGCTCTAAACAGAGCTTAGATGAACAAAACTGTAAAAAGATGAAATTTTCTGACAGTCAGAAATAATTAAACTTTTGAATAATTTATTGGAGGGAAATCCAGTACAGGTGAGCAATTCTGAAGCAGCACTGCTGCCATGCCCATGCCTGCCTTTTTGTCTACTGATCCAGACATCTACCTGTGAGCCAATGCCCCAGCCTGCCATCAGACAGACAGACAGACAGACAGACAGACAGACAGACAGACAGACAGACAGACAGACATCCCCTGCTGTCAGCTTGTGGAGTGGCTGCCAGACTCAGGGCTGATGTTGGCTACCATCACTAGCCCTGCCCACCCTGCTTACACGGCTCACACGCTGGCCTCCTCACAAGCAGCCAGTCTTTTCTCCCCTCCAACAAAGTGCCTCCCAGTGGTGCTGGATTTGTGCTCAGTTGGTGCCACCGGATTTTGCAAGCTCAAGCATTACTATGAGTTATTGCTATACATCTGCCTATACTAGAGGCAGGGAAAAGAGATTAGAAAGGTGCCACGTTATCCACAGTGTCAATATAACTGTCCTTATGTAAAATGACAGCAAAATCCAATGTGAATACAAGGCTTACACTGAGGAAATTCTTCTTTTTGTAGACAGTGTATGCATATTGCTGTCACACAGCCCCCAGGACAGTCCTCTATGCTGCCCTGCTCTTAACTCCTGCTTTCTTTGAGAAAAAAACAATCTCTGCTAACAGTCTGCAGGTGTTATCTGAGCAGCTTCCCATATTTTGCCCAGCATGTTCACCTGACATTAAGGGTGTTTCCATATTCTCCTGCACAAAAGAGCCTGGTTTGTTCTCTGAGTGGTACCTGGTCTGCTTTCATGAACAGAAAAATGCACTGAACGCAGTGGGAGTTAAGAGAATCCAAGGCAAGGTGCCTGCACTCTCTGTTCCAGAAAATATTTTTAGTTAAAGAACAGCGAAGAGCAATGTTCAGAAATTCAGAACCTACCTGTGATCTAGCTCAAAGTCTCCCAGGTCTGCACACTAACAGTTCAACTTCCTTGGATTTGTCACTGCCCAGCCGCTGCTTCTGCTGCACTGTGTCTCTCCACAGCTCGCAGATGCCTTATTTATATTGCTGTGAGTACTTTTTACCCCCCACCCGACTTCCAGTTTTGGTACTTTTTGGAAGTAAAAGTCAGGGGAGGCAGTAGACACTGAAAACAGGATAATATGCAAACTGCAGTGTCCAGCAAAGATGTAGTATAAGAATTTGTTATGACAAACACTACTGGAGAAAAAATCAACACGGTGCTCAATTTTGGGGTTATTTTAGTTTCCTAAACACTACCACACAAAAAAATGCAAATACAAAGAAGTTTCAGTAATAGCAAAAAGTGTTCCTGAAACCACAGTTAAAACCTGAATATCCTCAGGGCTTGAAAAACAAAACCACAGTCAAAAAATAAATGTACTTTTCAAAACAGTCCAGGCGTCCACTCAGCACGTCGGTCGCAATCCACTACCAATACATCAGAGCAGTCCTTCTCTCTCTCCAGCACACAAGCCAAGCACTGTGCAGGGCTCCCAGCAGCACTGATCACAAGGGCTCTGGCCATCTAAAACTCAAATATTGGTAAAAGAGCAAAGTCAGACCTTACAAACTCTGAGAACTGTTCATGAGGAATCTTGAATGCCCAATAGGACTAATTCACAACCCCTCATGGAACAGTAGTTCTGATTAGGAATATCAGAGAAGCCAAAAATAGCTAGTTAAAGTTATGATTTCCAGTGTCACAAATTATTTTTTTTATCCCAGAGTATTTGTTTCATTATTAGTTTGCTGAATTATTTCATAAATGGCATATTTAAATATGCAGTCTTAGTAACTAAAAAGAACTAGAAAAAAGACCCCACATCCTTTAAACTACCTGTTTTCTTTTTATAATTTATCTGAAGAACCCTTCCTTGAGCATCTCTGCAGATTTTCATAAGAAGAAAAATACCACACTCCTCAAATACAACTAACAAGATAATACCATCAAGAACTTGCAGGTTAAAGCTGGTAGGACATATGATAAGTTGCATAAACACAGCTTTAACAGACGTCTAGAATCTTTTCCTCTGAACTTCCAGGGGAAAAAAAAAATCAATGTCTCACTGGAAAGAACAGGATGATAAGTTTCAGAGGTTGTTTTATTTTTGGAATTATTTTTTAATTGAAAACTTGGTTTATCAGAGTAAAGCAGGCATCAACCTTGGCGGGATGGCTACTGCAGCTCCGTAGCAGCCCCTTCCCCCAGGATTCAGCTATCAAAGCTGTACCTGTGAAATGCTGTCAAAAACCTCAGTTCCATTCCTACCAAGAGTACAACTAAAAATACCAGCTCAAATTAGCAGTGTGCAAAGACAGTCATTAAGTACCTTAACACCTTCCTGACAGAACACATGCAGAGCTTCCACTCAAATTGTATTACCATGTACATGAACCAGCTATCTGTACTGAACCACAATAGTTAAAACTATTTTAAAGCTACTTCTGGGGAAAAAAAAAAAAAAAAAACCAAAAAAAAAAAACAAAAAAACAAAAAAAAAAACAAAAAAAAAAAAAAAAAACACCTCAACCTGACAGCAAAAGTACTAAAAGAGCCAATTCCAAGAAAAGTTCCTCTGACCTTTCATATATCCATAGAATAGCTATAAGTAACATAATTATGTGCAACCACTTTATCAGCACATCTGATATCCTTGACAACAGGTGAGCTCTGCTGCCTCGTCTTCAACTCCACAAACCCTGTTTTCCCTCCTATTACCAAGAGACACAATTGAAAACATAGACCATATTTATTCTTATATTTTCTGCCACGACTGCAGCTGCTCCTTATCACTGCTTGTTTTTATCTTCCAAAATCCAAATTTGCACATACAACAGGCTTTAGGTAACAGGAGCTGGTGCAGGTACCTGACTCATAATTGCTGATGTCCTATAATTTATGTTATTAATGACACTGTTTCACCTTACCAGTTAGTTGGTTTTGCTTTTTTCCCCCCAGCCCATTGCTGCCAAAGCAATGCTCTCACAGGAATGAGGCAGCTCAGGCTTTTGCTGATTTGGAGGATGCTGGGGTTTAGCCAGGGGAGGAGAAGGGAACAGCTATCCCCTGTGCCTCTGACCACCAGGAGACAGTGCCAACAAAGCCAGCACTGTGACTGCAAACCTGCCACACAATTTATTCTGTTCTTCATTATCTGACTGTTGTAACTTGTTTCTGGGTTTATCAGGGTCAGCTCTGCTTCCAACCCTACCTCTTCCCCTTCTACCTTCCATCAAATGGACACACATCTAGAGCTCTACAGTGACCCTTATCCATAAATATACTTTTATTTCCTTTCATTGTTTTAATGTTACGTGCCTTCAGGTAATGCCAATGTCATTTTAATGCCATTTTCAGCACCACTTTTGATGTCAGAGGCTAAGCTACACAGGCAGCCAAGCATTCCCACACTCCTTTCTGCATTACAGCCAATATGTTCACAGATTCACAGGGGAGAAGTGAGCAGCAGCAAACATGCTAAACTGCCCTCTACTCTGGCCAAGTTGCTGCTGCTCCTCTGCTTCCTGTCAGCAGCAAGAATTCAGGTGAAAACCAAAGATTAATTTTTAAAAATCAAACAGAAGTATCAAAAACTTCAGTTCCCCTTCAAAAATAAATTAATTCAATTTTTCAGTGAATCACCTCAGAGGATTGTCTGGTTCTACACATTTCAGGATAGAAGATGGCAACTGCTACATTCTTTATTGTCATTTTCTCCCCTCCTTTTTCTTCAGATCCTCTAGCTGGCAGCTAATTCACATTCAAGAGAGATGGGAAGAGAAAGGGATGAATCGTCATGCTTGTTCCCTGCTTCTTATTTCAAAGTTTTGTGGAACGCCATCTCTTACAACACTCCTCGAGTGAAGCTCTGCAAGGCTTGGACAAACTGCTTTGCTCACAGAGCCACAGGCTGGCTGTTTTAGTGATGCCTCCATCCCTCAGTACTGGCTCCTTCTCCTGTCCTTGCAGGGGCTGGCTCACCAAGGATGGGTGAAAAGGCCTTTTTTCTTCTGCAGAGGCACCAGCTCAGCTGCTGCTGTGACCCTGCAGTGCAGGACATGTGCCCTGTTCGACACAGACTGCAAGGCTCCCAGCACAGCCCTCCTCCGTCACAGCAAGAGCAGCACCAAAACTGCACAACAGAAATTTTCATGTGTAAAACATCACATATTAGCATTTGAGCTAATCAGTCTTGTACTAATTCAGCTGTAAATTGTCATGCACGTGGGATTCTAAATCCATACTCTCTCAGTGCAGAGACCAGTACTAAATGCTTTGCTGTAGCTGTGGCAGAAATGCTCAGGATGTGGTGAGATAGCTCGAAATTTTGGCATTAAAAAAGAAAGGATGGAATGGTTATTGTTCTTAGCAGTCCATCAATCTAATTTAAGCTGCAACCTAATTTAAAGTGACATTTTTACAGTTCTTGCAGAAACGTGAAAATTAGAGGGTCAACATCTTTAATAAAATATGACAGGGAGTTTTACTGTGACATTTTTCTTTTTTATATTCTTATTAGAAATAATTAGAAATTTAATTAAGAATTGATGATCAGACTCAATGTCTCTGATGAAGCCATTACTATCAATGAATAAAACTTGCTAAGAAAGGCCTAAAGGCTAGAACAGGCCCTAAACATAAATTTAGGTTAAGGCAAAAGGACTACAGACACGATTCTCCGCTCAAATTGAAATTGTGCTTCTTTGTAACACTGTGGTGCTGGCTTCTATGAGACCTTCTGGTCTTATACTTCTTGGGTACAAGGTTTTGAGTTTAGGTCTCTTGCAGTCTAACCTTCCTTGTAAGCATCTTCTAACTTCTGGTTAAACTCTAAAGTTAAAAATACCTCAGAGCATCTGATTTCATTCTGAAATTCTGTCTTTACCTAGCAATAAAAGTTATCTGTCATTTATTGCACATAAAAATCAGGATCTAAATAAATAAACAAACCTCCTTATTTGAGAAAAACAGCACAAGAGCAGCAGAATAGCTGTACAATATAACAGTCAATTGTTTTGAGCATGTGAAAATAATTACAACAATGACTCAATTGACAATTTAACAAAATACTACCCATTTTTTACTCAGTTATCAGTTTGCAGTAGTCCAGGATGGCTGCTCAAGCCAGAAGAAGTCCTTCTACCCAGAACAATAAAGCCTACACAAACTGATAGCAAATATCTTTTTCCAGATTATCACTGCCCACAGGCTTTCATATCTGAACTTCCTTTTAAAAGGAATACCAACCAAACACCAAGACTTATTTGAGAAGAAAAAAGAAGTTCAGAATGAGAGGAAAACTTCAACAGACATGGGAACAATTCATTGACACTTGTATATCATTTTGAAAAAAACAAAACTCATGCTTTGATCACAAGAATTACACCACTCAGTCATTAACAACTTGCCTGCAGTTAGAGAATTAGAACACAACTTTTAATAACCGAAGTACACAGCAGCGAGTTTGAGAATCTCAAGGCAAAGGGAGAATGAATCAATAAGGATAGCAACAGCAACTTGTCTTTACCCTCCATTCCTGGTGCCATAAATCCATCCTAGGTGGATTACTGAGATTCTTCCTGCACAGCCGGGTTTGCACAAGGAAATGTGCTACAAGGGTGGCTCAGCCCTCCCATTTGGCAGAAGGTAGAGGATTCCACGCATGGGTGGCCACAATCAGATGTGCAACATGATGAGACCTCTGCCAGCAAAACTTCCCCACCCATACACAATCTGTCCCAGGCACCACAAACATAGGGGATACTAATGGAGAGTAGAGAGCTCTCCTTCCACAGGAGGAAGCCTGGCATGGACTGTTATATGCGCCTCATCTATCTCCATTCAAAAACAAATTACTTCATCTCTTGATTTATTATCACAGTGGCAGGAATACATCACCAGGTATGACAAGGAAGTTGGAGTGATCCTTGACTGCCCATAGGATACCTGCAGGAAACCTGGCCTCAGGATCTACAGACATATGCATCAGAAGGGATTACATTCTGGATTTATAATCCCTTTTATCTTTTTGTCCTTTTAAACTTCTCTGGAGATGGGGAACTTCAATAAATTCTGATTCAGTTCATAAGCCAGTCACGTGTAATGTGGAACTACTGAAATGCTGGAGCTCTGCACAGCTGCCAAGTTCCTTTGCCTGAGTCAGCAATTACTCCTGAGTGCAGGAACAGAAACACTGGGAAAAGCATTAGATGTCAATTTTTTCAGTATACAAGATCATTTAAAGTTCAGGTCTAGCACTAGTGCTGATTAATATGTTAGGATCAGTTACCTACCTTTTTTTTTTTTTTTTTAAATAGTTCTAGGCCTATAAAACACCTGGCTTACCACAGGCAAGGAAGATGACCATGACCATTTTCCCTCCATATATGTATTTTAACCTGGCAGGGACACTCAACAGGCAATGACACTATAAAATTACCCCTGCATAACACAAAACTATTTTCTTGCTAGTCTCCTTTGGAAGGAAACACTGTATTTCTATGAAGATAACTATGAATGATGGCCATTTATAAAACAATTCCAAATACCAACTATCAATCTGCTTGGAGAACCAAACTAGCAACACTTGTTTAATCTCAGATTATAGGTACTGCTTCCTGGAACTCCAAATGTTTGATCTACCTAGCTGAAGTCCACTTTGCATTTTGTGACTTGGCTCAGATATTTCAGTCTGCACTGTACCATGCCTGGTGCCTTCTAAGGAAAAATAATGCACTAGTATCACTCATTTCCCCTCCTCCAGTGATTAAAAAACTGTGGTTTGTCCCTTCATGGTCTGTGTGATGATGTTGACTGATCCCCAGACCGTTTCTTGCAATGCCACCACTATTTGAGTACATAATTCACAACTGTAAATAGAAACCATACCATTTTGGGAAGTGGTGATAGAGCCAAGGACACCAACCATATTGATTTTTGTTGTGTTTATCTGTCTTTTTATATTTCTGCAAATCCCTGGTGATTCTGATATCACTTTATAACAGTGCATTTTTCCTGTTTTCCACTGAATTAAATGTCAGCAGATGACAGCTTAGTCTTTGTTGTTGCCATTCGGTAATTTAACTGCACTAAACAGGGAACACCATCTGATTGCAGAATGTTTTTGCACTAGCTCTGTTATTTTAACATCTTTTTCTGCTGTCTTACTAGGTTGAAGATCAAAAGCTTAAACAGTAAACCTGTCATCAGCCTGTATTTCAGGGTTAACCACTTAAACTGTGATTCAACAACTTTGCAAAGCTGACAGGTAAAACCTATATGAGAATCACAAATTTGACACACATGGTTAACTTCTCAGATTTCAGGTTTTTTGATAAGATTATCTCAGGGAAATATGAATAAACAGTCCAGCACATTATGCAGAATCACAGAATCATAGAAACATCTAGTTTGAAAAAAACATTTAAGATTTAATCTAAATATTAACCCTTATATACTATTCCCACAAATGTAAACAGATCTCTGCCTATTTTCTTGTTCAAATACAAATTTTTTTATCTTGTGCCATCATCTCTTCTGTTTAATTTGGTCTATACTTTTGATGCATAAAAACAGCCATGGAGCTGGTTCAGCATCCGCATTCAAACCTCAGTATCACAGTTCTGCTCTCTTCTGGTTTTTTTCAGTTCCTACATCCATTTTATGTAGATCATATCCATTTATATGGAAATCATATCCATTTATATAAAAGACCATCTCTAGTGGTCTTTTAACCACTTTTACCACTATTTAACCACTGTTTCCTCACCTTGTTTACAGGGGATGCGGACTGTTCTACAGAACTCTTCATGGGGCTCCAGGTCAGTGGATACGCTGGTGGGGGAACAATGCCTGAGATCATCCCCAAGGGTAGGTAACAACCTATATCAATGGACCCTCTAATTTGCCCTATATCAATTCACCTTTAAAAAAAATTAATAAAAATAAGCATAAATTGGCAGAGAAAACATACACATTTCAGCATTGTTGGCAGTTTATAGGAGCTCTTCTAGATCTTGGATAGCTCTGAGAATTAGGCCCAATACATACGCAAAGCAAATTTTTAGTGTATATACAAAACCAGAAGCCCCAAATGTTAATGTCTGCAAGTAAAACAGAAGATTCAATGGCTAAAAATGTAAATGGTTGCTAGTAAGCCACATGCCTTAAGACTTTATCAAGGCACTGTCAAATCAGAGAAAATCACGTATGCATGAAGTTGTCACCCGTCACCTTGGATATTCATTTTTATTTATTGGAGCTTCATCTGTTGTGCAATGAGTGACTCAGGCTGCTTCAGGATCCAGCATCTTTCACAGTAATGGGTTCATAAAGCTGTAGCACTGCTTTTGGCTTCTGCTCAGCAGTTGGCCTGAGGTTACAAACTGTACTGTTTATTGAGCCTCATTAAAACCACTGTCATGTGGAATCAGCTTAGCTTGGCTTTAAGAAAATATAGAATTGCCTAAATGTGCAGTTCCTTTTGAAGTCAGAATGCTAAGTTTGTACCATGTTCCAGTGATTCTAATCATGATTCTGATCGTATCCTATGAGCCCTAAATGGTCACATGCATTTCTTGTTTTAAAAACTGGCTCCACAAAAGTAATACATTACTAAAATAATTTTAAGTCAACCATTAATGTTGCAACACAATATTTGCCTAAGTAACAAAACTCAAATCCTGATCATGCAGGAGTTGTAAATGCACAGTATGTGTCCAATACCTTTGGCAAGAAACCAAGGAAGTATTTTAAATTTCATATTCAATGTTCAGTTCATCTAGGCTGGCCCTGAATATTTATTGAACTGTTATCTCACATACTATAAAGCAGTGAGGAAGTGAGCTCTGCATGAGTGCTATTAAATATCCTTCATGTGCCATTACAACTGGTAGCCTTTTTGTAGAACACGACCTTAGCAGCTTGTGATATATTGTACAGTAATTAATATAACAAGCCTGTGATATACTATCATAGTGTTCCTGCTCCAGAAGTAGGGCTGGCTTCTGCGAGATATTGAGGAAAAAAAAAAGATTCCCCTAATATGTTTGTTCCTTCCCTTAAAATTATTTTATTGTCCATACAGAAGGAAGTCTTAGAAAATGGGTATGAAAGAAAGGGGTATTTAAGCAACAACTGTTAAGATGGAACATGGGTTACAGTTTTAAAGTGGCTGAGAGACAGATTTAATATTCCTTTCCAAGCCTTTTTGCTATCATAAATTGTGATAAAGAACACAACAGAAAGAATGAAGTCAAGCTAAAAGAATGAGATAATTCCTAACACTAACATCAATTAATAAAGAAATCATCCAGGCATCGAACTTGCTTCTCCTAACATCAGCAGGAAAATTCCCAGCAATTTTGCAAGATGATATCCAATCCAGGCAAATTAAAAGCTCTGTTATCAAACTAGACACCGCTGTAATTTTCTCTGGGAATTAGGCTTTTTTTCTCAAGTTATTCCTATTATAAAAGAAATTTAAAAGAATTTTCACCTACACAGAGAATGGAATTCCCTCTTCTGTGTTATCCAAAATGATTCAGAGCTGGGACTTAGCATTAAGCTGATGTAATTTATAAATGAGGGTCTCTTCTCATGACCAGAAAGCCCACTGTTAACTCACTGGGTTAAGCACGTTCAGGGAGGGTGGGGAGCAGAAACAGGAATAAAGATGTATTTGGTATCCTCAGGGTATAACCACTGAGAAGTGTTACCATATTCTCATGGACCAAAATTACTTCCATAGCTTGTCAATCCATCTTCTTCATATTCTTTCTTTGAATTCTCTTCAGTTTATCAGTTTTCATAGTCTTTCCTGGACCTTCCAAGGAATTACTCTGCACTACTAAATGTATATAGAAAAAACTGTCCATCAGAAAAAAAAATCACACATATGAATTTCATCTTGATTGTTTCTACTTTTTTTTTTTACTATTTGAGGTTCAGCCATAAAATGGGAGGAACATTGTAGAACTTCTCTGCTAGCTGGCTTACAGAGGAATATATAGTGGTTTTTTCTTCTTTTATTCTGAGTTTCACTTCTTTTATTACACAGTGAATTTCAGACTCCATAGCGCAGCAGGAATTAGCTTCTTCCAATGTGACATTATCTTTAAATTTAACCCAGGAATTTTCTGACTGCTTAAATTTGGTGCCATTATGGTTCTTACCTGTAAATCATACTCTCAAGTAATCATTGTTTGAAAGCAAGAAATAATCAGATCAATTCAAGTTTCTGAAAATCAGAAACTAGAGGAAGAAGTGAGTCCAGCATGGCTTAGTATCCTCCCCTAACCCAACAGGTCAAAAAGAACTGTAAGAAAATAAATGTAACACTCTTCAATGTAATATTTGATATAATGATATCAATCTTGTCTTTTTTCTTTCCCTCTTTGAAAAGTTATGCAAATTTCTTTTCAACTCTCTATCACTATGATCATTTCAAGTGAGCAGTAATCTGATAGTCTGTTTTATAGCCTCTTCGGAATATTCTTAAAAGTCTAGACTCTCTTTTTTGTAGTTATATCAAAAGTGGATATTATTAAACTATGAAAGAGAGTTTAAATGTCAAGAATTTTTATGAAAGAAATCAAGAAAACTGGGACAATTCCACTCTGTCTCATAGTGACATGTAAAAGCAACACATTTAAAAAGAAGTTTAAAAGCAAACAGATAATGGAGATGGACATGCAGGAGGCAGGAATAAAGCAATGCCTCAGCACTGAAAACCTCACTCTCCTATCATTAGCACAATGAAGCAAACATTTAACTGTTGTTTAAAGACAAAACAAAACAATCAGGGAAAAAAACCTTGTTTGTTTTTTGTTTTGTTTTGTTTTGGGTTTTTTTGTTTGTTTTTAGACAAAGTAGTTCTATGCTGAAATAAAAAGGCACACTCCTTCTGATCCAAGAGAAAGTAAAACAAAACCAAAGAGGCAACAACAGCAATACATTTTGTGAGTAAATTTTCATTCAGTAGTACAAAAACACCTCACATAGACATGTGAATGATTTTGTTTTGATTGTGGTCTGTTATTATGGCAGATGAAAAGCCACCTGATGTGACTCATTAGACCTTCATCTAATAAGCTTTGCTTTCACTGCAGAAATGGGATGTGGATGGAGTGGTGGGCTGTAACCGTGATGTCTGCAGTCTCCTCTTTGCTTGGCCATGACCTTAAAAGTAACGTTGGCAGGAAATCATGCTTTTAGAATGGTATATCACCTTATGCTCACTTTTTTTCTAGCCCCATCACATAAAGAGAATTAAAATACCATAAAAACCAGTTCCTCAGCGCCATCTCTTCTCCAGGCTGAACAGCCCCAACGCTCTCAGGCTGCCTTCACATGAGATGTGCTCCAGACCTCTGATCCTTCTTGGTGTCCCTCCTCTGGACTCACTCCACCAGTTTCACATCCTTTTTATGTTGGAGGGGCTCCAGGGCTGGATGCAGCACTCCAGGGAGGGTCAAGACAGCAGAGCAGAGCAGCAGAATACCCTCCCTGGAGCGGCTGGCCACACTGCTTTCGATGCAGCCCCAGATACAGCTGGCTTTCTGGGCTGTAAATGCAGCATTGCAGTAGGGAAAGCAGCATTGCAATGCTTCTAATGAAATACATGATTATATTTTTGTCATATTTTCAAATCAGCTCATTCACACTGTATTTTTGTTCCATTTCACCCAAAATACCACTTACTTCGAACCATAAAACAGTGTAAATTTGACTTCAATGTGTAAATGGTTATAAGTGGGAGATCAATTTAAGAACAGGAGAAACCTAAGAGGAAGATTAATCTCATGCTAGTATAAAAACCAGATACAATTTTGAGAATATACATTTAAAGTTTCACTCCAGGAAAAAACCTTTTCACTGAATCAAGGACAAGCATTATCTAGCTACTATGTTAGAAAATTACTCAAAATGTCAGAGGAAATGGACTCAGAAGCAGGGGTTAAGAAGAGATAATTTTAGAGAGCCTTATCCTGCCAGGGGCTAAGCAACTCTGGATGCTCCTTAATTCCTGCTTTTACCAGGTAATACAATATGACGAAACACCTAGCAGGAACTTTTCTCAAGCAATGGCTCAGATATTGACTTTGCAATTTGAGCCCTTGACAATACTGAATCCACTTATTATTGACCATAACAAAACAAAGTTCAAATGTGAACCAAGAAACTTCCTTGTAAGGCTAGTTGTAAAAACATTTTCTTCAGAATCAGCAGTATCACCCTGAGCTCCCTTCATACTCAAGAAAATCAATGCTCAGGTGCATTTATAGGCTGAAAACAATAGATATGATATGCAAAGAAACTGAAAGATGTTTTCTTTCAATTACTCTATCATCTTCATCACAGTCATGAATGCAGCAATGCTAGATGTAAAACTGAAAACCAGAAAATGTATCAGAAAAATATAGCCCAAGAGAATAACATACAAAGAGCATTAGTCTAACTCCACAACAACAGTCACACCAGAGGAGTTCTGTTACAGGACTTTCTTCTGTTGCTCTCTCAATCAGGTTTGTGTTGCAGAGGTATCACGTGATACCAAGGTAATGATGATATTCCCAGTACAACCTTTACTAAGGAGGAGATACTAAGGATGGGTTTAGAATTGTCTAAATGGATCAGTTTCTTTTAAATAAGAAATCGACCAAATATCAACAGAACTGGTAAAGATTTACAAATCAATGAGCTAATCAATAGAGAAAACTTTTTGATGTTCAAGAGGTCAGAGCCCCGGGGCTACAGGGAACACAGACTCATAGAATCACGGAAGGTTTGGGTTGGAAGGGACCTTTAAAGTTCGTCTAGTCCAACCTTGCCATGGTCAGGGACATCTTCAGTTAGCTTAGGCTGCTCAAAGCCCTGTTCCACCAGGCCTTGGACACTTCCAGGGATGGGGCAGCCACAGTTTTTCTGGGCAACCTCTTCCAGTGCTCATCAACCTTACCATAAAAAATTTCCTCCTTATATCCACTCTAAAGTCTTTCAGTTTTAAACTGTTGTCCCTCGTCCTGTCACTACAGGTTCCCATTAAATCTCTCTCCATCTTTCTTATAGGCCCTCATTTTATATTGAAAGGCCATTACAGAATCTCCCCAGAGCCTTTTCTTCTCCAGGCTGAACAACCCCAACTCTCTCAGCCTGTCCTCATAAAATAGGTGCTTCAGCCCTCTGACAATTTTAGAGGCTCTCCTCTGAACACAATCTAACATATCCATGTCTTGTACTGCGGACCTCAGAACTGTATATGGTGTCTTGTGCCTTTAAAAAACTGGAGAATTAGCTACTGAAACTTTGAAGGTCTAGCTAGTCTGCACTTTCCTTTAGTACACAAACTGCTGCCCCCTTTCCTGAAGGAAAAAAATAATCCTACTTTTCCCTCTTAATAAAAACTCACATTGTTTCTGTGAAGGAAGAAGGGAATAATGTTTACAAAACAATTTTGTTTAACTTCTGTACTTTGGATGTTACCTCAAAAAGAATGAAAAACATAGAAGGCATTTGTGTTCTTAAAATACCCCCCAAAACTCCCAAAACAATACTAGGAGAGGCAAACAATACTAGGAGAGCACCTCCTGAAAATGTTTGGGGCCCTAAGTATGACTCAGAGCATAAAATGTGCTAGAGCAAAGTGGATTTAGGCAGCCTTCCCTCTCTACTTTTCTTCCTTCTGTGATCACCTTCATTCTGCAGTACACTATTCAGTTTTCCTTTTTCTATTTTTCCTTCAATTTTATTTTCTACATTTAAATATGTCAGAAGCAACTAAAACTTATTACTATGATGTAAGACACCTGGAATGTTTTCCCCATATTTTAAAAATTGTAATTTCTGATGTGCCATGTCTTTCCTTAATTTATAATCCTGAATTTTTCTAGAGCCAACAAAATATTTATACATGTATAACTTCTCTGTCCCTTATTTTCATTCACTTCCCACTCCTTTCATCTCTCTTTTCTTTGTCTCCTTCCTTTATTCATTCAGTCTTCTTCTCGGTCCTCATTTATTTACCATAACTTGCACATATAGAGAAAAAAAAGAAAACAGAGTGTTTATAATGAACTAGTTGTGTTCAGAAAGGAGTAGTAATAGAAAATTTTATGGCCATTTCATGAAAAACAGATTGGGATGTAATCAGCATCTGCTGAGGTGTACGAGGGGTAAGATGAAGCTCTGGCTGAATGATGTCCTCTTTTAGTAAAGAACCCCCAGGATGGACATGGCTAACAGTGCCCATTTTAAGGATCCTCATGCCAGCAAGGCATGCCATACACATTACAAAAAACATCTGTCATTATTTTTATCTCCTATACCACGGTCTTTAGAGGCAAAAGACTCTGCACAAGCAGAGTGAGAGACAGAAATCTGAGCCAGGCACTAGATTCTAGTATGTTTACTAAATACTAAATTTAAAGTTGGATATTAAACATCTCTTTCTCCACTATCTGTCAAACATTTTAAAAAATTATTGGGTAAAGCTACCTGGCCTGAAGAGCACATTAGCTGCGAACATATCATAAATACAGATTTTTAGCACCATGGAAAGCTGCCCTTCCTACACTAATGCAAAAATTGGAGGGCATTATTTTACTCTTGAATGCATCAATGTAGTTTCTGTTGAAGCTAATGGACTACTCACAGCAGTAACTACTGCTCTTCATAATTAACAGCTGTTGTCACTGGGGACTTCAGACAAGATTCTACATTTGTGTAACACCCCATATATTTCATAATAAGTGCCATACTTTGTGGCACTCTCAGGGATTGTCCATGGCCTGGGTGGGACTACACACCTTCAGGCAGAACATTTACGTCTCCTCTACTTTGACACCTACCTGCAAAACAGAGCAGGTTACTCTGTGGAAGCTGAAAATGTATATACCAACTGCACCTATGACTTTCAATTCCTGAATCTACAGGTAGTCTTTCTGAACCCAAATGTCATCTCTACTTCTTTATATCCAAAGCATATTCACAGAGGGCATCTCCCACCTCTTTGCTTTCCTATTTACTGAAGCAAATATTTCACAATGACTATGTGTAGAATAAAAGGGACAGGGTGTTAGGTTTTAAAAATGTCATTACAAATATAACTCTACATTCTAGGAAGAAAGAAAACACAAACACTGCACTGCAAAAATATCAGAGCACACAAAATTTAACAAAGTTCCCAAATATTTGATGGTAGGAATAAGATTTTTTTTTTAATAAACCATCTACATAATTCAATTTCTTATTTTTCTTATATCTCCATATTACTGCTTTCACAAAAATGCAATGTTTTAAAATTAAAATGGCCTCACCTCCTCCACTCCCTCAGGAGACATATGTAGAGATCCCAGTGGGGAGGGAACAGCAGTGCCCAAAACCAAGTGGCAGCACACCCAGTTCTGATCTCACCTTAGCTGAGATGACCCACCAGGTTCAGCAGATGATGCCTCATGTACAACAATGTGAGGATACAGAGATCTCTTACAAGGAAGGGAAAGATATTACTGCAAATACATGCCTGAAATTCCCGGTGATTCACGAGGCTGTAATCTTCTGGTAAGTCACAGGCCATCTGCCTTCACATACATAAATCTGAAAGATTTTCTTAAAGAAGGTACAGCATATAATTAAAGCTTTTTACAGATATTACAAGGAAAGCCAGTTGATCTCATCACTACCCTAATGCCTCAAAACATGACTTTGCTTGGTGATTCCTGGCTGACCCCTTCTGCTTGCAAGCAGGAAGAACCATCTAAGAAATTCTTAATCAAAATTCTAACTGAAAATATATTCTATCCACTGGTCAAGGTCAATTTTTTCCTTGTGAAACACATACCAGACAGTCAAAAGGACAATTTACTTAAATCAATAAGTAGTAATACCTGCAATGATTTACCGCAATAGTAGAACAACACGCACCTTTGAGGGAAGGGTATCTACACATCTAGGTTACAAAGCTCTTTAAGATAGAGCCAGAACAGCATTCGGTTCCCTTTGGTCGCAGTGATACTTTGAAGGTTGAAATTACATTCTCTGTTGATCACTGGGAGACAGGCATAGGGACAGACTATTGAAAAATTTCACAGTGTCCTTTTGGCTGCCTTCCAGTCCCGTCTCCAAGTGGCTGCTATTCTATTTAATGTAACTGGAGTCTACCCTTAGGATGAGTATCTTTCTTCCTGACAGTTTTTGTTCTTTTTCAAGGCAGGGGAACAGCCACAGACCAACAGAGACTGCCTCTCCCCAAGCCGCTGCTGAAGGGCTGAGAAACAGAACAAAATGCCGCTGCACAACCACCTTGCAAATGGTTTTCTCTACAATTTCACTGAAAATGCAGAGGGTCTAGCAGCTGAGGTTAGGATGATCCCAGAAACAGAAATGCTTTTCAATTGAAAAGATTTTAAAACAGTAAAGTATTTTGAGGAAAATTTGTTCTATAGCTGCTATACATGGTGACCAGTCATAAAAGGATACTGTCTTGCTAAAAGATTGTAAGCTGTAGCTGATCAGGCTTATATAGACACAGGCTAAACTGGCTATCTGGTTGCATACTTTTAATTAGGGATTCTGTAATTAAACCCAACCTGCTAAAGTGTCTTCAAAACCTTCACCCAAAAAAGGTTAAATAAATTCTTTAAGTGGATAGTCCTGGGTTAATTGCTACTGTAATTATACAGTGTGTGTACTGACCAGGTATTAAAGCTATGGTGATGCACAGGTTCAAAACCATGGCCTGTAAAAGTAAACTCACAACAACATCTGCCTGTGTCCAATCTGGAGCGTCCTTGGGGCATACACTACACATATAAGGGCATGTTCCGCTATGTGATTGTTTTTCACGGCCACTGGCTCCAAAATTAGCCAAGCCCCTAACTGACCAATTTCTGCTGGTAGAGTTACAAGCTTCCCTGGCTGTCAGGCTTCACCAATTACCAATGCTCCTCATGGACCTTCTCCCTGCTCTGCACTGCAGATGTCTGTGCAGCACAGAGGGTCTGAGGCACACAGTAAATTGGCACCTTCTGCTCGTTATATCTGCAAGAAGCAAAACACTAAATAGTTTAGCAGACATTTATGCTCCCCAAAATAGCCAGGACTGACTCACATTTACCCTGACTCACATAAGTTATCACAATCACATTACTTTCAGCAAAAACATCAGTTAAAGAGAATTTGTGTCAGGGCCACAAGCAAAGAACTATTCCATTACAGCATGCCTGTGCTGGGAAGTTGTTAACATCTTCAGCAATTCCCTTAGGAAATGTCAACAGCAGCACCACAAAAAGCAAACATATTTGTTTGTCTAAATATTAAGAAGAGCCTGAAAGAGATCCTAAAATGTCAACAAGAAAACCACACTCAAAACCAGAAGGATTTCTTTTTGTTGCAAACATAAATAGTTCTTATGTTACTTTGGAGAGCAATCAATGGGGAGTCAGCACGGGTACCAGAGAGAAGCAGATACTCCTCTTCACTGTATGCAAGGAACATATTAATCATGCAAATAGAAAGCCACTGGAGGTAAAGAAAAAAAAGATACTGTCTCTCTTTGGGATAAGAGAAGTAAACATGTAAATATCTGCTTTTATAAAATGAAGGAAGTCTAGGGAATGGTTAATATTTGCCAGATACTGGGTTAGTGTTTTCTGTACACAGTGAAGGGCAAAGTATTTTGCACTTAACATATTGCTTATTTCTTTTACATACTGTATAACGCAGTCATGAGACCCTGGTATGGACAACTGCACTCATGAACCCCACTTTCCTAACATATAACACTCTTAAGAAACCTTCCATACTTTATAATATGTTAATCATTGATGATTAGATATTTTAGTGTTCTTATTACATAATATATATAATATCATTGTTATTTATCATTATCTTTATAGTGTGATAATTAGCAGTGCTGTACTGGTTGCACTCTTTTTTTATTGCAAATGGGCCCACATAAAATAAGCTGGATGCTCGTTGCCCCTGTCCTCTGCATCTCAGAAGCAACATTCACCTGTGTATCAGAGAGGGAATGGCCACAGACCCCATCTGTTCCATCTGGAGAGGAGAGAAAGGATGGAATGTTCAAAAGGCCTGGGTTTTACTGTTTCCATATAATTTTAGTAAGTAGGAAGTGGCTTTATCACATGGAAATAGAAACCAAGTCATAGTCAGGTATTGTCCGTTATTCAAAGCTTGTTTATTACCCTGCAAAAAGTCTGGACGAGCCAAACACCTGCAGCACTGTAGATAATCCCTTATGGTTCTTTCTCCTCCAGCTAGCAGGAGGCAAGCCCTTCTTGAGCTCCCTGTTCACTAAATCTTCTGTTAGCTACATCCTGCTCTCCACAGCCAAACTCTGTTCAGCACCATTTAAGTTAAAACTTCTCTACCCTATCCCAGCCTTCCTGGAAACTGCCAAGAGAGGACTTAGGGTCTCCATCACAGGTTATGTGATAAACTACTTTTATCACTGTTTTTTCCCCCAACACTCTGGGAATCAGAACATCAACTGATTCTTTTAACATTAATTAATTACCAAGGCTCCTTCAGGTTCAGTAGTTTGTTTGCTATTGCCTTTATAAATAAGGACAGAACTTAACAGTAAAATTGTGCAGTTTTGCTTCAAATATTTCAGGAACATTTTATCTAAAAATGAAAATAAAATCACTGTTAACAATAAATTATAGTTATCCTGTTACTATGAGTTTCCATGCTTATCCCGTCTCCAGTGATTTAGATTCTTTTCTTTTTTCACTTTTCCAAACCAGCACAAGGATATTTGTCATTGGTAGAACACTTGAGCTGGAAGCTGAAAGTCAGGTTTGATGCTTACTCATCAATTAGTAATTAGGATTTTGCAGGTCAGGTTCTGCCCCAGTGTCAGCTGTCAAGTTACCTTTCACTGCAGCCATGTTAAATATACACCCCCATCCACACCCTGTACTGACAATCATAGATGTAACTACTTCCATCCATGGGAGTTGAAAGGTTACTGGACAGCAAGAGGACAGGTTGGGAACAGAACTGAGCTCTGCTTCTCATCTGAACACGTTGTAATGAAAGCAGAAAAGAAATCCACTCACTATCCTCAGAGCTCTTAATTACTTACCGTAAGCAGGAACAAAAGTCCATACCCATGACTTGTGAACAGAAGACATGATTATTAAAATAAAGGCTGTTCGATTTTTTTGTTTTGGAGAACTCCTAAATTTCACTTGGAATTAAAAGTATTAAGGAAAAATGTTATTCCAACTCAAGAGGCAGCAATCACAGAGCAACGAGCTCTCCAGTTGATACTCACATTCATGTGAAATAGCGATTTGGGAAGAAAGAAAAGCTGATACTCGTCACCCATTTCAGAGGAGAGAAGGAATTCTCCCTTCCTTGCCACACACACAGATGCTGTCTCTGCTCTCTTCTGGATCCTGCTGATAATATATGCTCCTGAGGCATTTTCTGTTATTATCACAGAGAGTGCAGACATGCTATGGCAACTTTATCTAGTATTCTCGATCTTCTAGAAGCACCACAGGGTTCCACACATTTAATGTGCTTTATCTCTTCAAAAGTAGTTTACTTATTATGAAAATTTAAGGGAGTGTACTTAATTCAAAGGAGGTTTCTGAGCATTCTTTCTTTTAAGGTGCTTTGGGGATGAGCTATTTAATAAAGAAGACCCATGTGAATAGAGTAAGATGATCACTTTTTTTCTCAGCTGCACCCCTCAAACCTCTAATTCCCACTAGAATGGAAGGAATATGCCCAGGACAAAGGCTCTATTACAATTCAGGCACATTACTACCCGTGACCATAAAAAGACTTGAGGTTCTGCTGCAAAAACGCTGGCAACTGAGACAACGCAGTCCTGCCCCACAGCAGTTTTGTTTCTAGCTTACAATCTGCTTCTGCTACTGATGTAAATATATTTTTAATATTAATGAGTCTGGTCCCTAAAGATTACAGGGGGCAGGAAGAGAGCTTCCCAGGTTCTTGACAATATTTTGAGTCTATGCATCTCTTCATCCATCTGTATGTGCAACCAAAAATAAAAGTCTGACAACAGGACTAGTGATACCTGTAAAATCAAGCACATCTGCTTTTGCAGAACTAGGGGCAAAATGTGAAGTTATTAGAATATTGAAAAGGCATCATAATTTTAAGGCAAGTCTTCATTTAACCATGTTTAACTGCATTATCACCCATATAACATGCTCCTCTTTTTTTTTTTGGAAGGAGATGCATTGGTCCTAGAGGGTTCAGACAATTTTCTTTTGATTTAGTAAGTATCCCTTTCAGGGCCCCAGGGAGAACCCTGAAACATGAGGAAAACAAGTCTCCTATTCAGAGAAAGAATGGCACAAAAGATGTTCTCACTTTGCGAGAAGCTTTTCTTAAAGCAGGACTGAAACCCAAAGTGGCCCAGGAAGGGCTATCAGGTAACAGAAGGTCAAGGCAAGTCATTATTTCCCTCAACTCAGTACCCATGAGACTGCATCAAAGTACTGGGCCCGGCACTTTGGGCTCCCCAGTGCTAGAAAGACATTGTCAAACTGGAGCCAGAAGAACTGGTTTCTCCAAACAGTAGCAATGGTTTTCCTCCCATACCAGTACCAAATAAAATCAGTATCAATTTCTGGCCAGTCTAGTAGAGGTTGTAGCCTTTTTTGTCATTGGAAAATATTGCTTCTTAAGGTTTTGAGGAATGATTATGTTTTGAGGCCAGAGATATACTTGCCATTTCTCACAGTCAGTTTCTGGTTGTCCTGTCCCATTTCTAAATTTGATTTTTTTTCTATTAAGTTTACATTCCAAACAGAGACACTGTGTTTTAAACCTGATGCTCTCAAACAAGTATACATCTTGTCTTTCACGTTGACTTCTACTCCCAAATCCTGACCAAATTTGTAAGTTTAGAGCTTCCTGTATGCAGCTTTTTTTGGGGAAAAAAAAAAAAAACAACAAAAAACAAAACAAAAAAAAAAAAAAAAAAACCACACAAAAAACCCAAAACAAAACAAAAAAAAAACAAAACAACGAAAAACGCACCAAGGGA